>CM055903.1:54024873-54363003 GCA_029582155.1 Panopea generosa | reverse complement strand
TTCGGTCACAATAACAAATGAAATAGTAATGCTCTAATGTACTTGGTCACAATAACGAAATACAATGGTAATGCTCTAATGTATTTGGTCACAATAACGAAATACAATGGTAATGCTCTATTGTATTCGGTGACAATAAAGAAATACAAAGGCAATGCTCTATTACATTCGATTACAATAACAAAATACAATAGTAATTGCTCTAATGTAGTCGGTGACAATTACAAAATACAATAGTAGTGCTCAAATGTACTTGGTCACGAAATACAATGGTAATGCTCTATTACATTTGGTTACAATAACAAAATGCAATAGTAATGCTCTAATGTAGTCGGTCACAATAAAAAAATACAATAGTAATGGTATAATGTTCTTGGTCACAATAACAGAATACAATGGTAATGCTCTAATGTTTTTGGTCACAATAACGCAATACAATGGTAACGCTCTTATGTATTAAGTCACAATAACGAAATGCATTGGTAATGCTTTAATGTATTTGGTCATAATAACGAAAAATATGGTAATGCTCTTATGTATTAAGTCACAATACCATCAAGACACCCAAATAGGCCTTAGTTGCTCACCTGGTTTCAGCTGTCACTTCTTTTAAAAGTTTGAGAATTACCTGTGTTCACGTAGTATTCCTACGTTAAAACTTAAGTCCTCATACTGGACCCCAATGAATACTAGCTCCTTTATTTGAACAAACTTAAAACCCTACTCATAGGGACCATTTAAAGCAGATATGAACATTTTGTTGATTATTTCTTGAGATAAAAGATTTTTTGGTAATTCTCGATTTTATGCTTAATTTGAACCACTGCTGACTCTTACGTGTATTAAATTCCCTTTAAAGGACCCAGTCTCAACTGTAATGACTAAATAATGCCCCAGAAGATTGTTTAAATAATACTAAAATAAATGAGAAAAACATAATTTTCTGTTTTCTCAAAGTATGCCTTTGTAAAATCAAAATCCACTCACTGGATCCCAGTGAAACCTAGCTTTACCTCAATAGCCCTTTTATTTGAACAAACTTGAAACCCTTTCCATAGACATCATTTAAACCAAATATAAACAAATTTGACTTGTTGTTTCTTGAGAAGAAGATTTTTAAAAATTCACAATCATGTCCCTTTCCGGGCCCCTGCTAGCCCCTTATAGATATCAAATCCCCTTATAAGGATCAAGTCTCAACTTTTATGACTAAACAATACTCCTGATTCAAGATGATTAAAATAATTCCTAAAAAGATAAAAAGATAATTTAATATTTTCCATAGTATTTCTATGTTAAAATCAAAGTCCCCTTACTAGGCCCAAAGATATCCTAACCCCTTCATTTGAACAAAATTAAAACTCCTACTCATAGGCATCATATATGCCAAATAAGAATATAGTTTGCCCATCAGTTCTTGAAAACTAATTTGAAATTCGACAATTTTATCCCCTTTTAAGCCCCGCTGACCTTTTATGAATATTAAATCCCCTTTCAAGGACCCAGTCTCAACTGTAATGACTAAACAATGCTTCAGACATCAATATGATTGGAATAATACCACAAACTGATGAGAAAAATATAATTTTCTGTTTTCTCCTACTATTTCTATGGAAAAATTTAAAAACTTTTTCAGGAACTCAACAGATCCTAACTTCTTTATTTGAACACACTTGAAACCCCTACTCATCATGATCATTTTGTTAAACCAAATACAAACTAATTTTGCTGGTCGGTTCCTGAGAAAAAGATTTTTAAATGAAAATTTCCCTATATGTTAAACTGAAAAGCCTCCGGAATGAGCCCAATTTTGATCCTAGGGTCATGGCTCGAATACATTCAAGAGATAACGACGGACACAGGGCGTTCAGAATAGCTCACCTTGAGCTATGCTCCGGTAAGTTCAAAATACCATGGTAATCTTTTAAAGTATTTAGTCACAATTACAAAATACCATAGTAATTGTTCTAAAGTATTCAGTCACAATTACAAAATACAATGGTAATAATCTAAAGTATTCAGTCACAATTACAAACTACAATGGTAATAATCTAAAGTATTCAGTCACAATTACAAACTACAATGGTAATAATCTACAGTATTCAGTCACAATTACAAACTACAATGGTAATAATCTACAGTATTCAGTCACAATTACAAAATACAATGGTAATAATCTACAGCATTCAGTCACAATTACAAAATACAATGGTAATAATCTAAAGTATTCAGTCACAATTACAAAATACAATGGTAATGCTCTATTGTATCTAATCAAATATCAAACTATATGTTAAAATGACATCTGTAATACATTTTGAAAAGTTGTGTATGAGCCTTTCCTAGTACCTGACACATTACGATTTAACAGCATCTTTATAAACCAAGTTTTTTTTACCTCTAAAAAGGATTCAAAATTGGCAATGCTTAAGGTCACACTACACAGTTGAATTTTGTTCTAGGATTTCCTGGGTAAAAAATATTCCACATAGATTTTTTATAGCAGGAATGTATTCCGACATAAAACATGCACAATTACTGGTAGGTTGATCAGCTAAGTTTTTCTAAAGACAGTTTAGTGACACCCAAAGATCTTTTTAAAAAAAGAATCTCTAACCTTAAACACCCATAAATACATGCATCAGTTAAATCCTATGAAATTCACGCTTTTAACACCGATGATGTCTTATTCCAGTACATGCTTTGCCAGCTTTTGCTTTACTCTGCAGTAATAACTCACATCCACTATGAACCGTTTTGAAAATATTTCAAACCAAATTTCATAGGACTTTTTTAACGGTGAGAATCATGTTACCGTGGCAAAAATGGGGCGCAACTGTGTAGTGAGACGTTAAAGGGCCTAACTGCAAATCTAATGTTGTTACAGTGCAACCTCTGTAAACTGGACAACCTTGGGATTGATAAAAAAGTTCGGTTAAGAGAGGTTTTTGGTTTATAGAGGTTTTAGCTTGTTTTTACTTTAAATCTGGTGTCATGGTTAATTTTTTGCCTTCACGCAAAAGCCAGAACAATAATGTGAGAATGAAATGGTCTTTACAAAAGTACACACAATTGCTTAAATCCGTACGGTTTTCAGAATAGAGGGTCCGCGTTACAGGTTTATTCTACAATAAAAATAGAAGGAACATTTTCTGGACTTTTGAAAGTGCACGGTTTATGGAATTGATAGTGTCCGGTTTACAGGGGTTTAACTGTACTATAAACATATTTATTGCTATAACAATGCAGTTACAGTACAATCGTATATATAAACACATATATAATAAAGAGGGTTATATTTGCTTGTAAATGTATTATAGTTACACTACTATTTTAATAAAAGAACAGTTTTGAGAAGCATTTAGAGCAAACACTGATATACCGAAAAACCATAACTTTAGCAAGTATTTTTTATATTAATTTGTTTATAATATAAATAGTAATAATATAATTATAAATATAAATATTAGAGGTGTCCAAAGGCGCCTTTATTAGAGGTGTCCAAAGGCGTCTATATTAGAGGTATCCAAAGGCGTATATATGAAGTAAAGGGTTATTTAAAGATAATTTTATGAGAAAATATTTCAAATTGTAAAGTTGTGGAGACTGTTTGCCAGGAGATAAAAGGCAGCTAAGAGGGTTTCCAAAAGTTCATAGCAGTTCATGCAATAGGTATTTATATTATTTTTTGTTTGCTTTTAGTAAATTATACATGTACTTTGATGTTGCCTTATATATAAATGAAACTGATTTTTGTTGATTATTTAATAACTTTGTTTGTTGCGACTGAAATTCTGTTTATAGTTATGATATTCGTGAGTTTCATGAGCAACCCAAAGGACTTTGAATGTCCTTAATGTAGATTTACACGTAATTTTATTGCTAAACTGTTTCATCGATATATTTAATTAATACGACAAGCAACGTTGATGTACACAACAACAAAGTAAATGGTTTATGAACTAACTTACTGCATTCGTTTTCGATTTCCTTATAATTTGTACTGCATTCGCACTTTCCTCCATTGCAAAATGTATTTCCTGAGCATGTACATGACGAGCTACATGAATCACCAACCCCGCCGTTTTCTTTATCTACAAGTAAACAATTAAATGACAGTAATTTATTGAATGAGAACATATTCAGTTACATTGTATATACATATAGATATATTTAAAATTCATATAAATAACCTATATGATTTGACACAATAAATACCATATTCTTACTTTACCCATTTTTAACTAGAAGTTGTCCAAGCATCAGTATTTCTATCTAAATCACCATAGCTTGTAGAAACACATATGTACAATTTGATGGTTAGATTCGAAATAGTGTACAATTGAGATAAACAATTTTCTTTTTCTGTCAAAAGGCCCATACACAAGATGTCATCTACGTGGTTTTTTACCATTGATTTTTGTTCTTTATTCTATAGTAAATACAAAATATATTCATGCTTGTCATTCATAGAGAGACCAAATGAACAAGGTGAAACTTACATTGTATTGTTTGTCAACATCTACACTGCCTAACAGTGATAAGAAAAGTAGGAGGCATGACTAGCATATAAGAGATTTTTTGTTTTAGTGTTTAGTGTGTACACTGTTGACAAAGTGAAAGTAGACTGCCAAAATAATGTATTCATACCCCAATTTCCAGGCATCAATTTTTTTTTTAAATTCACAGTTCAAACATGGCAATGTTTAAAAATGTTCCAAATACAAAAATAATGCCATTAAATAAAGAAATGAGCATTAAAATTAAAAAAAATGCATTCTTTAAAGAAGAAGAAACAAGGATAATTTATAACCGCCATTATGCTACCCCACAATAGCATTTCTTGTTTCCAATGGTGGTATTTTGCCTCAAGATAACTAAGGCCATAATAAATTAATTGCTAGATTATCATCCCCGCCCACCCCCTAATTTTCATGCCGCCCCTACCCTTTTCATAAAAAAAATAAGAAATTTAAAATAAAAATAAAAAATAAAATCCTCCCGCCTTCCCCGTTTTTAAGAAAAAAATGGATGATAATCTAGCAATTAATTTATAAAGGTTGTAAAAGATAATTAAGTGACAATATCAGGAGCCTATAAATACTAAAGTTATTAAGCAGAACCATTTTATTTTAGTAATAATGTCAGAGACCTATGCACAAAATGTCATCAAAATGTCTTAAAGGGAACTAAAGTCATTGAGCAGAAATATTTTTTTTTTTATTTTAGTCACAATGTCAGGAACCTATACACAAAATGGATTCAAAGTTTATTAACGAGTACTCGAGCTTTTGAGCAGAACATTTTACGTTTTAGCAATAATGTCAGGAAGATATTCGCAAAATATCATCATTTAACAATTTGTGCATACACACGTTACTGTGGTAGCTGCAAGATTACTTACAGCATTGAACAACTTGTGCAGACACACATTACTGTGGTAGCTGCAAGACCACTTACAGCATTGAACAATTTGTGCATACATGCATTACTGTGGTGGCTGCAAGATTACTTACAGCATTGAACAATAAGTACATACACGCGATACTGTGGTAGCTGCAAGATTACTTACAGCATTGAACAATTTGTGCATACACGCGTTTACTGTGGTAGCTGCAAGATTACTTACAGCAATTGAACAATTTGTGCATACACACGTTACTATAATGGTAGCTGCAAGATCACTTACAGCATTGAACAATTTGTGCATACACACATTACTGTGGTAGCTGCAAAATCACTAACAGCATTGAACAATTTGTGCATACACACGTTACTATGGTAGCTGCAAGATCACTTACAGCATTGAACAATTTGTGCATTCACACGTTACTGTGGTAGCTGCAAGATCACTTACAGCATTGAACAATTTGTGCATACACACGTTACTATGGTAGCTGCAAGATTACTTACAGCATTGAACAATTTGTGCATACACAAGTTACTATGGTAGCTGCAAGATCACTTACAGCATTGAACAATTTGTGCATACACACGTTACTATGGTAGCTGCAAGATCACTTACAAGCATTGAACAATTTGTGCATACACAAGTTACTATGGTAGCTGCAAGATCACTTACAGCATTGAACAATTTGTGCATTCACACGTTTCTGTGGTAGCTGCAAGATCACTTACAGCATTGAACAATTTGTGCATACACACGTTACTATGGTAGCTGCAAGATCACTTACAGCATTGAACAATTTGTGCATACACACGTTACTATGGTAGCTGCAAGATCACTTACAGCATTGAACAATTTGTGCAGACACACACTACTATGGTAGCTGTAAGATTACCTAACAACATTGAACAATGTGTGCATACACGAGTTACTGTGGTAGCTGCAAAATCACTAACAACATTGAACAATTTGTGCATACATGCATTACTGTGGTGGCTGCAAGATTACTTACAGCATTGAACAATAAGTACATACACGCGATACTGTGGTAGCTGCAAAATCACTTACAGCATTGAACAATTGTGCAGACACACGTTACTATGGTAGCTGCAAGATCACTTACAGCATTGAACAATTTGTGCAGACACACACTACTATGGTAGCTGTAAGATTACTAACAGCATTGAACAATTTGTGCAGACACACGTTACTATCGTAGCTGCAAGATCACTAACAGCATTGAACAATTTGTGCAGACACACGTTACTGTGATAGCTGCAAGATCACTTACAGCATTGAACAATTTGTGCATACACACGTTACTATGGTAGCTGCAAAATCACTAACAGCATTGAACAATTTGTGCATACACACGTTACTATGGTAGCTGCAAGATCACTTACAGCATTGAACAATTTGTGCATACACACGTTACTATGGTAGCTGCAAGATCACTTACAGCATTGAACAATTTGTGCATACACACGTTACTATGGTAGCTGCAAAATCACTAACAGCATTGAACAATTTGTGCATACACACGTTACTATGGTAGCTGCAAGATCACTTACAGCATTGAACAATTTGTGCATACACACGTTACTATGGTAGCTGCAAGATCACTTACAGCATTGAACAATTTGTGCATACACACGTTACTATGGTAGCTGCAAGATCACTTACAGCATTGAACAATTTGTGCAGACACACGTTACTATGGTAGCTGTAAGATTACCTACAACATTGAACAATTTGTGCATACACGAGTTACTGTGGTAGCTGCAAAATCACTAACAACATTGAACAATTTGTGCATACATGCATTACTGTGGTGGCTGCAAGATTACTTACAGCATTGAACAATAAGTACATACACGCGATACTGTGGTAGCTGCAAAATCACTTACAGCATTGAACAATTTGTGCAGACACACGTTACTATGGTAGCTGCAAGATCACTTACAGCATTGAACAATTTGTGCAGACACAAACTACTATGGTAGCTGTAAGATTACTAACAGCATTGAACAATTTGTGCAGACACACGTTACTATGGTACCTGCAAGATCACTAACAGCATTGAACAATTTGTGCAGACACACGTTACTGTGATAGCTGCAAGATCACTTACAGCATTGAACAATTTGTGCATACACACGTTACTATGATAGCTGCAAGATCACTTACAGCATTGAACAATTTGTGCATACACACGTTACTATGTAGCTGCAAGATCACTTACAGCATTGAACAATTTGTGCAGACACACGTTACTGTGATAGCTGCAAGATCACTTACAGCATTGAACAATTTGTGCAGACACACGTTACTGTGGTAGCTGCAAGATCACTTACAGCATTGAACAATTTGTGCAGACACACGTTACTGTGATAGCTGCAAGATCACTTACAGCATTGAACAATTTGTGCATACACACGTTACTATGGTAGCTGCAAGATCACTAACAGCATTGAACAATTTGTGCAGACACACGTTACTGTGATAGCTGCAAGATCACTTACAGCATTGAACAATTTGTGCAGACACACGTTACTGTGATAGCTGCAAGATCACTTACAGCATTGAACAATTTGTGCATACACACGTTACTATGGTAGCTGCAAGATCACTTACAGCATTGAACAATTTGTGCAGACACACACTACTATGGTAGCTGTAAGATTACCTACAACATTGAACAATTTGTGCATACACGAGTTACTGTGGTAGCTGCAAAATCACTAACAACATTGAACAATTTGTGCATACATGCATTACTGTGGTGGCTGCAAGATTACTTACAGCATTGAACAATAAGTACATACACGCGATACTGTGGTAGCTGCAAAATCACTTACAGCATTGAACAATTTGTGCAGACACACGTTACTATGGTAGCTGCAAGATCACTAACAGCATTGAACAATTTGTGCAGACACACGTTTACTATGGTAGCTGCAAGATCACTTACAGCATTGAACAATTTGTGCAGACACACACTACTATGGTAGCTGTAAGATTACCTACAACATTGAACAATTTGTGCATACACGAGTTACTGTGGTAGCTGCAAAATCACTAACAACATTGAACAATTTGTGCATACATGCATTACTGTGGTGGCTGCAAGATTACTTACAGCATTGAACAATAAGTACATACACGCGATACTGTGGTAGCTGCAAAATCACTTACAGCATTGAACAATTTGTGCAGACACACATTACTGTGGTAGCTGCAAATCACTAACAGCATTGAACAATTTGTGCAGACACACGTTACTATGGTAGCTGCAAGATCACTTACAGCATTGAACAATTTGTGCAGACACACACTACTATGGTAGCTGTAAGATTACCTACAACATTGAACAATTTGTGCATACACGAGTTACTGTGGTAGCTGCAAAATCACTAACAACATTGAACAATTTGTGCATACATGCATTACTGTGGTGGCTGCAAGATTGCTTACAGCATTGAACAATAAGTACATACACGCGATACTGTGGTAGCTGCAAAATCACTTACAGCATTGAACAATTTGTGCAGACACACATTACTGTGGTAGCTGCAAAATCACTAACAGCATTGAACAATTTGTGCAGACACACATTACTGTGGTAGCTGCAAAATCACTTACAGCATTGAACAATTTGTGCATACACACGTTACTATGGTGGCTGCAAGATTACTTACAGCATTGAACAATTTGTGCATTCACGAGTTACTATGGTAGCTGCAAAATCACTAACAACATTGAACAATTTGTGCATACACGCGTTACTGTGGTAGCTGCAAGATTACTTACAGCATTGAACAATTTGTGCAGACACACATTACTATGGTAGCTGCAAAATCACTTACAGCATTGAACAATTTTGCATACACAAGTTACTATGGTAGCCGTAAGATTACTTACAGCATTGAACAATTTGTGCATACACACGTTACTGTGATAGCTGCAAGAATACTTAAAGCATCTATAAATGTGTTCATACAAGCGTTACAGTGGTAGGAGTAGATACAAGATTACTAACATTTACCAATTGATGCATACACGTGTTTGTAATGGTAGCTACAAGAAGACTTACAGCATTTACCAATTTTTGCATACCCTGGTACACGTGTATATTAGAAATTCACTTACAGCATATTCCTTTTATGTCTTTGTAACCGCTTTTACATATGCATTTCTTTGAATTTCCGACGTCACAAATTAGATTGTCATCAACTGAGCATTTTTTTAAAACATTGGTTTCATCTGGATTGCAACCGTCTCCAATGGCAGTTCCAACTTAAATGTGACAATAAACAATATTTTCTTAAGAGTGGTTAACTTAAAAAGAAATTCTCATTCTAAAAATAGACATCACGAAGCCCTTCACATGGTGATCATTCTGATTCTTTCTAAGATGAAAAAAAGGTTACAATATGTTATCCAGTATGACTTATCAACTCGAATCAAAATTAAACCTTGTGACATTTAATATGTCACAAAATAAGGTTAGCCTAACCTGGGCGTGTAGGCCAAGTTAGGAAATCTGTTTTCAATATTGTATTTGGGCATTTCAAATGAATATCCTTAGTATGGTAATACAGGATCAATGAATATTTATAGGCATTGATATATTGGGAAAAATGTTAAGCCATTAATATCACAAATTAAGAATCAATGTTAATCTAAATATTGAACATGATGGCTATACACAAAACAAAAAAATGTTGAGACATGCATTTTCTGTTGTAGAAAACTGACTTCTTTTTCCTAGGATACCGGAAGCTTAACCAGTACTTCAGCGAACCCATCTAAGCAAATAACCAATAACTTTCCCATTTGAATCAGTGGTGAGAGACGTGACAATGAAACGTAATGTCATATATTAATCAATGAAGACTGTGGCTGGATTGGGATTCAAATTCACGAACCAAGGAATGGTTGCGTTATTGCGATTTTTGAGGCGCCAGACATTCTGATTATGGATTACACATTTTATAATGAGATAACTGATAAAAATACACCAAATGAACATATAAGGATCTACTTACTGCAACCAATGGCTTCCCCACCATAATTTAAATCACCTTTGCATTGACAGGTAGAGCCTATACATTGGTAATTGCTTCCACACGTGTCTGAATCAGTTTTGGCTAAGCATGCTGCACCATAACCCGAGCTATCTGCAAAACAAATACTGTGTACGTCAATATTTTCGTGAAATAAAAAAAAAACTGCTGACTGAAATGTTTGTGAAAATTTATTTTTATTGAAATTATTCTAATACTATTTAGTTTTAAGTTTTCATTTGTCAATGAGGTAGTAAATAAAGACAGCAATATAAACAGTAGCACTGTTTTATCATTGGATGTCCAAGTGAAGCCAAAGAAATACTAGTAGGAGCTTTGAAGTACCGATTCAAAGTATTTTTTTTATTGGTAATTTGTGCGGGCTGATATTTTTGTGAATATATAAGATTAAATTAAATTTGCAAATATTACGTACTGTATCCGTCATAAAACTAATCACTTACACTTTTGTATGTGTGTATAATCATTGCACTATTGTCCTGGGTGTTTATTTAAGCCAAAGTTTTCTGGATTTTGTATACATAATTCATTGAGTACACATATATATTAAGTAAACAATAGTGTCAAATTAGGGCATTTCAAATATTGCAATATTTGATACTTTTTATATTTGCTTTCAATTTCCAGACATTTCTCAGTTTTGTATATCAATACATATTTATACTATATACGCTCATTTTTATTTAATGAATCTTGGTTTATATTGTATATTATTACATATCTATGCTATATATGCTCATTTTTATTTAATGAATCTTGGTTTATATTGTCTATATTATTTTTTTCTATTCTATTCATGTTTATTTAATCAATGCAGTATCTGTATAATATATATGCCATTGATATAGACAGCTACATAAAATCAATAAGAACACTTTTTTTATGTGGTATTTTGTAAATGATTGCTATCTGGGTTAAAAATGTTGCTAGGAGTGTAAGCATCCGTGACCACTAGACAGATGACATGGTTTTAATTTTGATTTAAGATCTAAGGGAGGTCAAAGGTTAATTGAGTGAATTGTTTTGTAAATTATAATTTGACGATGAATAATGGACATAAAATAAATTAATCATAGTATTTCCTAACAAGGGCATGCTTAGAAGGAAATGACATTTGCATCTCTTGACTAAATGTTGATAAAATAGCACGCCAAAGATTAATTTAGCAAAAATATCATTTGGAACTCACAGGCAACTGCTTTCTTGTACATAAAATGTAAGTTTTATGTAACCTTAGTTGCTTAATTATAATGTTTCGATCATGCAAAATAACCTTAAATAAAAAATATTGTTTAAATAAATATTTCTCCTAATTGCTATCCAGTCTAGTCATGATGTTAATACCTCAATAAACATGTCTAGCCCGAATACCGACAATTAACAAAACATTTTTTAGTTGTATGGCTTGCTACTACTTACAACAGCCGGTCTTTGACGAGTCATCTGCTTTAACATACACTGCATCTTCATCATCACATTCACAAGTTCCAGGTGTTTCCGTTTCACTAGAACATTTTGCGCCAACAAACGAACATGAATGATCTGTATTGCACAGGTCTCCTATATAGCCATTGCCATCTGTTGGTTATAGAAGAATATTTAGAATAATTGTGTATATTACAACATACTTAAAACTGTAAAATAAAGTTGTGAGGAAAATGCCGTATCCAATGTTGAGATGAATTGTCCTTTGCCTATGATCGCGATGGTATGGTATGGTTCATATGCACATTATATAATGTATTATATATTTCAGTAGTAATGATATATGATTAAACTAAAATAAAGTACAACATATGAAAATACTACTTCTTCTTTTCAGCATAATCTATATATGGATGGTTCACCTAGCCTGTCTACCTGTTACATCTATATTGTGTAAGAGTAGTATCGCACTAAGCCTTCGATATAATTTATTGTTCATCTCTGATATTGTTCATCTCATATATTGTTAATCTTTGATAGTGTTTATCACTGATTTTATCAATATCTGATATTGTTCATCTCTGATATTGTAAATATCTAATATTGTTCATCTCTGATATTGTTCATCTCTGATATTGTCAATCTCTGATATTGTTCATCTCTGATAATGTTAATCTCTGATATTGCCAATCTCTGATATTGTTCATCTCTGATATTGTTCATCCCTGATATTGTTAATCTCTGATATTGTTAATCTCTGATATTGTTCATGGCTGATATTGTTAATCTCTGATACTGTTAATCTCTGATATTGTCAATCACTGTCATTGTTCATCTCTGATATTGTCAATCTCTGATGTTGTTCGTTTCTGATGTTGTTCATTTCTGATATTGATAATCTCTGATACTGTTTATCTCTGATATTGTCAATCTCTGATATTGTTCATCTCTGATATTGTTCATCTCTGATATTGTTAATATATGATATTGTAAATCTTTGATATTATCAATCTCTGATAATGTTCATCTCTGATATGGTTAATCTCTGATATTTTCAATCTCTGATTATGATATTGTTAATCTCTGATATTGTCAATCTCTGATATTGTCAATCTCTGATACTGTTCATCTCTGATATTGACAATCTCTGATATTGTCAATCTCTGATATTGTTCATCTCTGATATGGTTCATATTTGATATTGTTCATCTCTGACATTGTTCATCTCTGATATTGTTAATATTGTTAATTTCTGGTACTGTTAATTTCTGATATTGATAATTTCTGATTTTGTAAATCTCTGATATTTTTCATCTCTGATATTGTTCATCTTTGATATTGATAATATGATATTGTTCATCTCTGATATTGTTAATCTCTGATATTGTCAATCTCTAATATTGTTCATGGTTGATATTGTTAATTTCTGATACTGTAAATCTCTGATATTGTCAATCTCTGTTATTGTTCATCTCTGATATTGTTAATCTTTGATATTGTTAATCTCTGATATTGTTAATCTTTGATATTGTTAATCTGTGATACTGTAAAATTCTGATATTGTTAATCTATGATATTGTTTATCTCTGATTTTGTCAATCTATGTTATTGTTCATCTCTGATATTGTTAAAATCTGATATTGTTCATCAATGATATTGTTAATCTCTGATATTGTCAATCTCTGATATTGTTCATCTCTGATATTGTTCATCTCTGATATTGTTAATCTTTGATATTGAAAAACTAATATTGTTCATCTCTGATATTGTTAATCTTTGATATTGTCAAACTCTGATATTGTTCATGGCTGATATTGTTAATATCTGATACTGTAAATCTCTGATATTGTCAATATCTGTTATTGTTCATTTCTGATATTGTCAATCTTTGATGTTGTTCATCTCTGATGTTGTTCATCTCTAACATTGATCATCTCTGATACTGTTAATCTCTGATATTGTCAATATCTGATATTGTTCATATCTGATATTGTAAATATATGATATTGCTATTCTTTGATATAACCAATCTCTGATATTGTTCATCACTGAAATTGTTAATCTCTGATAATTTCAATCTCTGATTATGCTATTGTTAATCTCTGATATTATCAATCTCTGATATTATTAATATCTGATATTGTCAATCTCTGATATTGTTCATCTCTGATATTGTTCATCTCTGATATTGTTAATCTTTGATATTGTCAATCTCTGATATTGTTCATCTCCGATATTGTTCATCTCTGATATTGTTAATCTTTGATATTGTCAATCTCTGATATTGTTCATCTCCGATATTGTTCATCTCTGTTATTGTTCATCTCTGATATTGTTCATCTCTGATATTGTTCATCTCTGATATTGTTCATCTCTGATATTGTTTATATTGTTAATCTCTGATACTGTTAATTTTTGATATTGATTATCTTTGATATTTTCAATATCTTATATTGTTCATCTTTGATATTGCTCTTCTCTGATATTGTTCATCTCTATATTTTTAATCGCTGATACTGTTAATCTCTGATACTGTTAATCTCTGATACTGTTAATCTCTAATACTGTAAATCGCTTATATTGTTAATCTCTGAAATTGTTACTTTCTGAAATTGTAAATCTATAATATTGTAAATATCTGATATTGTCAATCTCTGATATTGTTCATCTCTGATATTGTTTATCTCTGATGTTGTTTATCTTTGATATTGTCAGTCTCTGATATTGTTCATCTATGAAATTGTTCATCTCTGTTATTGTTCATCTCTGATATTGTTCATCTCTGTTATTGTTAATCTTTGATATTGTCAATCACTGATATTGTTAATCTCTGATATTGTTCATCTCTATATTGTTAATCTCTGATACTGTTAATTTCTGATACTGTAAATCTCTTATACTGTAAATCGCTTATATTGTTAACCTCTGAAACTGTAAATCTCTTATATTGTAAATCTCTAATATTGTTAATCTTTGATGTTGTTAATCTCTGATAGTGTTAATCTCTGATACTGTTAATCTCTGATACTGTTAATCTCTAATACTGTAAATCGCTTATATTGTTAATCTCTGAATTTGTTACTTTCTGAAATTGTAAATCTATAATATTGTAAATATCTGATATTGTCAATCTCTGGTATTGTTCATTTCTGATATTGTTTATCTCTGATGTTGTTAATCTTTGATATTGTCAGTCTCTGATATTGTTCATCTATGATATTGTTCATCTCTGTTATTGTTCATCTCTGATATTGTTCATCTCTGATATTGTTAATCTTTGACATTGTCAATCTCAGATATTGTTCATCTCTGATTTTGTTAATCACCGATATTGATAATATTGTTAATCTCTGATACTGTTAAATTCTGATATTGATAATCTTTGATATTGTCAATCCCTGATATTGTTCATCTCTGATATTGTTCATCTCTATATTGTTAATCTGTGATACTGTTAATCTCTGATACTGTTAATCTCTTATACTGTAAATCGCTTATATTGTTAATTTCTGAAACTGTAAATCTCTTATATTGTAAATCGCTAATATTGTTAATCCCTGATGTTGTTAATCTCTGATAGTGTTAATCTCTGATATTGTTAATCTCTGATACTGTTAATCTCTGATACTGTTAAATTTCGATTTTGTTAATCTCTAATACTGTAAATGTCTGTTATATTGGTAATCTCTGATATTGTAAATATCTGATACTGTTAATCTCTGTTATTGTTAATCTCTATATTGTTAATCTCTATATTGTTAATCTCTTATATTGTTAATATCTAATACTGTACTGTAAATCACTTTTACTGTTAATTTCTTGTATTGTTAATCTCTGATATTGTTAATCTCTGATATAGTTAATCTATGATATTATTAATCTCTAAAACTGTAAATTCCTTTATACTGCTAATCTCTTGTATTTTTAATATCTGATATTGTTAATCTCTGATATTGTTAATCTCTATGTTGTTAATCTCTTTATTGTTAATATCTGTATTGTTAATCTCTATATTGTTAATATCTGATACTGTAAATTTCTGTTATTGTTAATATCTGTTATTGTAAATCTCTGATATTGTAAATCTCTATAATTGTTACTCTCTGATACTGTTAATCTCTATATTGTTGATCTCTGTTATTTTTAATCTTTGATATTGTTAATCTATATTTTGTTAATCTCTGATATTAATAATATCTAATACTGTAAATCGCTTATACTGATAATCTCTTGTATTGTTAATCTCTGATAATGTTATCTCTATATTGTTAATCTCTGATATTGTTAATCTCTGTTATTGTTAATCTGTGATATTGTTCATCTTTAATTGTTAATCTTTGATATTGTTAATATCTAATACTGTAAATCACTTATACTGTTAATCTCTTGTATTGTTAATTTCTGATATTGTTAAACTCTGAAACGGTTAATCTCTGAAATTTTTAATTTCTGATATTGTAAATCGCTGATATTGTTAATCTCTGAAACTTAATCTCTGAATCTCTTGTGAATACGTTTGCTAATAAAAATACAAGAATAGGAATAATGCACTGTGTGTTTTAAGGACAATTTAGTGTTAGTATGTTCCATCTCAACAATCATTTAATAGATCAATTTGCAGCATAATGCGCAGTGTTATAGCATGTATCATATGCTAGTCTCTTGTAATTCATTAAGTTGAATGGCTATGTACATGTATGCGTATAATTGATGTTCATGTTAACGTGATGTATACAGATGAGACTTAGAAATGATTAACAATGGAAAAGCGTTATTCAATAAACGTTTAATCCTAATTAATTAAGCAGTTATCTATTACTACCTGCAGAACATCGGAAAATGCTGAAGTAAATTCAAGTGTTGCTACACAGTTTTGTTATATATTATTTGACTAGATGATTAGGCAATCAAAGGTTTGACAAGTATATTTGTTAAATATTGTATGGGCCTAAGTCGCTCACCTGACTTCACTGTCACTTCTTTTCAAATTTTGAGAGTTATCCGTGTTCAAGTATTTGTATGTAAAAACTAAAGTCCCCTTACTGGACCCCAATGAACACTAGCTCCTTCATTTGAACAAACTTGAAACACCTACTCATAGGGACCTTGAACAAATTTGGCTGAGTTGATTTTGGGAAAAATATTTTTAGAATTTTCAATTTTATCCCTTTCTCGGCCCCTGCTGGCTCTTACATGTTACAATTCCCCATAAATCATCCAGTCTCCACTGTTATGACTAAACAATGCCCCAGACATCAACAGGTTTGAAATAATACCTATAAGAATTCCCTGTTTTCCCATAGTATTCCTACGTAAAAATCAAAATCCACTTACTGGACCCGAATGGAACCAGTAGCCTCTTAATATTTTAACAAACTTGAAACCCCTATTCATAGAGATCATTTAAACCAAATATAAACAAATTTGGTGTGTCGTTTCTTGAGAAGAAGATATTTGAATATTCACAATTTTTATCCCTTTTAGGGCCACTGTTGGTCCCTTATGGATATTAAATCCAATTTTAAGTACCCAGTCTCAATGATTAAACAATATATCAGATCTCAAGATGATTAAATTCATTCCTAAAATAGATAAAAAAAGATAATTTAATATTTATCCGTAGCACTCTTATGTAAAAATCAAAGTCCCTTACTCATGGGCCCAAATATATCCTAACACCTTTTCTCAATAAAATTGAAACTCCTTCTCATAGGGATCATTTATGCCAAATATGAATGAATTTATCTTATCAGTACTTGAGAAGAAAATTTTTGAAATTCAGCAATTTCATCCCTTTTTGGGCACCTGCTGGTCCCTTATGGATATCAAATCCCCTTTCAAGGACCCAATCGCCAACTGTTATGACTAAACAATGCTTCAGACATCAATATGATTGGAATAATACCAAAACTGGATGAGAAAACAATTTCCTGTTTCCCCATACTATCCCTTGTAGAAATTAAAGTCCCCTTGGTGAGCCCCAATGGAACCCAGCCCCTTTATTTAACAAACTTGAAACCTCTTCTCGAAGGGATCATTTATACCATTACATAAACAAATTTGGCTGGACCATTTTTAAGAAAAATAGTTTTACATGAAATTCTCCCTATGTTTAACTGATAAGTTCCCGGGGTGGTGCCACTTTTAATAGTGCCACGGCTTGAAACTGATAAGGGGATACTACATGCAAAATATCATAACTCCAGTCTTTGCACTTTCGGCGAAGAAGATTTTTGAAATTTTGAATAAAAACCCTGATAATTCCCTGGGGCGGGGTCAAATTTTACCCCAGGGTCATGATTTGAACAAAATTGAAAGAGATTTATTTAACGATGCTTCACACCAAATTTGGTAAAAATCTGACAAACGGTTTCAGAGGAGAAGTCGTTTGAAGCAAAAGTTAATGACGGAATTACAGGGCGATCAGAATATCTCAGCTGAGCTAAAACGAGGCTGATCTTATTTCGTCTGTCACTTCTTATCAATTTGAGAATAGCCTCAGCCTATAAAGAATTAAAAGATAAGAAAAATGAGAACGATCTGTTTTCTAAGAATATTCCCTAGTAACAGTCTCTTTATTTGGTTGGCCCAAGTATACCCAAACCCTTTTATTTGAACAAACTTAAAACCCTTATTCATATGGATAATTTATACCAAAATATTAACACATTTGACTATCAGTGTACTTGAAAAAATAAATTTTTGAAATTCAATCAACCATTTTCTCCATTTTTTGGAACCCTGCTGGCTCCTTAAGGATGTCCCCTTTAAAGGCCCTTCCGGTAGTCTAAACTGTTATGGCTAAATAATGCTCAAATAACATAGTAATCACTTCTGCATGTATGTATTGTAATTCAACGTGGACATTTGTGTTTGGTTTAACTTAGAAGAAAGTTAATCTGGGTTCCTGGTCTGTTGTTAATGGATTTAGGGCTGTGTTTTTGCAGCGTTAGCCTAGTCTGATCAGCTCTGTTGGTAGCCCCATCTATCACTCCAGAGGTCACTAGTTTGAATCCCTGCTCAGACACAATTGCCGTGATGATTAATGATATGATATACAATATTGTGTCTGTCATTCGTCTCTCAATGCTTATTAAAGTGGGAAAGTTATCAGCTACTTGTAGAGATAAGACACTTAAAGTGTGGATAAGTACTTGGTTACCTTCCAGTGTTTAACTGATTTACTGATCATCTGTTAGCCCTCAATAAAAATAAATTATCATTGTTGATAAGTATCAACCGAGAGCAAATCTTTAAACAAATAAAAGATAATTAGTTGCTGTTTTATGAATTTGTCATATATAATTGGTCACTTATAATTAAAGACGAGTATACTCACAACAATAGCCATTATCTAGTGTATAACCTTCTGGGCATTTAGGCGTTATCTCTGGAAAAGAAAGCAAATTCAACTTACACAATTGAACAATTATCGCTATCACAAAGTAGTGTTGCGTTAATATTTCCATTATCAGAGTACAGATATTGTTTACTGCATTTAAATTTTCAGTACTACTATTCAATACATGTACCAGGTTTACCAGTATCAATAATAAATCCTTATTACCAACAATACAATTGTGTATATTTGCATTATGACAACTTACAGAATTCACGAACGCACAATTATTTTATTATCTTATATCTTTATGCAAATTGAAATAGGTATGAACATGTGTTATAAGTATACTAGTATATATATTAGATATTAGATTTCATAATATACATGAAAACATAGAATTTGCAAAAAGGGTTGTTGGTGAACAACGAGTTTCTTATTTGATTTGTGTCACAGAAAACATATTTTCAATCACAATCTGAATTTGATTATTTCCGAAAATTACAAAAAATATTGCATGCATCTTATAATTTCAACTTTCTACACAAATGTCAATAGTTACAAACTGTATCCACATGGTCATTGAATGCAATGAAAAATATAAAAAAAAATGTTTCCGATACACCTACATTACACATGTACCTTACACATGTATGTTACACTTGTATATTACACGTGTATGTTACATATGTATGTTATACATATACATTACACTTGTACATTACACATGTATGTTACACATGTACATTACACGTTTATGTTACACTTGTACATTACACATGTACATTACACATGTATGTTACACAAGTACATAATGCTTGAACATTACACATGCTCATTACACATGTATGCAACACATGTATATTACATTTGTACATTACACTTGTGCATTACACATGTACATTTTACATGTATGTTACACTTGTAAATTACACATTTACATTACACATGTACTTTACACTTGTACATTGCACTTGTACATAACTCATGCATGTTACATTTTTACATTACACTTGTATGTTGCACATATACATTTCAAATGTATGTTACACATGTACATTACACATGTATGTTATACATGTACATTACATATGTATATTTCACATGTATGTTACACTTGTACATTACATTTGTACATTACACTTGTATATTACACATGTATATTTCACATGTATGTTACACTGGTACATTACGTATGTACATTACACATGTACATTACACATGTACATTACACTTGTACATTACACATGTATGTTACACATGTTCATAACACTTGTACATTACACATGTACATTCCTATCTCATAGCTGTTCAAAAGATACAATTAATTCCTTAAATATGATTTTTTTGACTCAAGGGTATCACATTATATATGTACCTCCCTGACCCCTCTGTGTGTGGTGGGGGATAGGTGAGATCGTACAAAACATCTTCAGGAGTATTTGATCCGCGAGAGATAAATGTAATATACAGATATTGTCAGAGACATATAATCAGAGTATGCACCATAGACAACTGTAGGCATAGTCTAAATTTCAGGAGACACATTTGGCGTTCTCTAAATCTTGGAAACGGAATTCTTACTGCACCAATTAACAAACTTATGTGATTTTGGTATCAGAAGAAAGGTCTTGAGTGTAACTTTGAAACTTTATTTTTTAAGTTTAAAGTAATGAAGAATTTTTACGCTAATAGCTTTTTTTGTGTGATCATTTTCACATTTTAGCACATTTTAAAGGAAGAAATATGAAAAACTTCTTTAGAAATCTATATGAAAATTTCGCCACCGATAGAAAAATTAGTTATTACGGTAATTATTACGGTAATATTAATGTCTGTTTTTATGATGTGTTGTTAAAACGTATGTGTTAAATCAAGTACAATATCGTTTCTTTATTAAAATATATATATTTTTTGTAAAAAATCCAAAATTTTTGATTTCAACCCGTAACTTAAATTTAAAAGAAAATGTTAAATGATTGATTTTTGGATATTGTCATCAGTTTTATCAACTTTACTCAGTTATCAAAATTATTAAATTAAGACAAAAGATCCAAATAGTTATTAAAGAAATACTAAAGGTGCAATCCGAAAGTTCAGCCACGTGTATTGATATTAGCCTGCCCGTCTCTGTAATTAAGTCACAGATATTGTAAGTACTGGTGTCATGTTATATTTTCACCTGCCTAAAAATTCACCCGCAGGTAAAATTATTGTAGTTTTTTTGCCGGTACCATTTTACAGTTCTAAACAGGAGAAACAATAGCCTTAGCTAGCGTTCGGCTTTGTGCATTCTTCAGAGTCCCTAAGGCCATAATAAATGAATTGCTAGATTATCAACCCCGCCCGTCCTGCTGCCCTGACCCTTTAAATTTTCATAAAAAAAAAACAAACTAAAAATAAAAATTAAAAAAAAAAAAACATCAAAAATTTTAAAAATAAAAATAAAAATATAAAATCCTTCCACCCTCTCTCACTCCAAGCTTAAATTTTAAGGATAAGATTTTCAGAAAGTATTCTACACATTTTTGCAATTAGTTAGCAATAATCTTTTGTCTTTCATTCTGTCTGTTAGGTATATATTCTCTTGGCATATTTGTAAGTTTCTGTCATAGGAGCTTGACATTTATTAATAAATAATCAAAAAGTTGTAATTCTAAGCCACTTAGATCCAATATACATATATATTGGGAAAAAAGAACTTGAAGGAAATCCATATATAATTACATATTGATTTCATGTTAGTATTGTCCAGGAAACATGTAAATACACTCAACCGGTTTCACTGCTGTGCAGATCTTCAGCAGTTATCAAAAGATCTTTTTTAATTTACAATGTATTTTCCTAATCAATCAATCAAACAATCAATCAATCAATCAATCAATCAATTATTCAATCAACCAGCCAATCAGTCAATCAATCAGTCAATCAATCAATGTGTGGGGATATGTTTTACAGTTACCACAATGTTCATACAACACTGGTGGTATGTACAAAAACATACATCATGTTAAAATTGATATTTTGACTAATGAAATGCGCTAATAAAATAAAGTATAATAATATTAATACATGCACAATGATGGTGACTTACCACATTCCCCTTTTGCACTATGAAAGTAGCCATCTTTACAAGTACACTTTTCATTTTTGCATTCACTATTAGCATCGTTGGTTTGACACGATGTTGAGTCAGCACACGGATCGCAATTTTTTTCGCCATCTGAATTTTAAAGTAGAGTTGTTGGTTTAACAAACCATATCTATTTTACATCGCTTTTTAAAGAACAACTTAGACATATCCCCCTTGATTTATATCCAGTACTAAGCATGTATGTGCATGAAGTGTCCTGTTCAAGGATGCTATTCAAGACATTGGCAGGGGCTCAAATACACGATCCTACTGTCCTGGGTCCGATTTTTTACAATAAGAAGGTGTGTCCCACAAGTGTCAAATATAATACATATCGTGTAAGCTCTCTCATATAACTTCTTACTAGCCAATTACAAGAACCGTTATACGAGAATCAAGTTAACAGTTTCAGTGGCTCCCTCCTCCACAAATATGATGGTATTAGTTATATTACTGGTATGTTTATATATATTATTTATCTATATCCCCATTTATTATATGATCTATAAATAAACTAAATCTGATTGGCCAGAATAATCCCTCATTGAACAAAATACTATGTGATTTTTAACAGTTTTTGCTGTACTGTGCATAAAATTATGATATACCGGGTATATGATATACCTCGGATACTATAAACAGCCAGTGAGAATTCCAAGTGTAAACCGAAAGCAACGATGAAAACTGAGATGCAAAATTGTTTTCAAATGGCCGTCAACAAGAGATTCGCGCCGATTTCAGCAAAATTATCGATAATAAAGATGTCAATATGACAAAAAGGGCAACTGCAAAATATTTCATCATAATTTATGAGAGAAAAAATTGAATGATCAGATAAAATATAAAAATGAAAATCTTTTATGAAGATGTGTCTGTGGCCGATTGGTCAAGACGTTGAATTTATGTCAGTTTTTTATCGCCATGGTTCGAATCCCACCCGGGGAATTTTATTTTAAATAACTTTTTTTTCAATTAAATTTATTTCATTTTTTTTTGTTTGAATGCTAGTGTTACATAATATGCAATATTAATAATTTTATCTGGCATTGCAGTTTCGCAGTATATATAAAAAGATAGAATTTGAGCATCCGAGTAGCTTTTTGTGAAAAAGAAGGCTGTTTAGTATAAAAAAAAGTATATTACATGCATATCATCAAAATTGTTGACCTGCCTGCATTCAAATACGGGTGACTGTAACGGCCATTAACATAGTGGTGAATATTACGGGCTGTGTAGTCATTTGTAATTTAAAAATAAAAATGATTATAATATAAAAATGAAAGTAGTGGTGGAATTGTAGGCAACGTAACCAAAGAGAAGTAAGATGGAACATAGTACAGAATATACAAGCATACGCTACATAATGCTGAATTAAAAGAAGGACCACAGATGTTGTAAATAGCTCAACTTCCTATTCAATACCGATAACTTGGACATTAGTGATAATAAATGGTCTTATTTAATTGATTAGTCATATTTAGTTGATATTCCAATAGCCATAACTTTGACATTAATAATTATAAATGGTCATATTCGACTGATATTCCAATGGCCATAACTTGGACATTAATAATAATAAATAGTCATATTTTATTGATATGTCAATGACCATAACATGGCCATTAATAATAATAAATGGTCATATTTTAATAATATTTCAATGGCCATAACTTGGACATTAATAATAGTAAATGGTCATATTTAGTTGATATTTCAATGGCCATAACTTGGACATTAATAATAATAAATGGTAACATTTAATTGATATTTCAATGGCCATAACTAGGACATTAATAATAATAATAGGTAATATTTTATTGATATTCCAATGGCCATAATTTGGACATTTATAATAATAAATGGTCACATTTTAATGATATGTCACTGACCAAAACTTGGACATTAATAATAAAAATGGTCACATTTGACTGATATGTCACTTGCCATAACTTGGAACATGTCACTGGCCATAATTTGGACATTAACAATAATAAATGGTCTCATTTTATTGATATGTCACTGGCCATAACTTGGACATTAATAATAATAAATGGACATATTTTATTAATTTTTCAATGGCCATAGCTTGGACATTAATTATAATAAATGTTCATATTTTATTGATATGACACTGGCCATACCTTGGAACATGTCACTGGCAATAACTTGGACATTAACAATAATAAATGGTCACATTTTATTGATATGTCACTGGCCATAACTTGGACATTAACAATAATAAATGGTCACATTTAATTGATATGTCACTGACTATTACTTGGACAATAACAATAATAAATGGCCATATTTAATTGGTATGTCACTGACCATTACTTGGACAATAACAATAATAAATGGTCATATTTATTTGAAATGTCAATGGCCATAACTTGGACAATAACAATAATAAATGGTCACATTTTATTAATCTCCTCAATCTTAACCTCCTCAATCTTGTAACTTTACGGTGATATAATAATTGTGCATGTTTAGTTCCAATACAAAGCTAAATGCTGGTGCTTAAGTACACACAAGGTCAAATAAAGGTCATGTATTAATTTTTCAATATGTCCTATCAGTATTTGTCTGAGAAATTTTTAATAATTATTAGTTTCCAAATGCCATCAATCAGAAATTGATATTATATATATTTATTTCACTTCAAAAATAGCCATTGTCACAATATCAGTCAAAACAATGATAAGCTACATAATTATGTAATTCGAAAATTAAACACCACAATTTTTGTTACCGTTCAAAACTGCATAATAGTTAGTATCAAAATTATTTTATATACACCTTCCATGAAAGCATTTATTATAAAATTGTGTAAAACTGATTAAAACACTGCTTATGTTGGCGTAATAAAACTTTGAAGCCTTGTTTACCCCCATATTGATCATAAGTACCAGTGACTATTATTTTATTCAACAAATATCATTATTTTCATGTATTTAATGTATGCTGCAAATCAAACAATAAGGATAGATAGCAGACAATGTAGTACGTCATGTTTAAGATTGTTGCATAATATAAACCAGATACTACAAAGGTGTATGCATATTTATGAAAGCTCAGCTAACCATACTTTGATTTTAAATAATCTGTCAAGCTACTGTAACAGTACTTGTTGATAACTCAAATATGCCCTTAGACCATAAATGACAGTATGCTATATTTATATCTTAATTTGCTAAAGGGTTTCATGCTTTATGGCAATTTCTTTCTTTTTTTTAATTATTAGACAGGCCTGCAGAAACCAGTATGAAGCTGTTATGGAATGGGAGTGATTGGTCTTGAAGATATACATGGTAAAGTGCAAACAATGCTAAAAACTGTTATTTGCTCACCTGAGCAGCACTGTCAATTAATTAATCAATTAATTAAGTATTCATTCTATAGAACTGATAAAACTTACAGCATATTTTGTTGACTGTGTCATACTTGAGGTCACCTTTACATTTACATGTGTCATCATCACCACACACCATGTTTGGGATATCGTTACATGTGTCGCCGCTTTTGTCGCAAGAGTCACCGTGGCCATTTCCAACTGTACATACAAAACTCTGTTTTATTTGTAGCTAAATCATAGTAGGTTTAAATTGTTTGTTATCAGATAAGACATTGGGGGTAATAATGTATGTTTAAGGCCTAACCTTTGAACACACACATATAATATACATTTTGTATATACAGTATATATGAAAACAAGTCCATAGAACATCGGCGGTGTACACTGATATTAATTAGATTCTTACTACAATACAAAATATCACAAATACTTAACCGATACTGTTCTGCATATAGTGAAATGCACTTATCGAACACTGAGCACATTATCAATGATTCTCAAAAGCATCTTGTTCTCTATATAATTTGTCCAAATATGTAGAATAATATGTGGTTGTCAGCTTGTTTTCTTTTTCCAGAATCTGGTTTTTCAAAATAGTTTGATGACACCTCTGCATTTTTGAAAATTCTGCCGATTTGTTGCAGTGTATCACAACGCATCTTTAAACAGTTATTACATCAAATGTCATCCAAACTTGACAGAACTCATGAAAGGGTTCCAATGTTCTCATATGTACATTGAAATATATAACAATTTTATGCAATTTCAACAAAAATAATGCCAAACTGCTATATACAGGTTTTATTTCTTGGGTGCAAGGATTCTTAAGTGAGAGCTAAAGTGTAATTCATTTTCTAAAAGATCCATTCTTGACAAGTTTTATCTTCTACTGATAGTCTGCTGGGTTTGTGCCATCCTAGCTCGAGCTTCAATTTAAAGTTAGTGTATGCTCTAAATCCAGACTATTTCATGTCTAAACGTTCATCTCAAACTTTGATCCAAGTATATTTTGAAGTTAAACTTTGATAATAATTTATATGAGTTTGTTCTTGTAAAGTTATATGCTCTTAATTAATATAAATTATCTCTCTATAAATATGCTCTTTGTTTTTAGTCGCCATCTTGAATGAGGATAAAGTTTTACATACCGCATGCTCCATTGAGACTAGCAAAGCCAGACTTGCATTTACATTTACTATCTGTGCATTCAGCATTTACATCAGTACAAGACTTAGAATCACAACACTCCTGTCCCACCTCAGTCCCACCTAAAATAACAAAACAATGATAATTATTTTTACACAACAGTACATCATTTACATAACCAAGTCGATAGAATATTAAATAAACCGCATACATGTACATGTTTTATTATGCGATTATCACTAGTAAAGTACAACACTTGCACCCGTATTTAGAGTGCTTCAAACATAACATTTAGAGACAGATTGCAATTTTGATGAATTATAAACTCAGGAAAATATTTCTGAAATATATGTACATATATCTTCATTTTGTAAATATGGAATTAAAAATAATACAGTTTATTCTGCCTCTATCAGGGAAAAGCCAGTCGCCTACTCTAGATGTTACAAAATATACAATATATATATATATATATATATATATATATATATATATAGAAAATGGATATATATATATATATATATATATATATATATATATATATATATATATATATATATATCCATTTTATAAAGTCTAAATAACTTTAGTTCTGAGTCAAGTGATGTTCTCGACTTAAGTTGTAAAGATTTCGAAAAATTTAAATTGAAAAAAGTAATACTCACAGCATTTCTTCTCTACACTATCATAGATTAGTCCTGTTTTACAGCCGCATGTTCCACCGTTACACATGGCGCCACCATAGGTACACGTATACAAGGATGTATCGCAAACGTCGTCTTTTTTATTACCATCTAGTCAAATATATTTAAAAATATTATTTTTGCGCTGATTAAAGTAAAATTGACAAAATTCTACACATGCCTTGCCTTGTGATGCATATCAAGTATATAAAATATCAAGGTTGTTTTACAAGTTTGCCTAAAAATGTACATTTTGAGATACTACTATTCAAATGAAGAAAAATAACCAGCGGCTTAATAATATACAAGTATAACAATATCCAATTAAAATAAGTATCCTTGAGAGATTAGCAGAAGACATTGTAATTATATTGGACTGAACCACTCAGGTGTGCGTATGGTCAGCCCAGTGTGATAAATATTGTACATTACATTTCTTACATCGATCGGCCCAGTGAGATAAACATAGTACATTAAATTTCTGACATAGATCAGCCTAGTGTGATAAACATAGAACATTACATTTCTTACATAGATTGGCCCAGAGTGATAAACGTAGTACATTTCATTTCTTACATAGATCAGCCCAGTATGATAATACATAGTACATTACATTTCTTACATTGATCAGCCCAGTGAGATAAACATAGTACATTACATTTCTTACATTGATCAGCCCAGTGAGATAAACATAGTACATTACATTTCTTACATTGATCAGCCCAGTGTGACAAACATAGTACATAACATTTCTTACATTGTTCAACCCAGTGTAATAAACAAGGACAGAACATTTCTTACATCGATCCGCCCAGTGTGATAAACACAGTACATTACATTTCTTACATTGATCAGTCCAGTGTGATAAACATAGGACATTACATTTCTTACATTGATCAGCCCAGTGTGATAAACTTAGTACATTACATTTCTTACATTGATCAGCCCAGTGTGATAAACATAGAACATAACATTTCTTACAATGATCATCCCAGTATGATAAAACATAGTACATTACATTTCTTACATTGACCAACCCAGTGTAATAAACATAGTACATTACATTTCTGACAATGATCAGCCCAGTGTGATAATTATAGTACGTTACATTTCTTACATTGATCAGCCCAGTGTGATAAACATAGTACATAACATTTCTTACAATGATCATCCGAGTATGATAAAACATAGTACATTACATTTCTTACATTGACCAACCCAGTGTAATAAACATAGGACATTACATTTCTGACAATGATCAGCCCAGTGTGATAATTATAGTACATTACATTTCTTACATTGATCAGCACAGTGAGATAAACATATAGCATTACATTTCCTAACATAGATCGACCCAGTGAGATAAACATAGAACATTACATTTCTTACATTGATCGTCCCAGTGTGATAAAGATAGGACATAACATTTTTTACATTGATCAGCCCAGTGTGATAACCATAGGTCATTACATTTCTTACATTGATCGGCCCAGTATGATAAAACATAGTACATTACATTTCTTACATAATTATATCAGCCCAGTGTTATAAACATAAGACATCACATTTCTTACATTGATCAGCCCAGTGTGATTAACATAGTACATTACATTTCTTACATTGATCAGCCCAGTGTGATAAGCATATGACATTACATTTCTTACATAGATCAGCCGAGTATGATTAAAC
This sequence comes from Panopea generosa, assembly GCA_029582155.1. NCBI lineage: Eukaryota > Metazoa > Mollusca > Bivalvia > Adapedonta > Hiatellidae > Panopea > Panopea generosa. The sequence goes on along the minus strand of CM055903.1, from coordinate 54,333,739 downwards.
ATAGTACATTACATTTCTTACATTGATCAGCCCAGTGTGATAAACATAGGACATTACATTTCTTACATTGATCAGCCCAGTGAGATAACCATAGGACATTACATTTCTTACATTGATCAGCCCCGTGAGATAATCATAGGACATTGCATTTCTTACATTGATCAGCCCAGTGTAATAAACATAGGACATTACATTTCTTACATTGATCAGCCCAGTGTGATAACCATATGGCATTACATTTCTTACATAGATCAGCCGAGTATGATTAAACATAGTACATTACATTTCTAACATTGATCAGCCCAGTGTGATAAACATAGGACATTACATTTCTTACATTGATCAGCCCCGTGAGATAACAATAGGACATTACATTTCTTACATTGATCAGCCTAGTGTAATAAACATAGGGCATTACATTTCTTACATTGATCGGCCCAGTGTGATAAACATAGTACATTGCATTTCTTACATTAGTTTGCCCAGTGATTTTAACATAGGACATAATATTTCCTAACATAGATCGGGCCAGTGAGAAAAACATAGGACATTACATTTCTAACACTGATCAGCCCAGTGAGATAACCATAGGACATTACATTCCTTACATAGATCAGCCCTTTGAGATAAACATTACATTTTTTACATTGATTGGCCCAGTGTGATTAACATAGTACATTGCATTTCAATCATTGATCTGCCCAGTGAGATTAACATAGGACATTACATTTCCTTACATTGATCAGCCCAGTGAGATAACCATAGGAAATTACATTTCTTACATTGATCGGCCCAGTGTAATAAACATAGGTCATTACATTTCTTACATTGATCAGCCCAGTGAGATCAACATTACATTTCTTCCATTGATCGGCCGAGTGTGATAAACATAGTACATTGCATTGTTTACATTGATCAGCCCAGAGAGATAAACATTACATTTCTTACATTGATCTGCCAAGTGTGATGAACATAGTACATTGCATTTCTTACATTGATCTGCCCAGTGAAATTAACATAGGACATTACATTTCCTTACATAGATCGACCCAGTGAGGTAAACATAGGACTTTAAATTTCTTACATTGATCGTCCCAGTGTGATAAAGATAGGACATAACATTTCTTACATTGATCAGCCCAGTGTGATAAACATAGTACATTACATTTCTTGCAGCGATCAGCCCAGTGTGAAAATCATAGGACATTACATTTCTTACATTGATCGTCTCATTGTGATAAAGATAGGACATAACATTTTTTACATTGATCGTCCCAGTGTGATAAAGATAGGACATAACATTTTTTACATTGATCGGCCCAGTGTGATAACCATATGACATTACATTTCTTACATTGTTCGGCCCAGTATGATAAAACATAGTACATTGCGTTTCTTACATATATCAGCCTCGTGTAATAAACATAGGACATTACAATTCTTAAATTGATCGGCCCAGTATGATAAAACATAGTTCATTGCATTTCTTACATATATCAGCCCAGTGTAATAAACATAGAACATTACATTTCTTACATTGATCAGCCCTGTGTGATAAACATAATACATTATATTTCTTACATTGATCAGCCCAGTGTGATAACCATAGGACATTACATTTCTTACATTGATCGGCCCAGTGAGAAAAATATAGTACATTATTATGTAACCTTAGTTTCTCACTTATAATGCTTCGATCACGCCAAATAACCTAAAATCAAAAATATTGTTTAAATTTATCTTTCTCCTAATTGCTATCCAGTCTAGTCATGATGTTAATACCCCAATAAACATGTCTAATCCGAATACCGACAATTAACAAAACTTTTTTTTAGTTGTATGGCTTGGTACTACTTACAACAGCCGGTCTTTGACGAGTCATCTGCTTTAACATACACTGCATCTTCATCATCACATTCACAAGTTCCAGGTGTTTCCGTTTCACTAGAACATTTTGCGCCAACAAACGTACATGAATGATCTGTATTGCACAGGTCTCCTATATAGCCATTTCCATCTATTGGTTATAGAAGGATACATTTAGAATAATTGTGTATATTACAACATACTTCAAATTGTAAAATAAAGTTGTGAGGAAAATGCCGTATCCAATGTTGAGATGAATTGTGGTTAGACGCTTTGCCTATGATCGCGATGGTATGGTATGGTTCATATGCACATTATGTAATGTAGTATATGTTTCAGTAGTAATGATATATGATTAAACTAAAATAAAGTACAACATATGAAAATACTACTTCTTCTATTCAGCATAATGTATATATCGATGGTTCAGCTAGCCTATCTACCTGTCAAATCTATATTGTGTTAGAGTAGTATCGCACTAAGCCCTCGATATATTTTATTGTTCATCTCTGATATTGTTCATCTCTGATATTGTTAATCTTTGATATTGTTTATCTCTGATTTTGTCAATCTCTGATATTGTTCATCTCTGATATTGTTAATCTATGATATTGTTAATATTTGATATTTTTAATCTCTGATATTGTTAATCTTTGATATTGTTAATATGTGATACTGTAAAACCATGATATTGTTAATCTTTGATATTGTTTATCTCTTATTTTGTTCATCTCTGATATTGTATATCTCTGATATTTTCAATCTCTGATATTGTTCATCTCTGATATTGTTCATCTCTGATATTGTTAATCTTTGATATTGATAATCTGATAATGTTCATCTCTGATATTGTTAATCTCTGATATTGTCAATCTCTGATATTGTTCATCTCTGATGTTGTTCATCTCTGATATTGATAATCTCTGATACTGTTAATCTCTGATATTGTCAATCTATGATGTTGTTCATCTCTGATATTGTTCATCTCTGATATTGTTAATATATGATATTGTTAATCTTTGATATTATCAATCTCAGACATTGTTCATCTCTGAGATTATTAATCTCTGATATTTTCAATCTCTGATTATGATATTTTTAATCTCTGATATTGTTCATCTCTGATATTGTTAATATTAGTAATCTCTGATACTGTTAATTTCTGGTATTAATAATTTCTGATATTATAAATCTCTGATATTTTTAATCTCTGATATTGTTCATCTCTGATATTGTCAATCTTTGAAATTGTTAATCTCTGATATTGTTAATATTTGATGTTGTTAATCTGTCATACTGTAATATTCTGATATTGTTAATCTTTGATATTGTTTATATCTGATTTTGTCAATATCTGATATTGTTCATCTCTGATATTGTTAATATCTGATATTGTTCATCTCTGATATTGTTAATATCTGATATTGTCAATCTCTGATATTGTTCATCTCTGATATTGTTCATCTCTGATATTGTTAATCTTTGATATAGATAATCTGATATTGTTCATCTCTGATATTGTTAATCTCTGATATTGTCAATCTCTGATATTGTTCATGGCTGATATTGCTCTTGACTGATATTGTTAATCTCTGATATTGTTAATCTCTGTTAATGTTCATCTCTGATATTGTCAATCTCTAATGTTGTTCATCTCTGATATTGTTCATCTCTGGTTTTGTTGATCTTTGATATTGTCAATATCTGATATTGTTCATCTCTGATATTGTTCATCTCTGATATTGTTTATATTGTTAATATCTGATACTGTTTATTTCTGATATTGATAATCTCTGATATTTTAAATCTCTGATATTGTTCATCTCTGATATTGTTAATCACTGATATTGATAATATCGTTAATCTCTGATACTGTTAATTTCTGATATTGATAATCCTTGATATTTTCAATCTCTGATATTGTTCATCTCTGATATTGTTCTTCTCTGATATTGTTCATCTTGATATGTTTAATCTCTGATACTGTTAATCTCTGATATTGTTAATCTCTGTTAATGTTCATCTCTGATATTGTTAATCTCTGATGTTGTTCATCTCTGATATTGTTCATCTCTGGTTTTGTTGATCTTTGATATTGTCAATATCTGATATTGTTCATCTCTGATATTGTTCATCTCTGATATTGTTAATATTGTTAATATCTGATACTGTTTATTTCTGATATTGATAATCTCTGATATTTTAAATCTCTGATATTGTTCATCTCTGATATTGTTAATCACTGATATTGATAATATCGTTAATCTCTGATACTGTTAATTTCTGATATTGATAATCTTTGATATTTTCAATCTCTGATATTGTTCATCTCTGATATTGTTCTTCTCTGATATTGTTCATCTTGATATGTTTAATCTCTGATACTGTTAATCTCTGATACTGTTAATCTCTAATACTGTAAATCCCTTATATTGTTAATCTCTGAAACTGTTGATCTCTGAAATTGTTAATCTCTAATATTGTAAATCTCTGATATTGCCAATCTCTGATATTGTTCATCTCTGATATTGTTAATCTTTGATATTGTCAATCTCTGATATTGTTCATCTCTGATATTGTTCATCTCTGATATTATTCATCTCTGTTATTCTTCATCTCTGATATTGTTCATCTCTTATATTTTTAATCTATGTTATTGTCAATCTTTGATATTGTTAATCTCTGGTATAGTTCATCTCTGATATTGTTAATATTGTTAATCACTGATACTGTTAATTTCTGATATTGATAATCTCTGATATTGTAAATATCTGATATTGTTCATCTATGATATTGTCAGTCTCTGATTTTGTTCATTTCTGCTTTTGTTCATCTCTGATGTTATTAATATTGTTTATCTATGATACTGTTAATTTCTGATATTGATAATATCTGATATTGTAAATCTTTGATATTGTTCATCTCTGATATTGTTCATCTCTGATTTTGTTAATCACTGATATTGATAATATTGTTAATCTCTGAAACTGTTAATTTCTGAAATTGTTCGTCTCTGATATTGTTCATCTATATATTGTTAATCTCTGCTACTGTTAATCTCTAATACTGTAAATCGCTTATATTGTTAATCTCTGAAACTGTAAATCTCTTATATTGTAAATCGCTAATATTGTTAATCTCTGAAGTTGTTAATCTCTGATAGTGTTAATATCTGATACTGTTAATCTCTGATACTGTTAAATTTTGATTTTGTTAATCTCTAATACTGTAAATGTCTGTTATATTGTTAATCTCTGATATTGTTAATATATGATACTGTTATTGTTAATCTCTATAATGTTAATCTTCATATTGTTAATCTCTTATAATGATAATATCTAATACTGTACTGTAAATCACTTCTACTGTTAATCTATTGTATTGTTAATTTCTGATATTGTTTATCTCTATATTGTTAATCTCTCTGATATTGTTAATCTCTTTATTGTTAATCTTTGATATTATTAATCTCTAATACTGTAAATCGCTTATACTGTTAATCTCTTGTATTGTTAATAACTGATATTGTTAATCTCTAATATTGTTATCTCTATGTTGTTAATCTCTGCTATTGTTAATATCTATATTGTTAATCTCTATATTGTTAATCTCTGAGACTGTAAATCCCTATTATTGTTAATCTCTGTTATTGTAAATCTCTGATATTGTACCTCTGTATAATTGTTACTCTCTGATATTGTTAATCTCTATATTGTCAATCTCTGAAATTGTTAATCTCTGTTATTGTTAATCTCTGTTATTTTTAATCTTTGATATTGTTAATCTCTATATTGTTAAACTCTGATATTATAAATCTCTAATACTGTAAATCGCTTATACTGATAATCTCGTGTATTGTTAATCTCTGATATTGTTTATCTCTATATTGTTAATCTCTCTGATATTGTTAATCTCTTTATTGTTAATCTCTGATTTTGTTGATATCTAATACTGTAAATCACTTATACTGTTTATCTTTTGTATTGTTAGTCTCTGATATTGTTAATCTTTGAAACGGTTAATCTCTGAAATTGTTAATTTGTGATATTGTAAATCTCTGATATTGTTAATCTCTGAAACAGTTAATCTCTGAAACTGCCACGGTTAATCTCTTGTGAATACGCTTGCTAATAAAAATACAAGGATAGGAATAATGCACTGTGTGTTTTAAGGACAATTTAGTGTTAGTATGTTCCATCTCAACAATCATTTAATAGATCAATGTGCAACATAATGCACAGTGTTATAGCATGTATCATATGCTAGTCTCTTGTAATTCATTAAGTTGAATGGCTATGTACATGTATGCGCATAATTGATGTTCATGTTAACGTGATGTATACAGATGAAACTTAGAAATGATTAACATTGGAAAAGCGTTATTCAATAAACTTTTAATCCTAAATAATTAAGCAGTTATCTATTACTACCTGCAGAACATCAGGAAATGCTAAAGTAATTTCAAGTGTTGCTACACAGTTTTGTTATATATTATTTGATTAGACGATTAGGCAATCAAAGGTTTGACAAGTATATTTGTCAAATACTGTATGGGCCTAAGTCGCTCACCTGACTTCACTGTCATTTCTTTTCAAATTTTGAGAATTATCTGTGTTCAAGTATTTGTATGTAAAAACTAAAGTCCCCTTACTGGGCCCCAATGAACACTTCTCCATCATTTGAACAAACTTGAAACACCTACTCATAGGGACCATGAACAAATCGGCTGAGTTGATTTCGGGAAAAATATTTTTAGAATTTCACAATATTATCCCTTTCTGGGCCCCTGCTGGCCCTTACATGTTACAATTTCCATTTAATCATCCAGTCTCCACTGTAATGACTAAACAATGCCCAAGACATCAACATGTTTGAAATAATACCTAAAAAAATGATAAAAAAGTAATTCCCTGTTTTCCCATAGTTTTCCTACGTAAAAATCAAAATCCACTTACTGGACCCGAATGGAACCAGTAGCCTCTTAATATTTTAACAAACTTGAAACCCCTATCCTTATGAGTATTAATTCCAATTTTAAGTACCCAAACTCAATTGTTTACAATGATTAAACAATATTACAGATCTCAAGATGATTAAATTCATTCCTAAAATAGATAAAAAAAAGATAATTTAAAATTTTCCCGTAGCACTCTTATGTAAAAATCAAAGTCCCTTACTCATGGGTCCAAATATATCCTAACACCTTTTTTCAATAAAATTGAAACTCCTACTCATATGGATCATTTATGCCAAATATGAATGCATTTATCTTATCAGTACTTGAGAAGAAAATTTTGGAAATTCAGCAATTTCATCCCTTTTTAGGCATCTGCTGGTCCCTTATGGATATCAAATCCCCTTTCAACGACCCAATCGCCAACTGCTATGACTAAACAATGCTTCAGACATCAATATGATTGAAATAATACCGAAACTGGATGAGAAAACAATTTCCTGTTTTCCAATACTATTCCTTGTAAAAATTAAAGTCCGCTTAGTGAGCCCCAATTTAACCCAGCCTCTTTATTTAACAAACTTGAAACCTCTTCTCGTAGGGATCATTTATACCATTACAAAAACAAATTTGGCTGGACCATTTTTGAGAAAAATATTTTTACATGAAAATCTCCCTATGTTTAACTGATAAGTTCCCGAGGTGGTGCCAATTTTAATAATAGTGCCACGGCTTGAAACTGATTAGGGGATACTACATGCAAAATATCATAACTCCAGTCTTTGCACTTTCGAAGAAAGATTTTTGAATAAAAACCCTGATAATTACCTGGGGCGGGGTCAAATCATACCCCAGTGTCATGATTTGAATAAACTTGAGATGGATTTATTTAACAATGCTTCATACCAAATTTGGTAAAAATCTGACAATTGCTTTCAGAGAAGAAGTCGTTTGAAGCAAAAGTGAATGACGGAATTACAAGGCGATCAGAATATCTCAGGTGAGCTAAAAAGAGGCCTGAATGGGACTAAGTGGCTGATCTTATTTCGTCTGTCACTTCTTATCAAATTGTGAATAGCCTCAGCCTATAAAGAATTAAAAGATGAGAAAAATGAGAATGATCTGTTTTCCAAGAATATTCCCTAGTAAAAGCCTCTTTATTTGGTTGGCCCCAGTATCCAAAACCCTTTTATTTAAACAAACTTAAAACACTTATTCATATGGATAATTTATACCAAAATATTAACACATTTGACTATCAGTGTACTTGAAAAAAATTAATTTTTTGAAATTAAATCAACAATTTTCTCCATTTTTGGGCGCCTGCTGGCTCCTTAAGGATGTCCCCTTTAAAGGCCCTTCCGGTAGTCTAAACTGTTATGGCTAAATAATGCTCAAGTAATATAGTAATCACTTCTGCATGTATGTATTGTAATTTAACGTGGACATTTGTGTTTGGTTTAACTTAGAAGAAAGTTAATCTGGGTTCCTGGTCTGTTGTTAATGGATTTAGGGCTGTGTTTTGCAGCGTTAGCCTAACCTGATCAGCTCTGTTGGTAGCCCCATCTATCACTCCAGAGGTAACAAGTTTGAATCCCTGCTCAGACACAGATGCCGTGATGGTTAATGATATGATATACAATATTGTGACTGTCATTCGTCTCTCAATGCTTATTAAAGTGGGAAAGTTATCAGCTACTTGTAGAGATAAGACACTTAAAGGATGGATTAGTACTTGTTTACCTTCCAGGCTTAACTGATTTACTGATCATCTGTTAGCCCTCAATAAAAATAAATTGTCACTGTTGATAAGTATCAACCGAGAGCAAATCTTTAAACAAATAAAAGTTAATTAGTTGCTGTTTTATGAGTTTGTCATATATAATTGGTCACTTATAATTAAAGACGAATAAACTTACAACAATAGCCATTATCTAGTGTATAACCATCTGGGCATTTAGACGTTATCTCTGGAAAAGAAAGCAAATTCAACTAACACAATTGAACAATTACCGCTATCACAAAGTAGTGTTGCGTTAAAATTACCATTATCAGAGTACAGATATTGTTTGCGGCATTTAAATTTTCAGTACTACTATTCAATACATGTACCAGGTTTACCAGTATCAATAATAAATCCTTATTACCAACAATAAATGTGTGTATATTTGCATTATGACAACTTACAGAATTCACGAAGGCACAATTATTTTATTATCTTATATCTTTATGCAAATTGAAATAGGTATGAACATGTGTTATAAGTATACTTATATATGTTAGATTTCATAATATACATAAAAACATAGAATTTGCAAAAAGGGTTGTTGGTGAACAACGAGTTTCTTATTTGATTTGTGTCACAGAAAACTTATTTTCAATCGCAATCTGAATTTGATTATTTCCGAAAATTACAAAAATAGTGCATTCATCTTATAATTTCAACATTCTACACAAATGTCAATAGTTACAAACAGTATCCACATGGTCATTGAATGCAATGAAAAATATAAAAAATAATGCTTCCGATACACCTACATTACACATGTACCTTACACATGTATGTTACACTTGTATATTACACGTGTATGTTACATATGTATGTTATACATATACATTACACTTGTACATTACACATGTATGTTACACATGTACATTACACGTTTATGTTACACTTGTACATTACAAATGTACATTACACATGTATGTTACACATGTACATAATGCTTGTACATTACACATGCATATTACACATGTATGCAACACATGTATATTACATTTGTACATTACACTTGTGCATTACACATGTACATTTTACATGTATGTTACACTTGTACATTACACATGTACATTACACATGTACTTTACATTTGTACACTGCACTTGTACATAACTCATGTATGTTACATTTTTACATTACACTTGTATGTTGCACATGTACATTTCAAATGTATGTTACACATGTACATTACACATGTATGTTATACATGTACATTACATATGTATATTTCACATGTTTGTTACACTTGTACATTACATTTGTACATTACACTTGTACATTACACATGTACATTACACTTGTATATTACACATGTACATTACATTTGTACATTACACATGTATATTTCACATGTATGTTACACTTGTACATTACACATGTACATTACACATGTACATTACACTTGTACATTACACATGTATGTTACACATGTACATAACACTTGTACATTACACATGTACATTCCTATCTCATAGCTGTTCAACAGATACAATTAATTCCTTAAATATGATTTTTTTCAAGATGACTCAAGGGTATCACAATATATATGTACCTCCCTGACCCCCCTGTGTGTGGTGGGGGATAGGTAAGATCGTACAAAACACCTTCAGGAATATTTGATCCGCCAGAGATAAATGTAATATACAGATATTGTCAGAGACATATAATCAGAGTATGCATTATGGACAACTGTAGTCATTGTCTAAATTTCAGGTGGCACATTTGGCGTTTTCTAAATCTTGGTAACGGAATTCTTACTGCACCAATTAACAAATTTATGTGATTTTGGTATCAGAAGAAAGGTCTTGAGTGTAACTTTGAGTGGTGAAACTTTATTTTTTAAGTTTAAAGTAATGAAGAATTTTTACGCTAATAGCTTTTTTTGTGTGATCATTTTCACATTTTAGCACATTTGAAAGGAAGAAATATGAAAAACTTCTTTAGATATCTATATGAAAATTTCGCCACCGAAAGAAAAATTAGTTATTACGGTAATATTAATGTCTGTTTTTATGATGTGATGTTCAAACATATGTGTTAAATCAAGTACAATATCGTTTCTTTATTAATATATATATATTTTTTGTAAAAAATCCAAATTTTTTTATTTCAACCCGTAACTTAAATTTAAAAGAAAATGTTAAATGATTGATTTCTGGATATTGTCATCAGTTTTATCAACTTTACTTAGTTTTCAAAATTATTAAATTAAGACGAAAGATCCAAATAGTTATTAAAGAAATACTAAAGGTGCAATCCGAAAGTTCAGCCACGTGTATTGATATTAGCCTGCCCGTCTCTGTAATTAAGTCTCAGCTATGGTAAGTACTGGTGTCATATTATATTTTCACCTGCCTAAAAATTCACCCGCAAGTAAAACTATTGTAGTATTTTGCCGGAACCATTTTACAGTTCTAAACAGGAGAAGCAATAGCCTTAGCTAGCGTTCGGCTTTGTGCATCGTCAGAGTCCCTAAGGCCATAATAAATGACTTGCTAGATTATCAACCCCGCATGTCCTGCTGCCCTAACCCTTTTAATTTTCATAAAAAAATAAAATAAAAATAAAATATTAAAAAAAATAAACATCAAAAATTTTAAAAATTAAAATCAAAAAAATAAAATCCTTCCACCCTCTCTCACTCCAAGCATAAATTTTTAGGATAAAATTTTCAGAAAGTATTTTACACATTTTTGCAATTAATAAATAATCTTTTGTCTTTCATTCTTTCTGTTAGTTATATATTCTCTTGGCATATTTGTATATTTCTGTCATAGGAGCTTGACATTTATCAATAAATAATCAAAAAGTTGTATATCTAAGCCACTTAGATCCAATATACATATATATTGGGAAAAAAGAACTTGAAGGAAATCCATATATAATTACATATTGATTTCATGCCAGTATTGTCCAGGAAACATGTAAATACACTGAACCGGTTTCACTGCTGTGCAGATCTTCAGCAGTTATCAAAAGATCTTTTTTAATTTACAATGTATTATCCTAACACAATCAATCAATCAATCAAACAATCAATCAATCAATCAATCAATCATTCAATCAACCAGCCAATCAGTCAATCAATCAGTCAATCAATCAATGTGTGGGGATATGTTTTACAGTTACAACACTGTTCATACAACACTGGTGGTATGTATAAAACATACATCATGTTAAAATTGATATTTTTACTAATGAAATGCGCTAATAAAATAAAGTATAATAATATTAATACATGCACAATGATGGTGACTTACCACATTCCCCTTTTGCACTATGAAAGTAGCCATCTTTACAAGTACACTTTTCATTTTTGCATTCACTATTAGCATCGTTGGTTTGACACGATGTTGAGTCAGCACACGGATCGCAATTTTTTTCGCCATCTGAATTTAAAGTAGAGTTGTTGCTTTAACAAACCATATCTATTTTACATCGCTTTTTAAAGAACAACTTAGACATATCCCCTTGATTTAGATCCAGTACTAAGCATGTATGTGCATGAAGTGTCATGTTCAAGGATGCTATTGAAGACATTGGCAGGGGCTCAAATACACGATCCTACTGTCCTGGGTCCGATGCTTTACAATAAGAAGGTGTGTCCCACAAGTGTCAAATATAATACATATCGTGTAAGCTCTCTTATATAACTTCTTACTAGCCAATTACAAGAACCGTTATACGAGAATCAAGTTAACAGTTTCAGTGGCTCCCTCCTCAACAAATATGATGGTATTAGTTATATTACTGGTATGTTTATATATATTATTTATCTATATCCCCATTTATTATATGATCTATAAATAAACTAATTCTGATTGGCCAGAATAATCCCTCATTGAACAAAATACTATGTGATTTTTAACAGTTTTTGCTTTAGGTTTTGCAATACTGTGCATAAAATTATGATATACCGGGTATATGATATACCTCGGATACTATAAACAGCCAGTGAGAATACTAAGTGTAAACCGAAAGCAACGATGAAAACTGAGATGCAAAATTGTTTTCAAATGGTCGTCAACAAGAGATTCGCGCCGATTTCAGCAAAATTATCGATAATAAAGATGTCAATATGACAAAAAGGGCAACTACAAAATATTTCATCATTATTTATGAGAGAAAAAATTGAATGATCAGATGAAATATAAAAATGAAAATCTTTTATCAAGATGTGTCTGTGGCCGATTGGTCAAGACGTTGAATTGATGTCAGTTTTTTATCGCCATGGTTCGAATCCCACCCGGGGAATTTTATTTTAAATAACTTTTTTTTCAATTAAATTTATTTCATTTTTTTTGTTTGAATACTAGTGTTACATAATATGCAATATTAATAATTTTATCTGGCATTGCAGTTTCGCAGTATATATAAAAAGATAGAATTTGAGCATCCGAGTAGCTTTTTGTGAAAAAGAAGGCTGTTTAGTATAAAAAAAAAGTATATTACATGCATATCATCAAAATTGTTGACCTGCCTGCATTCAAATACGGGTAACTGTAACGGCCATTAACATAGTGGTGAATATTACGGGCTGTGTAGTCATTTGTGATTTAAAAATAAAAATGATTATAATATAAAAATGAAAGTAGTGGTGGAATTGTAGGCAACGTAACCAAAGAGAAGTAAGATGGAACATAGTACAGAATATACAAGCATACGCTACATAATGCTGAATTAAAAGAAGGACCACAGATGTTGTAAATAGCTCAACTTCCTATTTCAATACCGATAACTTGGACATTAGTGATAATAAATGGTCTTATTTAATTGATTAGTCATATTTAGTTGATATTCCAATAGCCATAACTTTGACATTAATAATTATAAATGGTCATATTCGACTGATATTCCAATGGCCATAACTTGGACATTAATAATAATAAATAGTCATATTTTATTGATATGTCAATGACCATAACATGGCCATTAATAATAATAAATGGTCATATTTTAATAATATTTCAATGGCCATAACTTGGACATTAATAATAGTAAATGGTCATATTTAGTTGATATTACAATGGCCATAACTTGGACATTAATAATAACAAATGGTAACATTTAATTGATATTTCAATGGCTGTAACTAGGACATTAATAATAATAATAATAGGTAATATTTTATTGATATTCCAATGGCCAAAATTTGGACATTTATAATAATAAATGGTCACATTTTAATGATATGTCACTGACCAAAACTTGGACATTAATAATAAAAATGGTCACATTTGATTGATATGTCACTGGCCATAACTTGGAACGTGTCACTGGCCATAACTTGGACATTAACAATAATAAATGGTCACATTTTATTGATATGTCACTGGCCATAACTTGGACATTAATAATTATAAATGGTCATATTTTATTAATTTTTTAATGGCCATAACTTGGACATTATTAATAATAAATGTTCATATTTTATTGATATTTCAATGACTATAACTTGGACATTAATATTAATAAATGGTCATATTTAGTTAATATTTCAATGGCCATAACTCGGACATTAATAATAATAAATGGTCATATTTAGTTGATATTTCAATGGCCATAACTTGGACATTAATAATGATAATAAATGGTCATATTTAATTGATATTTCAATGGCCTTAACTTGGACATTAATAATAATAATAATAGGTAATATTTTATTGATATTCCAATGGCCATAATTTGGACATTTATAATAATAAATGGTGACATTTTATTGATATGTCACTGACCAAAACTTGGACATTAAATATAAAAATGGTCACATTTTATTGATATGACACTGGCCATAACTTGGAACATGTCACTGGCCATAACTTGGACATTAACAATAATAAATGGTCACATTTTATTGATATGTCACTGGCGATAACTTGGACATTAACAATAATAAATGGTCACATTTAATTGATATTGACATTAACAATACAAAAAGGTCATGTGAAATTGATATGCCACTGACCATTACTTGGACAATAACAATAATAAATGGCCATATTTAATTGGTATGTCACTGACCATTACTTGGACAATAACAATAATAAATGGTCATATTTATTTGATATGTCAATGGCCATAACTTGGACAATAACAATAATAAATGGTCACATTTTATTAATCTCCTCAATCTTAACCTCCTCAATCTTGTAACTTTACGGTGATATAATAATTGTGCATGTTTAGTTCCGATACAAAGCTAAATGCTGGTGCTTAAGTACACACAAGTTCAAATAAAGGTCATGTATTAATTTTTCAATATGTCCTATCAGTATTTGTCTGAGAAATGTTTAATAATTATTAGTTTCCAAATGCCATCAATCAGAAATTGATATTATATATATTTATTTCACTTCAAAAATAGCCATTGTCACAATATCAGTCAAAACAATGATAAGCTACATAATTATGTAATTCGAAAATTAAACACCACAATTTTTGTTACCGTTCAAAACTGCATAATAGTTAGTATCAAAATTATTTTATATACACCTTCCATGAAAGCATTTATTATAAAATTGTGTAAAACTGATTAAAACACTGCTTATGTTGGCGTAATAAAACTTTGAAGCATTGTTTACCCCCATATTGATCATAAGTACCTGTGACTATTATTTTATTCAACAAATATCATTATTTTCATGTATTTAATGTATGCTGCAAATCAAACAATAAGGATAGATAGCAGACAATGTAGTACGTCAAGTTTAAGATTGTTGCATGATATAAACCAGATACTACAAAGGTGTATGAATATTTATGAAAGCTCAGCTAACCATACTTTGATTTTAAATAATCTGTCAAGCTACTGTTACAGTACTTTTTGATAAATCAAATATGCCCTTAGACCATAAATGACAGTATGCTATATTTATATCTTAATTTGTTAAAGGGTTTCATGCTCTATGGCAATTTCTTTCTTTTTTTATTATTATTAGACAGGCTTGCAGAAACCAGTATGAAGCTGTTATGGAATGGGAGTGCTTGGTCTTGAAGAGATACATGGTAAAGTGCAAACAATGCTAAAAACTGTTATTTGCTCACCTGAGCAGCACTGTCAATTAATTAATCAATTAATTAAGTATTCATTCTATAGAACTGATAAAACTTACAGCATATTTTGTTGACTGTGTCATACTTGAGGTCACCTTTACATTTACATGTGTAATCATCACCACACACCATGTTTGGGATATCGTTACATGTGTCGCCGCTTTTGTCGCAAGAGTCACCGTGGCCATTTCCAACTGTGTATACAAAACTCTGTTTTATTTGTAGCTAAATCATAGTAGGTTTAAATTGTTTGTTATCAGATAAGACATTGGGGGTAATAATGTATGTTTAAGGCCTAACCTTTGAATACACACATATAATATACATTTTGTATATACAGTATATATGAAAACAAGTCCATAGAACATCGGCGGTGTACACTGATATTAATTAGATTCTTACTACAATACAAAATATCACAAATACTAAACCGATACTGTTCTGCATATAGTGAAATGCACTTATCGAACACTGAGCACATTATCAATGATTCTCAAAAGCATCTTGTTCTCTATATAATTGATTCAAATATGTAGAAAAATATTTGGTTGTCAGATTGTTTTCTTTTTCCAGAATCTGGTTTATTTATTTATTTTCAATCACAATCTGAATTTGATTATTTCCGAAAATTACAAAAATAGTGCAAACAACTTTCTACACAAATGTCAGTTGTTACAAACAGTATCCACATGGTCATTTGCAATGAAAAATATAAAAAAAATAATGCTTCCGATACACCTACATTACACATGTACCTTACACATGTATGTTACACTTGTATATTACACGAGTATGTTACATATGTATGTTATACATATACATTACACTTGTACATGACACATGCATGTTACACATGTACATTACACATCTATGTTACACTTGTATATTACACATGTACATTACATATGTCTGTTACTCATGTACATAATGCTTTTACATTACACATGTACATTACACATGTATGTTACACATGTATATTACACTTGTACATTACACTAGTGCATTACACATGTACATTTTACATGTATGTTACACTTGTACATTGCACATGTACATTACACATATACATGTACTTTACACTTGTACATTACACTTGTACATTACTCATGTATGTTACATTTGTACATTACACTTGTATGTTACACATGTTCATTTCACATGTATGTTATACATGTATATTACACATGTTTTTTTCACATGACTGTATGTTACACTTGTACATTACACTTGTACATTACACTTGTACATTACACATGTACATTACACATGTACATTACACTTTGTACATTACACATGTATGTTACACATGTACATAACACTTGTACATTACACATGTAAATTCCTATCTCATAGCTGTTCAACAGGTACAATTAATTCCTTAAATATGATTTTTTTCAACATGACTCTAGAGTATCACATTATATATGTACCTCCCTGACCCCTCTGTGTGTGGTGGGGGATAGGTGAGATCGTACAAAACACCTTCAGGAATATTTGATCCGCGAGAGATAAATGTTATATACAGATATTGTCAGAGACATATAATCAGAGTCTGCATCATGGACAATTGTAGGCATTGTCTAAATTTCAGGTGGCACAATTGGCGTTCTCTAAATCTTGTAAACGGAACTCTTACTGCACCAATTAACAAATTTATATGATTTTGGTATCAGAAGAAAGGTCTTGATTGTAACCTTGAGTGGTGAACCTTTTTTTATGTTTAAAGTAATGAAGAATTTTTACGCTAATAGCGCATTTTAAAGGAAGAAATAAGAAAAACTTCTTAGATATCTATATGAAAATTTCGCCACCGATGGAAAAATTACTTATTACAGTAATATTAATGTCTATTTCTATCATGTGTTGTTAAAACGTATGTGTTAAATCAAGTACAATATCGTTTCTTTATTAAAATATATATATATATATATATATATATTGTAAAAATTCCAAAATGTTTGTTTTCAACCCGTAACTTAAAAAGAAAATGTTAAATGATTGATTTCTGGAGATTGTCATCAGATTGATCAATTTTACTAAGTTATCAAAATTTTTAAATTAAGACAAAAGATCCAAAGAGTTATTAAAGAAATATTAAAGGTACCATGCGAAAGTTCAGCCATGTGCCCGTCTCTGTAATTAAGTCACAGATATTATAAGTACTGGTGTCATATTATATTTTCACATGCCTAAAAATTCACCCGCAGGTAAAATAATTGTAGAATTTTGCCGGTACCATTTTACAGTTCAAAACAGGAGAAGCAATAGCCTTAGCTAGCGTTCGGCTTTGTGCATTCTTTAGAGGCCCTTAGGCCATAATAAATGAATTGCTAGATTATCAACCCCGCCCGCCTCCTAATTTTCATGCTGTCCTGACTCGTTTTATTTTCATAAACAAAATTTAAAAAAACATCAAAAATTTTAAAAATAAAAAATGAAATACTGCCACCCTCTCTGTTTTTAAGAAAAATTTGGATGATAATCTATTAATTAATTTATAATGCCCTAATGGATATCACACCAAGATTAAATTTTTAGGATAAAATTTTCAGAAAGTATTTTACACCTTTTTGCAGTTATTTAGCAATAATCTTCTGTCTTTCATTCTGTCTGCTAGTTATATATTCTGTTGGCATATGTGTATGTTTCTGTCATAGGAGCTTGACATTTATCAATAAATAATCAAAAAGTTGTATATCCAGGCCAATTAGATCTAATATACATATATATTGGGAAAAAAGAAGTTGATGGAAATCCATATATAATTACATATTGATTTCATGCCAGTATTGTCCAGGAAACATGTAAATACACTCAACCGGTTTCACTGCTGTGCAGATCATCAGCAGTTACCAAAAGATCTTTTTTAATTTACATTGTATTATCTTAACACAATCAATCAATAAATCAATCAATCATTCAATCAACCAGCCAATCAGTCAATCAATCAGTCAATCAATCAATGCGTGGGGATATGTTTTACAGTCACCACACTGTTCATACAACACTGGTGGTATGTACAAAAACATACATCATGTTAAAATTGATATTTTGACTAATGAAATGCGCTAATAAAATAAAGTATAATAATATTAATACATGCACAATGATGGAGACTTACCACATTCCCCTTTTGCACTATGAAAGTAGCCAACTTTACAAGTACACTTTCCAGCATTGCATTCACTATTAGCATCGTTGGTTTGACACGATGTTGAGTCAGCACACGGATCGCAATTTTTTTCGCCATCTGAATTTAAAGTAGAGTTGTTGCTTTAACAAACCATATCTATTTTACATCGCTTTTTAAAGAACAACTTAGACATATCCCCTTGATTTAGATCCAGTACTAAGCATGTATGTGCATGAAATGTCATGTTCAAGGATGCTATTCAAGGCATTGGCAGGGGCTCAAATACACGATCCTACTGTCCTGGGTCCGATGCTTTACAATAAGAAGGTGTGTCCCACAAGTGTCAAATATAATACATATCGTGTAAGCTCTCTCATATAACTTCTTACTAACCAATTACAAGAACCGTTATACGAGAATCAAGTTAACAGTTTCAGTGGCTCCCTCCTCCACAGATATGATGGTATTAGTTATATTACTGGTATGTCTATATATATTATCTATCTATATCCCCATTTATTATATGATTTATAAATAAACCAATTCTGATTGGCCAGAATGATCCCTCATTGAACAAAATACTATGTGATATTTAACAGTTTTTGCTTTAGGGTTTGTAATACTGTGCATAAAATTATGATATACCGGGTATATGATATACCTCGGACACTATAAATAGCGAGTGGGAATTCCAAGTGTAAGCCGAAAGCAACGATGAAAATGAGATGCAAAATTGTTTTCAAATGGCCGTCAACAAGAGATTCGTGTCCGATTTCAGCAAAATTATTGATAATAAAGATGTCAATATGACAAAAATGGCAACTGCAAAATATTTCATCATTATTTATGAGAGAGAAAATTGAATGATCAGATGAAATATAAAAATGAAAATCTTTTATCAAGATGTGTCTGTGGCCGATTGGTCAAGACGTTGAATTGATGTCAGTTTTTTATCGCCATGGTTCGAATTCAACCCGGGGAATTTTATTTTAAATTACTTTTTTTTTCAATTAAATTGATTTATTTCTTTTTGTTTAAATACTAGTGTTACATCAAATGCAATATTAATATTTTTATCTGGCATTGCAGTTTCGCAGTATATGAAAAAGATAGAATTTGAGCATCCGAGTAGCTTTTCGTGAAAAAGAAGGCTGTTTAGTATAAAAAAAGTATATTACATGCATATAATTAAAGTTGTTGACCTGCTTGCATTCAAATACGGGTGACTGTAACGGCCATCAACATAGTGGTGAATATTACGGGCTGTGTAGTCATTTTTTATTTAAAAATTAAAATGATTATAATGTAAAAATGAAAGTAGTGGTGGAATTGTAGGCAACGTAACCACAGAGAAGTAAGATGTAACATAGTACAGAATATACAAGCATACGCTACATAATGCTGAATTAAAAGAAGGACCGCAGATGTTGTAAATAGCTCAACTTCCTATTTCAATACCGATTACTTGGACATTAGTGATAATAAATGGTCTTATTTAATTGATTGGTCATATTTAGTTGATATTCCAATAGCCATAACTTTGACATTAATAATTATAAATGGTCATATTCGACTGATATTCCAATGGCCATAACTTGGACATTAATAATAATAAATGGTCATATTTTATTGATATGTCAATGACCATAACATGGCCATTAATAATAATAAATGGTCATATTTTATTAATATTACAATGGCCATAGCTTGGACATTAATGATAGTAAATGGTCATATTTAGTTGATATTTCAATAGCCATAACTTGGACATTAATAATAATAAATGGTAACATTTAATTGATATTTAAATGGCCATTACTTGGACATTAATAATACTAATAGGTAATATTTTATTGATATTCCAATGGCCATAATTTGGACATTTATAATAATAAATGGTCACATTTTAATGATATGTCACTGACCAAAACTTGGACATTAATAATAAAAATGGTCACATTTGATTGATATGTCACTGGCCATAACTTGAAACGTGTCACTGGCCATAACTTGGACATTAACAATAATAAATGGTCACATTTTATTGATATGTTACTGGCCATAACTTGGACATTAATAATAATAAATCGTCATATTGTATTAATATTTCAATGGCCATAACTTGGACATTAGTAATAATAAATGTTCATATTTTATTGATATTTCAATGACCATAACTTGGACATTAATATTAATAAATGGTTATATTTTATTAATATTTCAATGGCCATAACTCGGACATTAATAATAATAAATGGTCATATTTAGTTGATATTTCATTTGTCATAACTTGGACATTAATAATAATAATAGGTAATATTTTATTGATATTCCAATGGCCATAATATGGACATTTATAATAATAAATGGTCATATTTTATTGATATGTAAATGACCATAACATGGCCATTAATAATAATAAATGGTCATATTTTATTAATATTTCAATGGCCATAACTTGGACATTAATAATAGTAAATGGTCATATTTAGTTGTTATTTCAATGGCCATAACTTGGACATTAATAAAAATAAATGGTAACATTTAATTGATATTTCAATGGCCATAACTTGGACATTAATAATAATAATAGGTAATATTTTATTGATATTCCAATGGCCATAATTTGGACATTTATAATAATAAATGGTCACATTTTAATGATATGTCGCTGACAAAAACTTGGACATTAATAATAAAAATGGTCACATTTGATTGATATGTCACTGGCCATTACTTGGAACAGTTCACTGGCCATAACTTGGACATTAACAATAATAAATGGTCACATTTTATTGATATGTCACTGGCCATAACTTGGACATTAATAATAATAAATGGTTATATTTTATTAATATTTCAATGGCCATAACTTGGACATTAATATTAATAAATGGTCATATTTTATTAATATTTCAATGGCCATAACTTGGACATTAATAATAATAAATGGTCATATTTAGTTGATATTTCAATGGCCATGACTTGGACATTAATAATAATAATAAATGGTCATATTTAATTGATATTTCAATGGCCATAACTTGGACATTTATAACAATTATAGGTAATATTTTATTGATATTCCAATGGCCATAATTTAGACATTTATAATAATAATTGGTGACATTTTATTGATATGTCACTGACCAAAACTTGGACATAAATAATAAAATTGGTCACATTTGATTGATATGTCACTGGCCATAACTTGGAACATGTCACTGGCCATAACTTGGACATTAAAAATAATAAATGTTCATATTTTATTGATATTTCAATGACCATAACTTGGACATAAAAAATAAAAATGGTCACATTTTATTGATATGACACTGGCCATAACTTGGAACATGTCACTGGCCATAACTTGGACATTAACAATAATAAATGGTCATATTTTATTGATATGTCACTGGCCATAACTTGGACATTAACAATTATAAATGGTCACATTTAATTGATATTGACATTAACAATAAAAAAGGTCATGTTTAATTGATATGTCACTGACCATTACTTGGACAATAACAATAATAAATGGCCATATTTATTTGGTATGTCACTGACCATTACTTGGACAATAACAATAATAAATGGTCATATTTATTTGATATGTCAATGGCCATAACTTGGACAATAACAATAATAAATGGTCACATTTTATTAATCTCCTCAATCTTAACCTCCTCAATCTTGTAACTTTACGGTGATATAATAATTGTGCATGTTTAGTAACCATATTTTGATTTTAAATAATCTGTCAAGCTACTGTTACAGTACTTGTTGATACCTGAAATATGCCCGTAGACCATAAATGACAGTACGCTATATTTATATCTTAATTTGCTAAAGGGTTTCATGCTTTATGGCAATTTCTTTCTTTTTTTATTATTAGACAGGCCTGCAGAAACCAGTATGATTACAAATACGAATATTTTATTGAGCATAAAACATCAATACAATGTTAATAGTCTACACACATTGAAAGATGGGTGAATAACATGAAATGGATCATTTACCAGAGAAGCCTTTTATATTATCTATGTGAATTACATATATATTTATATATACATATGCATATATGATAAGAGTCATGTAAACACGTTGTTAGTATAAAGAATGTCAGTCGCTTTTATATGTATATATTTTAACTGACTGTTGTATATACATTAGTTTGATAATGTATGTTTATAATGATCGTTAATTAATTGTTATCTTTTCTGTATGTATATGAATTTTGCTATGTTTGTTAACAAAGCTTTTGAGTTTGTGGATATCAGTGACTGAAAGCTGTTATTTAATGGGAGTGATTGGTCTTGAAGAGATACATGGTAATGTGCAAACAATGCTAAAAACAGTTTTTCGCTCACCTGAGCAGCACTGTCAATTAATTAATCAATTAATTAATTATTCATTCTGTAGAACTGATAAAACTTACAGCATATTTTGTTGACTGTGTCATACTTGAGGTCACCTTTACATTTACATGTGTCATCATCACCACACACCATATTTGGGATATCGTTACATGTGTCGCCGCTTTTATCGCAAGAGTCACCATGGCCATTTCCAACTGTGCATACAAAACTCTGTTTTATTTGTAGCTAAATCATAATAGGTTTAAATTGTTTGTTATCAGATAAGACATTGGGGGTAATAATGTATGTTAAAGGCCTAACCTTTGAACACACACATATAATATACATTTTGTATATACAGTATATATGAAAACAAGTCCATAGAACATCGGCGGTGTACACTGATATTTATTAGATTCTTACTACAATACAAAATATCACAAATACTAAACCGATACTGTTCTGCATATAGTGAAATGCACTTACCGAACACTGAGCACATTATCAATGATTCTCAAAAGCATCTTGTCCTCTATATAATTTGTCCAAATATGTAGAAAAGTATGTGGTTGTCAGATTGTTTTCTTTTTCCAGAATCTGGTTTTTCAAAATAGTTTGATGACACCTCTGCATTTTTGAAAATTCTGCCGATTTGTTGCAGTGTATCACAACGCATCTTTAAACTGTTATAACATCAAATGTTATCCAAACTTGACAGAACTCATGAAAAGGTTCCAATGTTCTCATATGTACATTGAAATATATAACAATTTTATGCAATTTCAATAAAAATAATGCCAAACTGCTTTACACAGGTTCTATTTCTTGGGTGCAAGGATTTTTAGGTGAGAGCTAAAGTGTAATTCATCTTCTAAAAGATCCATTCTTGACAAGTTTTATCTTCTACTGATAGTCTGCTGGATTTGTGCCATCCTAGCTGGAGCTTCAATTTAAAGTTTGTGTATGCTCTTAATCCAGACTATTTCATGTCTAAACGTTTATCTCAAACTTTGATCCAAGTATATTTTGAAGTTAAATTTTGATAATAATTCATAAGAGTTTGTTCTAGTAAAGTTGAACGCTCATAATAAATGTAAATTATCTCTCTATAAATATGCTCTTTGTAAAGTCGATATCTTGAATGAGGATAAAGTTTTACATACCGCATGCTCCATTGAGACTAGCAAAGCCAGACTTGCATTTACATTTATTATCTGTGCATTCAGCGTTTACATCAGTACAAGACTTAGAATCACAACACTCCTGTCCCACCTCAGTCCCACCTAAAATAACAAAAAAATGATAATTATTGTTACAAAACAGTACATCATTTACATAACCAAGCCGATAGAATATTAAGTAAACCGCATACATGTACATGTTTTATTATGCGATTATCACTAGTAAAGTATAACACTTGCACCCGTATTTAGAGTGCTTCAAACATAACATTTAGAGACAAATTGCAATTTTGATGAATTCTCAACTGAGGAAAATATTTCTGAAACATATGTACATATATCTACATTTTGTAAACATGGAATTTTAAATAATACACTTTATTCTTCCTATATCAGGGTAGAGCCAGTCGCCTACTCTAGATGTTACAAAATATACAATATATATATATATATATATATACATATATATTCATTTTCCAAAGTCTAAAAAACTTTAGTTCTGAGTCAAGTGATGTTCTCGACTTAAGTTGTAAAGATTTCGAAAAAGTTAAATTGAAAAAAGTAATACTCACAGCATTTCTTCTCTACACTATCATAGATTAGTCCTGTTTTACAGCCACATGTTCCACTGTCACACATGGCGCCACCATAGGTACACGTATACAAGGATGTATCGCAAACGTCGTCTTTTTTATTACCATCTAGTCAAACATATTTAAAAATATTATATTTGCTCTGATTAAAGTAAAATTGACAAAATTCTACACATGCCTTGCCTTGTGATGCATATCAAGTATATAAAATATCAAAGTTGTTTTACAAGTTTTCCTAAAAATGTAGATTTTGAGATACTACTATTCAAATGAAGAAAAATAACCAGCGGCTTAATAATATACAAGTATAACAATATCCAATTAAAATAAGTATCCTTGAGTGATTAGCAGAAGACATTGTAATTATACTGGACTGAACCAGTCAGGTGTGCGTATGATCAGCCCAGTGTGATAAGTATTGTACATTACATTTCTTACATCGATCGGCCCAGTGAGATAAACATAGTATATTAAATTTCTGACATAGATCAGCCTAGTGTAATAAACATAGAACATTACATTTCTTACATAGGTTGGCCAAGTGTGATAAACGTAGTACATTACATTTCTTACATAGATTAGCTCAGTTTGATAATACATAGTACATTACATTTCTTACATTGATCAGCCCAGTGAGATAAACATAGTACATTACATTTCTTACATTGATCAGCCCAGTGTGATAAACGTAGTACATTACATTTCTTACATAGATTAGCCCAGTATGATAAACATAATACATTACATTTCTTACATTGATCAGCCCAGTGTGATAAACATAGTACATAACATTTCTTACATTGATCAGCCCAGTGTGATAAGCGTAGTACATTTCATTTCTTACATAGATTAGCCCAGTATGATAAAACATCGTACATTACATTTCTTACATTGATCAGCCCAGTGTGATAAACATAATACATTACATTTCTTACATTGATCAGCCCAGTGTGATAAACGTAGTACATTTCATTTCTTACATAGATTAGCCCAGTATGATAAAACATAGTACATTACATTTCTTACATTGATCAGCCCAGTGTGATAAACATAGTACATAACATTTCTTACATTGATCAGCCCAGTGTGATAAACATAGTACATACTATTTATTACATTGATCAGCCCAGTGTAATAAACATAGGACATTACATTTCTTACATTGATCAGCCCAGTGTGATAAACATAGTTCATTACATTACTTACATTGATCAGCCCAGTGAAATAACCATAGGTCATTACATTTCTTACATTGATCGGCCCAGTGTTAACAATATAGGACATTACATTTCTTACATTGATCAGCCCAGTGAGATACCCTTTACATTTCTTACATTGATCGGTCCAGTGTAATAAGCATTGGACAATACATTTCTTACATTGATCCGCCCAGTGTGATAAACATAGTTCATTACATTTCTTACATTGATCAGCCCAGTGTGATAAACATAGGACATTACATTTCTTACATTGATCCGCCCAGTGTGATAAACATAGTTCATTACATTTCTTACATTGATCAGCCCAGTGAAATAACCATAGGTCATTACATTTCTTACATTGATCGGCCCAGTGTAATAAATATAGGACATTACATTTCTTACATTGATCAGCGCAGTGAGATACCCTTAACATTTCTAACATTGATCGGCCAAGTGTAATAAACATAGGACATTACATTTCTTACATTGATCAACCCAGTGAGATACCCTTTACATTTCTAACATTGATCAACCCAGTGAGATAAACATAGGACGTTACATTTCCTTACATAGATCAGCCCAGTGAGATAAACATATGACATTACATATTTTACATTGATCGTCTCAGTGTGATAAAGGTAGGACATAACATTTCTTACATTGATCAGCCAAGTGTGATAACCATAGGACATTACATTTCTTACATAGATCAGCCGAGTATGATAAAACATAGTACATTATATTTCTTACATTGATCAGCCCAGTGTGATAAACCTAGTACATCGCATTTCTTACATAGATCAGCCCAGTGTGATAAACAAAGTACATTAAATTTCTTACATTGATTTGCCCAGTGTGATAAACATAGTACATTACATTTCTTACAGGGATTAGCCCAGTGTGATAAATATAGTTCTTTACATTACTTACATAGATCAGCCCAGTGTTATAAACATAGTACATTACAGTTCTTACATTGATCTGCCCAGTGATATTAACATAGGACATTACATTTCCTTACATAGATCGGCCCAGTGAGATAAACATAGGACATTACATTTCTTCCATTCATCGTCCCAGTGTGATAAAGATAGGACATAACATTTCTTACATTGATCAGCCCAGTGTGACAAACAGAGTACATTACATTTCTTACATTGATCAGCCCAGTGTGATAAACATAGTACATAACATTTCTTACATTAGTCAGCCTAGTGTAATAAACATAGTACATTATATTTCTTACATTGATCATCCCAGTGAGATAAACATAGGACATTGTATTTCTGACATAGATTGGCCCAGTGTGATAAATATAGTACATTACATTTCTTAGATTGATCGGCCCAGTGTAATAAACATAGGACATTACATTTCTTATATTGATCAGCCCATTGTGATAAATATAGTTCATTACATTTCTTACATAGTTCAGGCCAGTGTGATAAACATATTACATTACATTTCTTACAGCGATCAGGCCAGTGTGATAAACATAGTACATTACATTTCTTACAGCGATCAGCCCAGTGTGATAAATATAGTTCATTACATTTCTTACAGCGATCAGCCCAGTGTGATAAAGATAGTACATTACATTTCTTACAGCGATCAGTCCAGTGTGATAAACATAGTACATTACATTTCTTTCATAGATCGGCTTAGTGAGATAACTATTGTACATTAAACATTTTTCAAAATCAATCGGCCCAGTGAGTAAACATAGTACACTACATTTCTTACATCAATCGGCCCATTGAGAAAAATATAGTACATTATTATGTAACCTTAGTTGCTCAATTATAATGCTTCGATCATGAAAAATTACTTTTAAATCAAAAATATTGTTTAAATTAATATTTTTCCTAATTGCTATCCAGTCTAGTCATGATGTTAATACCCCAATAAACATGTCTAGCCCGAATACCGACAATTAACAAAACTTTTTTTAGTTGTATGGCTTGGTACTACTTACAACAGCCGGTCTTTGACGAGTCATCTGCTTTTACATACACTGCATCTTCATCAGCACATTCACAAGTTCCAGGTGTTTCCGTTTCACTAGAACATTTTGCACCAACAAACGAACATGAATGATCTGTATTGCACAGGTCTCCAAAATAGCCACTGCCATCTGTTGGTTATAGAAGGATACATTTAGAATAATTGTGTATATTACAACATACTAAAACTGTAAAATAAAGTTGTGAGGAAAATGCCGTATTAAATGTTGAGATGAATTGTGGTTAGACCCTTTGCCTATGATCGCGATGGTATGGTATGGTTCATATGCACATTATGTAATGTAGAATATGTTTCAGTAGTAATGATATATGATTAAACTAAAATAAAGTACAACATATGAAAATACTACTTCTTCTATTCAGCATAATCTATCGATAGCTCAGCCAGCCTATCTACATGTTACATCTATATTGTGTTAGAGTAGTATTGCACTAAGCCCTCGATATATTTTATTGTTCATCTCTGATATTGTTCATCTCTAATATTGTTCATCACTGATATTGTTAATCTCTGATATTGTTAATCTATGATATTGTTAATCTGTGATACTGTAAAACTCTGATATTGTTAATCTTTGATATTGTTTATCTCTGATTTTGTCAATCTCTGATATTGTTCATCTCTGATATTGTTATTCTTTGATATTTTTTATCTCTGATTTTGTCAATCTCTGATATTGTTCATCTCTGATATTGTTAATATCTAATATTGTTCATCTCTGATATTGTTAATCTCTGATATTGTCAAACTCTGATATTGTTCAACTCTGATATTGTTCATCTCTGATATTGTTAATCTCTGATATTGTCAATCTCTGATATTGTTCATGGCTGATATTGTTAATCACTGATACCGTTAATCTCTGATATTGTCAATCTCTGTTATTGGTTCATCTCTGATATTGTCAATCTTTGATGTTGTTCATCTATGATATTGATAATCTCTGATACTGTTAATCTCTGATATTGTCAGTCTTTGATATTGTTCATCTCTGATATTGTTCATCTCTGATATTGTTAATATATGATATTGTAAATCTTTGATATTATCAATCTCTGGTATTGTTCATCTCTGATATTGTTAATCTCTGATATTCTCAATCTCTGATTATGATATTGTTAATCTCTGATATTGTCAATCTCTGATATTGTCAATCACTGATATTGTTCATCTCTGATATTGTTCATCTCTGATATTGTTAATCTTTGATATTGTTCATCTCTGATATTGTTAATCTTTGATATTGTTAATATCTGATATTGTTAATCTTTGATATTGTTTATCTGTGATAGAGTAAAATTCTGATATTGTTAATCTTTGATATTGTTTATCTCTGATTTTGTCAATCTCTGTTATTGTTCATCTCTGATATTGTTAAAATCTGATATTGTTCATCTCTGATATTGTTAATCTCTGATATTGTCAATCTCTGATATTGTTCATCTCTAATATTGTTCATGTCTGATATTGTCAATCTCTGATATTGTTTATGGCTGATATTGTTAATCTCTGATATTGTTAATCTCTGATATTGTCAATCTCTGTTATTGTTCATATCTGATATTGTCAATCTCTAATGTTGTTCATCTCTGATGTTGTTCATCTCTAATATTGATAATCTCTGATACTGTTAATCTCTGATATTGTCAATCTCTGATATTGTTATCTCTGATATTGTTCATCTCTGATATTGTTAATATATGATATTGTTAATCTTTGATATTACCAATCTCTGGTATTGTTCATCACTGATATTGTTAATCTCTGATATTTTCAATCTCTGATTATGATATTTTTTTATCTCTGATAGTGTCAATCTCTGATATTGTTAATCTCTGATATTGTCAATCTCTGATATTGTCAATCTCTGATATTGTTCATGGCTGATATTGTTAATCTTTGATACTGTTAATCTCTGATATTGTCAATCTCTGTTATTGTTCATCTCTGATATTGTCAATCTCTAATGTTGTTCATCTCTGATGCTCTTCATCTCTAATATTGATAATCTCTGATGCTGTTAATCTCTTATATTGTCACTCTCTGATATTGTTATCTCTGATATTGTTCATCTCTGATATTGTTGACATATGATATTGTTCATCTCTGATATTGTTAATATATGATATTGTTAATCTTTGATATTACCAATCTCTGATATTGTTCATCACTGATATTGTTAATCTCTGATATTTTCAATCTCTGATTATGATATTGTTAATCTCTGATATTGTCAATCTCTGATATCGTTCATCTCTGATATTGTTCATCTCTGATATTTTTAATTTTTGATATTGTCAGTCTCTGATATTGTTCATCTCTGATATTGTTCATTTCTCATATTTTTAATATTATTAATCTCTGATACTGTTAATATCTGATATTGATAATCTTTGATATTTTCATTCTCTGATATTGTTCATCTCTGATATTGCTCCTCTCTGATAATGTTCATCTCTTTATTTTTAATCTCTGATACT
Organism: Panopea generosa; assembly: GCA_029582155.1. Classification (NCBI taxonomy): domain Eukaryota; kingdom Metazoa; phylum Mollusca; class Bivalvia; order Adapedonta; family Hiatellidae; genus Panopea; species Panopea generosa. Next base: position 54,303,111 of record CM055903.1, on the reverse strand, counting down.
GTCAATCTCTGAAACTGTTAATCTCTAATACTGTAAATCGCTTTTATTGTTAGTTTCTGAAACTGTTAATCTCTGAATTTGTTAATCTCTAATATTGTAAATATCTGATATTGTCAATCTCTGATATTGTTCATCTCTGCTATTGTCAATCCATGATATTGTCAATCTCTGATATTGTTTATCTCTGATATTGTTCATCTCTGTTATTGTTCATCTCTGATATTGTACATCTCTGATATTGTTAATCTATGATATTGTCAATATCTGATATTGTTCATCTCTGCTACTGTTCATCTCTGTTATTGTTAATATTGTTAATCTCTGATACCGTTTATTTCTGATATTGATAATCTCTGATAGTGTATATCTCTGATATTGTTCTTCTCTGATATTGTTTATTTCTGATATTGTTAATCACTGATATTGATAATATTGTTAATCTCTGATACTGTTAACTTCTGATACTGTTAATCTTTAATACTGTAAATCGCTTATATTGTTAATCTCTGAAACTGTAAATCTCTAATAGTTTAAATCGCTTATATTGTTAATCTCTGATGTTGTTAATCTCTGATAGTGTTAATATCTGATACTATTAATCTCTGATACTGTTCAATTTTGATTTTGTTAATCTCTAATAATGTAAATGTCTGTTATATTGGTAATCTCTGATATTATTAATATCTGATACTGTTAATCTCTTTTATTGTTAATCTCTATATTGTTAATCTCTTATATTGTTAATATCTAATACTATACTGTAAATCACTTATACTTTTAATCTCTTGTATTGTTAATCTCTGATATTGTTAATCTCTGATATTGTTAATCTCTGATATTATTAATCTCTAGTACTGTAAATCGCTTATAATGCTAATCTCTTGTATTGTTAATATCTGATATTGTTAATCTCTGATATTGTTAATCTCTATGTTGTTGATCTCTTTATTGTTAATATCTATATTGTTTATCTCTATATTGTTCATCTCTGATACTGTAAATCTCTGTTATTGTTAATATCTGTTATTGTAAATCTCTGATATTATTAATCTCTATAATTGTTACTCTCTGATATTGTTAATCTTTATATTGTCAATCTCTGATACTGTTAATCTCGTTATTGTTGATCTCTGTTATTTTCAATCTTTGATATTGTTTATATATATATTGTTAATCTCTGATATTATTAATCTCTAATACTGTAAATCGCTTAAACTGATAATCTCTTGTATAGTTAATCTCTGATATTGTTTATCTCTATATTGTTAATCTCTGATATTGTTAATCTTTAATTGTTAATCTTTGATATTGTTAATATCTAATACTGTAAATCACTTATACTGTTAATCTCTTGTATTGTTAATTTCTGATATTGTTAATCTCTGAAACGGTAAATCTCTGAAATTGTTAGTTTGTGATATTGTAAATCTCTGATATTGTTAATCTCTGAAACTTAATCTCTGAATCTCTTGTGAATACGTTTGCTAATAAAAATACAAGGATAGGAATAATGCACTGTGTTTTAAGGACAATTTAGTGTTAGTATGTTCCATCTCAGCAATCATTTAAGTGATCAATTTGCAGCATAATGCACAGTGTTATAGCATGTATCATATGCTAATCTCTTGTTATTCATTAAGTTGAATAGCTATGTACATGTATGCGTATAATTGATGTTCATGTTAACGTGATGTATACAGATGAGACTTAGAAATGATTAACATTGGAAAAGCGTTATTCAATAAACGTTTAATCCTAAATAATTAAGCAGTTATCTATTACTACCTGCAGAACATCAGAAAATGCTGAAGTAATTTCAAGTGTTGCTACACAGTTTTGTTATATATTATTTGACTAGATGATTAGGCAATCAAAAGTTTGACAAGTATATTTGTTAAATATTGTATGGGCCTAAGTCGCTCACATGACTTCACTGTCACTTCTTTTCAAATTTTGAGAGTTATCTGTGTTCAAGTATTTGTATGTAAAAACTAAAGTCCCCTTACTGGGCCCCAATGAACACTAGCTCCTTCATTTGAACAAACTTGAAACACCTACTCATAGGGACCTTGAACAAATTTGGCTGAGTTGATTTTGGGAAAAATATTTTTAGAATTTTCAATTTTATCCCTTTCTCGGCCCCTGCTGGCTCTTACATGTTACAATTCCCAATTAATCATCCAGTCTCCACTGTTATGACTAAACAATGCCCGAGACATCAACATGTTTGAAATAATACCTAAAATAAATGAGAAAAACGTAATTCCCTGTTTTCCCATAGTATTCCTACGTAAAAATCAAAATCCACTTACTGGACCCGAATGGAACCAGTAGACTCTTAATATTTTAACAAACTTGAAACCCCTATTCATAGAGATCATTTAAACCAAATACATGTATAAACAAATTTGGTGTGTCGATTTTTGAGAAGAAGATTTTTGAATATTCACAATTTTTTTCCCTTTTAGGTCAACTGTTGGTCCCTTAAGGATATTAAATTCAATTTTAAGTTCCCAGTCTCAATTGTTTACAATGATTAAACAATATTACAGATCTCAAGATGATTAAATTCATTCCTAAAATAGATAAAAAAAAGATGATTTAATATTTTCCCGTAGCATCTTATGTAAAAATCAAAGTCTGTTACTCATGGGCCCAAATATATCCTAACACATTTTTTCAATAAAATTGAAACTCCTACCCATATGGATCATTTATGCCAAATATGAATGAATTTATCTTATCAGTACTTGAAAAGAAAATTTTTGAAATTCAACAATTTCATCCATTTTTGGGCACCTGCTGGTCCCTTATAGATATCAAATCCCCTTTCAAGGACCCAGTCGCCAACTGTTATGACTAAACAATGCTTCAGACATCAATATGATTGGAATAATACCAAAACTGGATGAGAAAACAATTTCCTGTTTTTCCATACTATTCCTTGTAGAAATTAAAGTCCCCTTAGTGAGCCCCAATTTAACCCAGCCTCTTTATTTAACAAACTTGAAACCTCTTCTCGTAGGGATCATTTATACCATTACTAAACAAATCTGGCTGGACCATTTTTGAGAAAAATATTTTTACATGAAAATTTCCCAAATAAATGTTAATTAGTTGCTGTTTTATGAGTTTGTCATATATAATTGGTCACTTATAATTAAAGACGAATATACTTACAACAATAGCCATTATCTAGTGTATAACCATCTGGGCATTTAGACGTTATCTCTGAAAAAGAAAGCAAATTCAACTTACACAATTGAACAATTATCGCTATCACAAAGTAGTGTTGCGTTAATATTTCCATTATCAGAGTACAGATATTGTGTGCGGCATTTAAATTTTCAGTACTACTATTCAATACATGTACCAGGATTACCACTATCAATAATAAATCCTTATTACCAACAATACAATTGTGTATATTTGCATTATGACAACTTACAGAATACACGAAGGCACAATTATTTTATTATCTTATATCTTTATGCAAATTGAAATAGGTATGAACATGTGTTATAAGTATACTAATATATGTTGAATTTCATAATATACATAAAAACATAGAATTTGCAAAAAGGGTTGTTGGAGAACAACGAGTCTCTTATTTGATTTGTGTCACAGAGAACTTATTTTCAATCACAACCTGAATTTGATTATTTCCGAAAATTACAAAAAATAGTGCATGCATCTTATAATTCAACTTTCTGCACAAATGTCAATAGTTACAAACAGTATCCACATGGTCATTTGCAATGAAAAATAAAAAAAATAATGCTTCCGATACACCTACATTACACATGTACCTTACACATGTATATTACACGTGTATGATACATATGTATGTTAAACATATACATTACACTTGTACATTACACATGTATGTTACACATGTACATTATAAATCTATGTTACACTTGTACATTACACATGTGCATTACACATGTATGTTACACTTGTACATAGTGCTTGTACATTACACATGTACATTAGACATGTATGTTACACATGTATATAACACTTGTACATTACACTTGTGCATAACACATGTACATTTTACATGTATGTTACACTTGTACATTACACATGTACATTACACATGTACTTTACACTTGTATATTACACTTGTACATTACTCATGTATGTTACATTTGTACATTACACTTGTACGGTACACATGTACATTTCACATGTATGTTACACATGTACAATACACATGTATATTTCACATGTATGTTACACTTGTACATTACACTTGTACATTACACATGTACATTACACTTGTACATTACATATGTATGTTACACATGTACATAACACTTGTACATTACCTTTGCACATAACAAATGTACATTACACTTGTACATTACACATGTATGTTACACATGTATATAACACTTTTACATTACACGTGTAAATTCCTATCTCATAGGTTTTCAACAGATACAAATAATTCCTCAAATATAATTTATTTCAAGATTACTCAAGGGTATCACATTATATATGTACCTCCCTGACCCATCTGTGTGTGGTGGGGGATAGGTAGGATCGTACAAAACACTCTCAGGAGTATTTGATCCGCGAGAGATAAATGTAATATACAGATATTGTCAGACACATATAATCAGAGTCTGCATCATGGACAATTGTAGGCATTGTCTAAATTTCAGGTGGCACTTTTTGCGTTCTCTGAATCTTGGAAACGGAACTCTTACTGCACCAATTAACAAATGTATGTGATTTTGGTATCAGAAGAAAGGTCTTGATAGTAACTTTGAGTGGTGAACCTTTATTTTTTAAGTTTAAAGTAATGGAGAATTTTTACGCTAACAGCTTTTTTGTGTGATCATTTTATCATTTTAGCGCAATTTAAAGGAAGAAATAAGAAAAAATTATTTAGATATCTATATGAAAATTTCGCCACCGATGGAAAAATTACTTTTTACGGTAATATTAATGTTTGTTCTAGCATGTGTTGTTAAAACGTACGTGTTAAATCAAGTACAATACCGTTTCCTTATTAAAAAAATATATATATTTTGTAAAAATTCCAATTTTTTTGTTTTCAATCCCTAATTTAAATTAAAGAGAAAATGTTAAATGATTGATTGATGGAGATTGTCATCAGTTTCATCAACTTTACTTAGTTATCAAAATTATTCAATTAAGACAAAAGATCCAAATAGTTATTAAAGAAATACTAAAGGTGCACTCCGAAAGTTCAGTCACGTGTATTGATATTAGCCTGCCCGTCTCTGTAATTAAGTCACAGCTATTGTAAGTACTGGTGTCATATTATATTTTCACCTGCCTAAAAATTAACCGCAGGTTTATGTAGAATTTTGTCGGTACCATTTTACAGTTCTTAACATGAGAAACAATAGCCTTAGCTTGCGTTCGGCTTTGTGCATTCTTCAGAGGCCCTAAGGCTATAATAAATGAATTGCTAGATTATCAACCCTGCCCGCCCTGCTGCCCTGACTCTTTTAATTTTCATAAAAAAAAAAATAAATAAATAATAAAAAAAAAAAAAAAATCCTCCCACAGTCTCCGTTTTTAAGAAAAAATTGGATGATAATCTATTAATTAATTTATTATGCCCTAATGGATATCACACCAAGATTAAATTTTTAGGATAATATTTTCAGAAAGTATTTTACACATTTTTGCAGTTATTTAGCAATAATCTTTTGTCTTTCATTCTGTCTGTTAGTTATATATTCTGTTGGCATATGTGTATGTTTCTGTCATAGGAGCTTGACATTTATCAATAAATAATCAAAAAGTTGTATATGTAAGCCACTTAAATCCAATATACATATATATTGGGAAAAAAGAAGTTGATGGAAATCCATATATAATTACATATTGATTTCATGTTAGTATTGTCCAGGAAACATGTAAATACACTCAACCGGTTTCACTGCTGTGCAGATCTTCAGCAGTTATCAAAAGATCTTTTTTAATTTACATTGTATTATTCTAACACAATCAATCATTCAAACAATCAATCAATCAACCAGCCAATCAGTCAATCAATCAGTCAATCAATCAATGCGTGGGGATATGTTTTACAGTTACCACACTGTTCATACAACAAATTGATATTTTGACTAATGAAATGCGCGAAAAAAATATAGTATAACAATATTAATACATGCACAATGATGGAGACTTACCACATTCCCCTTTTGCACTATGAAAGTAGCCAACTTTACAAGTACACTTTCCATTTTTGCATTCACTATTAGCATCGTTGGTTTGACACGATGTTGAGCCGTAACACGGATCGCAGTTTTTTTCGCCATCTGAAATTAAAGTAGAGTTGTTGGTTTAACAAACCTTATCTATTTTACATTGCTTTTTAAAGAACAACTTAGACATATCCCCCTTGAATTAGATCCAGTACTAAGCATGTATGTGCATGAAGTGTCCTGTTCAAGGATTCTATTCAAGCTATTTGCTGGGGCTCAAATTCACGACCCTTTTGTCCTGGGTCCGGTGCTCTACCATAAGAAGGTGTGTCCCACAAGTGTCAAATATAATACATATCGTGTAAGCTCTCTCATATAACTTCTAACTAGCCAATTACAAGAACCGTTATACGAGAATCAAGTTAACAGTTTCAGTGTCCCCCTCCTCGACAAATATGATGGTATTAGTTATACTACCGGTATGTTCATTAATATTATTTATCTGTATCCCCATTTATATATATTATCTATAAATAAACTAATTCTGAATGGCCAGAATGATCACTCATTTAACAAAATACTATGTGATATTTAACAGTTTTTGTTTTAGGTTTTGCAATACTGTGAATAAAATTATGATATACCGGGTATATGATATACCTCGGATAATATAAATAGCCAGTGGGAATTCCAAGTGTAAGCCAAAAAGCAACGATGAAAACCGAGATGCAAAATTCTTTTCAAATGGCCGTCAACAAGAGATTCGTGTCCGATTTCAGCAAAATTATCGATAATAAAGATGTCAATATGACAAAAAGGGCAACTGCCAAATTTTTCATCATTATTTATGAGAGAAAAAATTGAATGATCAGATAAAATATAAGAATAACAATCTTTTATCAAGATGTGTCCGTGACCGATTGGTCAAGACGTTGTATTTATGTCAGTTTTTTCCAGCCACGGTTCGATACCCACCCGGGGAATTTTATTTTAAATCTTTTTTTTTAAATTAAATTTATTTCATTTTTTTTATTTAAATACTAGTGTTACATCAAATGTAATGTTATTCTTTTTATCTGGCATTGCAGTTTCGCAGTATATGAAAAAGGTAGAATTTGTGCATCCGAGTAGCTATTTGTGAAAAAAGAAGGCTGTTTAATATAAAAAAAGTATATTACATGCATATCATCAAAATTGCTGACCTGCCTGCATGTTGATGCGGGTGACTGTAACAGCCATCAAGATAGTGGTAAATATTACGGGCTGTGTAGTCATTTGTGATTAAAAAATTATAATATAAAAATGAAAGTAGTGGTGGAATTGTAGACAACGTAACCACAGAGAAGTAAGATGTAACATAATATAGATTATACAAGCATACGCTACATAATGCCGAATTAATAGAAAGACCACAGATGTTGTAAATAGCTCAACTTCCTATTTCAATGCCCATAACTTGGACATTAGTGATAATAAATGGTCTTATTTTTATTGATTGGTCATATTTAGTTGATATTCCAATAGCCATAACTTTGACATTAATAATTATAAATGGTCATATTCGACTGATATTCCAATGGTCATAACATGGACATTAATAATAATAAATGGTCATATTTTATTGATATTTCAATGACCATAACTTGGACATTAATAATAATAAATGGTCATATCTTATTGATATTTCAATGGACATATCTTGGACATTTAGAAAAATAAATGGTCATATTTATTTGATATTTCATTGGCCATAACTTGGACATTAATAATAATAATAATAAATGGTCAGATTTAATTGATATTTAAATGGCCATAACTTGGACATTAATAATAAGAATAAGTAATATTTTTTGTTATTCCAATGGCCATAACTTGGACATTAATAATAATTAATGGTCATATTTTATTGATATGTCTCTGACCATAACTTGGACATTAATAATAATAAATGGTCACATTTTATTGATATGTCACTGGCCATAACTTTGAAATTAACAATAATAAATGGTCACATTTTATTGATATATCACTGGCCATAACTTGGACATGAACAATAATAAATGGTCACATTTTATTGATATTGACATTAACAATAATAAATTGTCACATTTGATTGATATGTCAATGGCCATAACTTTGACATTTACAATTATAAATGGTCACATTTGATTGATATGTCACTGACCATAACTTGGACAATAACAATAATAAATGGTCATATTTAATTGATATGCCAATGGCCATAACTTGGACCATTACAATAATAAAAGGTCACATTTTATTATTCTCCTCAATCGTAGCCTCCTCAATCTTGTATCTTTACGGTGATATAATAAATGTTCATGTTTAGTTCCAATACTAAGCTAAAAGCTGACGCTTAAGTGTTTTGTTACCGTTCAAAAATGTATAATAGTTAGTATCAAAATTATTTTATATACACCTTCCATGAAAGCATTTGTAGTTAATTTGTGTAAAACTGATTAAAACACTGCTTATGATGGCGTGATAAAACTTATAAGCCTTGTTTACCCCCAAACTGATCATAGGTACCTTTGACTATTATTTTATTCAACACATATCATTATTTTCATGTATTTAATGTATGCTGCAAATCAAACAATAAAGACAGAAAGCAGACAATGTAGTACGTCATGTTTAAGATTGTTGCATGATATAAACCAAATACTACAAAGGCGTATGATTATTTATGAAAACTCAGCTAACCATACTTTGATTTTAAATAATCTGTCAAGGTACTGTTACAGTACTTGCTGATACCTCAAATATGCCCTAAGACCATAAATGACAGTATGCTATATTAATATCTTAATTTGCTAAAGGGTTTCATGCTTTATGGCAATTTCGTTGTTATTTATTATGAGACAGGCCTGAGACCATTATGAAGCTGTTATGGAATGGGAGTGATTGGTCTTGAAAAGATAGATGGTGAAGTGCAAACAGGGCTAAAAACTGTTATTCGCTCACTTGAGCAGCACTGTCAATTTATTAATGAATGAATGAATGAATGAATGAATGAATGAATGAATTTATTTATTCATTCTATAGAACTGATAAAACTTACAGCATATGTTGTTGATTATGTCATACTTGAGGTCACCTTTACATTTACATGTGTCATCATCACCACACACCATATTTGGGATATCGTTACATGTGTCGCCGTTTTTTTTGCAAGAGTCACCGTGGCCGTTTCCAACTGTGCATACAAAACTCTGTTTTATTTGTAGCTAAATCATAATAGGTTTAAATTGTTTGTTACCAAATAAGACATTTGGGATGATAATATATGTTAAAGGCCTAACCTTTGAACACACACATATAATATACATTTTGTATATACAGTATATATAAAAACAAGTCCATAGAACATTGGTGGTGTACACTGATATTAATTAGATTCTTACTACAATACAAAATATTGGAAATACTAAACCGACACTGTTCTGCATATAGAGAAATGAACTTATCGAACACTGAGCACTTAATCAAAGATTCTAAAAAGCATCTTGTTTCCAAAGATAAACCTCTATATAACTGGTTCAAATAAGTAGAAAAATATGTGGTTGTCAGATTGTTTTCTTTTTCCAGAATCTGGTTTTTCAAAATAGTTTGATGACACCTCTGCATTTTTGAAAATTCTGCCGATTTGTTGCACTGTATCACTACGCATCTTTAAACTGTTATAACATCAAATGTCATCCAAACTTGACAGAACTCATGAAAGGGTTCCAATGTTCTCATATGTACATTGAAATATATAACAATTTTATGCGATTTCAACAAAAATAATGCAAAACTGCTTGATACAGGTTTTATTTCTTGGGTGCAAGGACTTTTAAGTGAGAGCTAAAGTGTAATTCATCTTCTAAAAGATCCATTCTTGACAAGTTTTATCTTCTACTGATGGTCTGCTGGGTTTGTGCCATCCTAGCTGGAGCTTCAATTTAAAGTTTGTGTATGCTCTTAATCCAGACTTTTTCATGTTTAAACGTTTATCTCAAACTTTGATCCAAGTATATTTTGAAGTTAAAATTTGATAATAAATTATAACAGTTTGTTCTAGTAGAGTTGAGTGCTCTCAATAAATATAAATAATCTCTCTATAAATATGCTCTTTTTAAAGGCGCCATCTTGAATGAGGATAAAGTTTACATACCGCATGCTCCATTGAGACTAGCAAAGCCAGACTTGCATTTACATTTATTATCTGTGCATTCAGCATTTACATCAGTACAAGACTTAGAATCACAACACTCCTGTCCCACCTCAGTCCCACCTAAAATAACAAAATAATGATAATTATTTTTACACAACAGTACATCATTTACATAACCAAGTCGATAGAATATTAAGTAAACCGCATACATGTACATGTTTTATTATGCGATTATCACTAGTAAAGTAGAACACTTGCACCCGTATTTAGAGTGCTTCAATCATAACATTTAGAGACAGATTGCAATTTTGATAAATTCTAAACTTAGGAAAATATTTCTGAAATATATGTACATATATCTATATTTTGTAAATATGGAATTAAAATAATACAATTTATTCTGCCTCTATAAGGGTAGAACCAGTCGCCTACTGTAGATGTTAAAAATATACAATATATATATATTTTCATTTTCCAAAGTCTAAAAAACTTTAGTTCTGAGTCAAGTGATGTTCTCGACTTAAGTTGTAAAGATTTCGAAAAATTTAAATTGATTAAAAAAAGTAATACTCACAGCATTTCTTCTCTACACTATCATAGATTAGTCCTGTTTTACAGCCACATGTTCCACTGTCACACATGGCGCCACCATAGGTACACGTATCCAAGGATGTATCGCAAACGTCGTCTTTTTTATTACCAACTAGTCAAACATATTAAAAAATATTATATTTGCGCTAATTAAAGTAAAATTGACAAAATTCTACACATACTTTGCCTTGTGAAGCATTTCAACTATATAAAAATATTAAGGTTGTTTTATAATTTTGCCTAAAAATGTACATTTTGAGATACTACTATTCAAATGAAGAAAAATAACCAGCGGCTTAAATATATACAAGTATAACAATATCCAATTAAAATAAGTATCATTGAGAGATTAGCAGAAGACATTGCAATTATACTGGACTGGGCCAGTCATGTGTGCGTATGATATAAAAAATTTTTACCGGATTGATCAATTCAGATGTGCAAATTATGTTACCTTTCTTACTGGATTGGTCAATTCTATTATGTAGACGGCAATACATTACTCACTGGCAGATTTGTTTGCAAGTCGTTGCATTTCATACTGGATTAGTCAAATCTGACAGTGAATTGCATTTCATTTCTTACAAGATCGACCAAGTTACATTTCTTACATAGATTGGCCAAGTGTGATTAACGTAGTGCATTACATTTCTTACATTGATCGGCCCAGTGTGATAAACGTAGTACATTACATTTCTTACATAGATCGGCTCAGTGTGATAAACAAAGAACATTACATTTCTTACATAGATCGGCCCATTGTGATAAACATAGTACATTACATTTCTAACATTGATCAGCCCAGTGTGATAAACATAGTACATTACACTTCTTACATTGATCGGCCCTTTGAGATAAACATAGTACATTACATTTCTTACAGCAATCGGCCAAGTGTGATTAAAATAGTACATTACATTTCTTGCAGAAATCGGCCAAGTGTTATAAACATAGTACATAACATTTCTAACATAGATCGGCCAAGTGTTATAAACATAGTACATTACATTTCTAACATTGACCAGCCCAGTGTGATAAACATAGTATATTACATTTCTTACATTGATCAGCCCAGTGTGATAAACGTAGTACATTACATTTATTACATAGATCAGCCCAGTATGAAATAACAAAGGACATAACATTTCTTACATTGATCAGCCCAGTGTGATAAACATAGTACATTACATTTCGTACATTGATCAGCCCAGTGTGATAAACATAATACATAACATTTCTTAAATTGATCAGCCCAGTGAAATAACCATAGGACATTACATTTCTTACATTGATCATCCCAGTGTAATAACCATAGGACATTACATTTCTTACATAGATCAGCCAAGTGAGATAAACATAAGACATTACATTTCTTACATTGATCGTCCCAGTGTGATTTAGATAGGACATAACATTTCTTACATTGATCAGCCCAGTGTGATAAACATAGTACATTACATTTCTTACATTGATCAGCCCAGTGTGATTAACATAGGACATTACATTTCCTACATTTATCAGCCCAGTGTGATAAAGAAAGTACATAACATTTCTTACATTGATCAGCCCAGTGAGATAAACATAGGACATTGTATTTCTTACATTGATCAGCCCAGTGAGATAAACATAGGACATTACATTTCTGACATAGATCGGCCCAGTGTGATAAATATAGTACTTTACATTTCTTACATTGATCGGCCCAGTGTAATAATCATAGGACATTACATTTCTTACATTGATCAGCCCAGTGAGATAAACGTAGGACATTACATTTCTTACAGTAATCGGCCCAGTGTGATAAACATAGTACATTACGTTTCTTACAGCAATCGGCCCAGTGTGATTAGCATAGGACATTACATTTCTTACATAGATCGGCCTAGTGTGATAAACATAGTACATTAAATTTCTTACATTGATCAGCCCAGTGTGATAAACATAGTTCATTACATTTCTTACAGCGATCAGCCCAGTGTGATAAACATAGTACATTACATTTCTTACAGCGAACAGCCCAGTGTGACAAAGAGAGTACATTACATTTCTTACAGCGATCAGCCCAGTGTGATAAACATAGTACATTACATTTCTTACATAGATCGGCTCAGTGAGATAAGTATTGTACATTAAACATTTTTCAAAATCAATCGGCCCAGTGAGAAAACATAGAACACTACATTTCTTACATCAATCGACCCAGTGAGAAAAATATTGTACATTATATTTCTTACATCGATCAGCCCTGTAAGATAAACAAAGTTCACTACATTTCATACATCAATTCACCCAGTGATATAAGAATTGTACATCAATCAACCCAGAGATACAAACATTGTACATTACAGTTCAAAGTCCAAAGTGGGCCTGAGGACGCTCTACTGTCTCATAGTGGCCATAACACTTTTGGAAATTCTCCTTTGCAATAAAAACATCGGTGTGGGGTCTTTAAGTTTTGGACAATTTTCAGTAATGGCGGCCATCTTGAATTTCAAATTGAAAAAAAATGATTCTGTATATTCTCCTTTGCAATAAAAACATCCATGTGAAGTTGCAGTTTTACTGGCCTAGTGATTTCAGAATAAATGGAAATAAAAAGATAATTTTCTGTTTAACCATAGTATCCCTATGTAAAATTCTAAGTCCCCTTACAGGGCCCCTGTAAATTTTAGCCCAAAAATTCTTATCTGCAATCAAACCCCAACACATAGTGATGATTTATGCCAAATATGTACAAATCTGACATACCAGTTATTAAGAAAACGAACTTAGTTATTCCCAATTTTTACCCTTTTCGGGCCCATCCTTAACCCTTTAGACAGTGGAACCCAGTCTTTTTTAGAAATCTGAACCTCCTTCACCAAACAATGCTGTTTTGAAGATAAAGGCCAAATTATTTCCATTAAAAAAAAAAAAATATATATATATATATTGACATGTGTCCCCTAATTCAACCATTGTGACGGGGTCATTTTTAACCCAAGGGACACCATTTGAATAAATCTAACAAAACTATAGTTGGTCATCATTACTACATAAACATTTTGAAAATCTGTTTAGCCGTTCATGAGTAGAAGATTTTTTAAGTTTTAGACTATTTTAAGTAACGGTGGCCATCTTGAATTTCAGATAGAAAAAAAATCTTCTGTACAGTCTACTATGCAATAGAAACATCCATGAAATTTCAGTTTAATTGGCCAAGTGGTTTCAGAACAGATGCAAGAAAAAGAAAATTTTCTGTTTTCCCATAGTATCCCTACGTAAAATTCTAAGTCCCTTTACAGGCCCCCAATAAATTTTAGCCCAAAAATTCTTATCTTCAATAAAACCCCTTCACATATGGATAATTTATGCCAAATATGAACAAATCTGACATACCGGTTCTTTAGAAAACAATTTTAGTAATTCCCAATGTTTACCCTTTTGGGGCCCATCCTGACCACTTTGGACAGTGGAACCCAGTCATTTTTACAATCTGAACCTCCTTCACCAAACAATGCTTTTGTGAAGATAGAGGCAAAATTATTTCCATTTACAAAAATATAAAAAAAATATATTGACATGTGTCCCCTTATTGAACCATCGGGGCGGGGTCATGTTTTACCCTAGGGAAACAATTTGAATAAATCTAACAAAACTTAGTTGATTATCATTGCTACATAAACATTTTGATAATCTGTTGGGCCGTTCATGAGAAGAAGATTTTTTAAGTTTTGGACTATTTTTATTAACGGACGCCATCTTGAATTTCAGATCGAAAACAAAAATCTTCTGTATAGTCTCCTGTGCAATAGAAATATCCATATGAAGTTTCAGTTTAATTGACCTAGTGGTTTCAGAGGAAGTGCTGCTAACAGACCACAGACGACGGACGACGGACGACGGACGATGGACAACGCGCCATCGCATAAGCACTTCTGGCCTTGAGCCAGTAGAGCTAAAAACATAGTATATTTCATTTTTTTTACATTAATCTGCCCAGTGATGTTAACATAGAACATTTTATTTCTCCCCCTCAACTCAATATGGGTAATGAATGAGCTGAACCATTCCGCGACAATAAGGCATCTGTGATTATCGGAAATATGTGATGCATGCTTGTGATATAATCACGAGATAACATGTTTCGTTGAGCTGTATACACTACAAGTGGCTGCCAGATAATATAGATTGTCCATGTAAAATGTAAAGGGAACTGAATGTGATAAAATGAATGTACAAATTATAATAAACATACATGTATTTAGTATTTTAGCCAGTTAGTTAAATGATTAAACATTTCCGTTTTAATGGAAAGTTTCATTTATAGAAGCAATCGTTTACTAAAGCCTCTAGGGATATTATTTTGAAAATATATTAATCAATTTAAATCCATTATGAAAGTATTCAAAATTCCAAGTTGAAACCATTATATGAATATTTTATTCAAGTTTCTTTTTCGATTTCTCATTAACCAATTTTTGAAAACATATTTGCCAAACTTACCGCACTTTCCATTTATTACAAATGTGTCTCCACTACATTTACACGTATTGCTCGAGCATTCACTTCCAGGAATGGTGCAGTGAGTATTATTTGGACACAGATCACCAATATTTCCCGCATCTGAAAAATGTCTTAGAAAATGAAAATTCGGCATAGAATAAAGAAGTAACAGTAGTAATAGTAATAGTAGTAGTTGTAGTTGCAACTTAAAAGTAGTTGTAGTAATGACGCTAATTATAATAATAATTAATTGGTATAATACTCGTCGTCGTAGTAATAGAATTAGTAGCAACAGGGGTATTAGCAGTGGCAAGGGCTGAACAGCAGTAGTAGTAGCTTTAGTAGTAGTATTAGTAGCAGCAACAGCAGCAGTAGTAGCAATAGAAGTAGTAGTTATAGTGCACTTGACCTGAAAATGGGTGCCCTGTAAACCTCAAAAGATAGGCAAAATCTCTACATTGCAGCCTAAAATTTGGGGGTCAAAACTACATTCAAACCAATTGTAGTGGTCAAAAGTCTACATTCAAACAAAATATATAGTGGTCAAAACTATATTTAATCAAGGAATTATATAGAGAAGGAAAGGCAACTGATTGAGATTGTGTGAACGCTTGCATATTCACGCAAAATCTCGTTTTTAATTATCGTAACTTCCATTCATCTCAGGAATACAAATCAAATTCTTACACTGCAGAACGAAATTGTCATCAAAACAATACCATTCCCAGAATTTTGTGATTAAAATTGTTGAAGTAATTGTGATTACAAAATTTGTATACTGCAGCTAAAATAACAACAAATTACGATAATTTTTCCTTCAAACTTCAATATCTTTAATTCAAGAGCATTTTGCGTGTTCGAAACATGCTCAAACATCTAAGATTACATACAACTTAAAGTTTACAAGAAATCAGTTGCCTATGAATACTAAATGACTAATTTGCAAATTATGAATCCTTCATGTACTGTTTCATCAAAATTTAGTCAGAAGATGCAAGTTTCTTGTCCTTCTATACAAGTCATTGATTTAATCTAAATACAATTTTGTCTACACCATAGCATAACCTCCCGGATTTCAGTAAGAATAAAAACCAAGAGGTTCCTAGCCCGGATTTCCTAGGCAGGAGGGGACTGAACCCTGGATTGAACAATGGGTCAAAAGTATACATTATATTTCCTGAAAGGATGGTCAAAGCTCTACATCACATTATGCAAAAAAAAAATTGGGTCAAAACTCTAAACTATCATGATTATGTCTAAAATGAGGAGTCAAATAGCGGCACATATATATACATAACCAAGATCAGTGACATAGTATCAGTGTGGATAATAGTATGTCACTGCCAAGATACAGAGAGTGCCTCCCGTAGGATTTAATCAGGCGTCATTTACACCATACCCTACGCAGTCACTTCTTACAGAATGGGTGGTGCCAGGTCAAGAAAAGACAAGAGGGCCAATATGGCCCTATATTGCTCACCTGACTGACCTTGAGTCACCCAACTTAAGTAGATTATATAATACATGTACACTCAAAATTCCAGAAAAACGAGATGGGTAAGTAATTAGAATTTTTATTTGTTTTGAAGATGTAACAGATGCGTAGAAGAGTTCAAACTTGGTAGAGCTTCACCCATGGTAAATGTTAGTGAAATTACATCGAAATCAGGTCAGTAGATTCTGACAAGAAGTGTTTACTATAGCTGCCTATATAGTTAACTAGCACCTCACTGTGGCGGTCATGATTTTTAACAAATCACAACGGCTTAACAAACTTGGTAAAGGGTCACCCAAGGAACATTTCTGCGAAATTGTTTTAAAATTGATCCGGTGGTTTCTGACAAAGTTTTTAAGTTTTTACTATAGTTTATATAGTAAACTAGCCCCACCCCCTGGTCCCCATGTTTTTAGACGTATCACTACGGTTTGAACAAATTTGGTGAAGGAATATTCAAAGAACATTTCTGTGAAATTTCTTTAAAGTTGTTTTAAGTTTTTACTTATTAAACTTGCGTCGCCCTCTGGAGGCCAGGTTTTTTTACGAAGCAAAATGGCTTAAACAAACTTGGAAGAGGGTCAACACAGGATCATTTCTATGAAATTATTTTAAAATCTAGCCAGTCGTTTCTGACACGAAGATTTTTTTAATTTTTTACTATAGCTTATATAGTTAACTAACCCCACTTCCTGGCCGCCATGATTTTTGACGAATTAAAATGGCTTGAACAATTTTGGAAGAGGGTCACCCAAGGAACATTTCTGTGAAATTATTTGAAACATCGAGCCAGTAGTTTCTGACAAGAAGATTTTTTAAGAAGTTTTTACTATAGCTTATATAGTAAACTATCCCCACCCACTGGCCCCATGTTTTTTGACGAATTAAGATGGCTTTAACAAACTTGGTAGAGGGTCACCTAAGGAACATTTCTGTGAAATTATTTTAAAATCGAGCCAGTAGTTTCTGACGAGAAGATTTTTTAAGAAGTTTTTACTAATTAAACGCGCCCCGCCCCCTGGCGGCCATGTTTTTTGACGAATCAAAATGGCTTGAACAAACTTGGTAGAGGTCACCCAAGGAACATATCTGTGAAATTATTTTAAAATCGAGCCAGTAGTTTCTGACGAGTAGATTTTTTTAAGTTTTTACTATAGCTAATATAGTAAACTAACCCCAACTCCTGGCCGCCATGTTTTTCGACGAATCAAAATGGCTTGAACAAACTTGATAAAGGGTCACCCAAGGAACTGTTCTGCGAAATTATTTTTTATCGAGCTAGTAGTTTCTGACAATAAGATTTTTTTTTTAGTTTTTGCTAATTAATCTTGCCCCGCCCCCTGGCGGCCATGTTTTTTTGACAAATCATGATGAGTTGAACAAACTTGGCAGAAGGTCACCCAAGGAACATTTCTGTGAAAAATTGGCCCAGTAGTTTCAGAGGAGAAGTTGTTAAAAGTTTAAAGTTAACGACGGACGACAGACGACGGACGACAGACGACGGACACCAGGCGATCACAAAAGCTCACCAGTGAGCCTTCGGCTCAGGTGAGCTAATAACGAAAGGATACTGAAGACAGAAATAAGAGGTTGTATACTAGTATTTAAAAGATAATGTGTGTCGGACAGTCCAGCTGTGTTTTAACTCTTCAACCTAGTCCTCTCCGATTACGGTGGCCGCGGCCGGAACAGCAATTTGAATTACGAGAGACCACGTGTTGCTGGACCCCTACAGACTGGAGAGAGAGTGGATACAGCCCCTGCATGAACGATACCAAGTCGGGGGCTTCTGCAACATCGGCAGGCAGACCGTGCGCACCTTTAAAATTGACCTCATAATCATTTGACATTAGGATATTGTACCTGTTTTTTCGCTGTTTTAAAGTCGACTTACTTTTTACACAAGTGTCGCACGCGGCAGCAATTTCGTATCCAAGAGAACACTGGCAGGTGTCAGTACTGCCGCAAAACGCACGGCACTCGGAGTTCTCTCCCTTGCAGTTACATTGCACTGTGTTAGCGCTATTACATGTAGCACCGATGCTGAGCTCTTGTAAGAAGAAAGTAAAAAATTTACATTTACTCTTAATGTTTCACCAATAGAACATGTTGCCGTATATAATATGTCGTGTTAAATCTATTTAAACAAAGAAATTAAGAAAATATACAACCATTGATCATACCTCTTATCTCTTAAACTTTTACAATATTATATCAAGAAGAATCTCTGAAATACCATCTTGGAAATATGAAAACGTATAACCAAACCACAGAAATCACTATTATTTTGTATATTATTAAAGTATCTGATTAAAATAACACGTTTTACAGTTATTACCATTGCCGTTAGAGCACACTGCATTTCCACCACCAGTTTTGCTGCCGAGACTGTCAGTTCTGCTTCCGGAACTGCCAGTTCTTCTTCTAGAAATGTCAGTTCTGCTTCTGGTACTAGAGTAATGTCTTTTGGACTGCACTAGCGCCTGCAATAAAAGTACAAAGCAATGCGTAAAACTATTTGCACTTTAAACTATACACGTGTACGTATTCATTATAATGGTGGTCCCTTCCTACTGCAGGTACCACAATGACGACTGCAAAAACATTATTTCGACACAATTGTAAAACTATTAATTATGATTATCAGTGAGTGCCAGTTTAAAGAGATAGGACCCAAAATTAAAAATTGTAATTACTGATTGCATCTTGCATTATTTCAATCTTTAATCATGTGAACAATTTAGGGCTCACATCACTATTACTTTCCATGAATAAGCCTGACCTGAAGAAGGAGTTATGTTATTTTAGAACTTATGGATCGAATAGTTGACATTTTATTACTCCTCAAATCGATATGTATTACAAAATCATTGGATTGAAAAACACTGGTCAATGTATGACCATTTCTATTTATAATGCAGGTCTTGAACCGGTGAAGAATATGAGTCCCGAAACATGCCAATTTTTTTTTCACAGTGTTTTTGTTACAATGGAGCCCTTGAAATGAAATAGTGATGTGAGACTTTAACTTTAGGGAGATTTTCCAAATGTTGCTATCTGAAACTTCATATCTAAAAATAATACCAACAAAGTTGATAAAATCGTGTCGTTTTATGCTGGCTTTAGAAAATTGATATTTTCTTTGATTGTTTTTTGTTATCATACTGGTAAAATTCTACATTGTGCTTTTTGCCTTCTCCTCAATTGTATAGTAAATAGCAGACGCTTTGGCAATGTATTGTATTATCTGATGAATTGGGGTATTTGAAGGAGTTTAAAGTAGTACTGGAGATCCTTCAGGTCCGTTTCTTGAAAACAGTTCGTTATACATCTTAACATTAAGTTACCGTATATTCCCTTATTAACGCCCTCAGAGGCGTTACATTTTACAAGGTGGGGGTGTTTATTAAAGATAAAAAAAGCAAATTTAACAACAGTTAAAAATACAATAAAACCAATAAAGCCCTGGAAAAAACTTTCAATCCAGTTTAAATCCCCGAAAAAGTTGTTCAGAATAATTTGAGAGTGAATGAAATAATTGACATAGGATGAAAAAAAGCTGAAAATCTGTATGAAACTATTTGTCCGTGTACTGGAATAATCGAATTAATGGTCAGTGTACTCTTCACTTCAAACCATTTGGACGCTCGCTCTTATCAACGTAAGACAATGAGCTTTCAGCGTACACAGACTATCTGCATTTTCCGACTTTTGTAATGTTTTAATCGACAGACGGCATATTTACCAGTTTTAAACGGCAAATATGGGGAAGTGTATATTCAATCAAAATTGGTTAAGTGACCCAAGATATAAACAATGGGCGTTAATAAGGGAATATACGGTATATGCATGAAACAATTATATTACATTTGCAACACAGTAGCATAGGCTGAGTCAATTAATAATACCAATATGAAATATTCATATATATATATATAAACTTTTATCTCAATTTAGAAAGATGCATATCTATATAATCCGCTCATTTCGCTAAATATGTTACCAACTAGAATTTTTACATTTAAAGAACAAAGTCAAGAAAGCAGCATAAACAAACCAATGCATAATAAATAGAGTAGTCTACATACACATAGAAGAGTTTACTACTGGGGCCACCGCCTTGGAACGGTCAGTAGCAAAAACATGCCGATGTAAAGATGATACCTGGTAAAATAGTGCACTTAACCTCGCTCTTTTCTGTCGTCACATCATAAACCGGCATGGAGGTGTGAATACAAGTACATGAACAATGAATATACAGACGAATCATAATGATTTCACTACTTACAGAAAAAATGACAGCAGGGATGACCGTCTTGGAACGATCAATAAAATACAAATATAGATTTATTCAACAGCATTAAACTATTTAAAATACATGTAACATCATTAATATGATGGCTATACTATTCTTGCTACTAAAGGTAAATTTGCAATATTTTGATTGTTAAAACACACACTTTGGAGATGATCACGTGATAATAAATGGCGGGTAGCTTATAAATCTTATCAACAGAGTCAAAATATCAATATTATGCTTTAGCGTCTTTATTCCGGCGGTTCGGACACTGACAGTACGATTATGTGTATATAAGGAACACTCGGTGATGACATTAGGATATAGTGTTGAGTATTTGATGAGTTTGTGAAATTTGAACCCTTTGTTTACATCTAGATAGTTCAGTGTTGCACGCTTTTGCGGTGTTACCCATACATAAAAGACGCACGCTCAACATTCCAATAGAAAGTTCACTATTGCACGGAGCTGAGGTTTCACGTTAATAGTATGAATACAATATCAACGTCAACTCCACGGAATACCAAACAACAAAAAAAGAAAGGTATCGTCACCTCTCGACTCTACTGAATTAAAAAAAAATAAAGTGTGTGATTCAGTTGATATATCTGACATGTCAGATATCGCAGCCACAGCCTCATCTGAAGTGTTCAACAAAATTGTTCTCGGTGATCAGGATATAGACAAAATTGCTTCTATCCTGCAGACTACCTTTGAGGTAAAATTGAAAGACATGGTGAGCAACATTATAAGTGTAGTTGTTGATGCCTTAAAGGATGAAGTGGTAGCGCTCCGATCTGAAAATGTCGCTTTTAAGACGAGAGTGGCTTCCCTCGAATCTGCAGCAGATGCTAGTGAGCAATACAGCTGTAGAAATTGTTTACGCATTCCCGGCATTGACGAGTCTTCCGGGGAAGACACTGACGCTCTGGTGTTGAACATGGCCAAGGCTATTAACGCGAACATTGAACTATGTGATATTGATCGATCCCATCGAGTTGGAAAGCTCGGTGGTTCCAAGTCCCGAGCGATCATTGTTAAGTTTGGGTCGTCTCGAGCTCGCCAGAAGTTGTACCGCGCGCGTACCCTAGCCAAGGATCGTGGTTATATGGGCAAATACATCAACGAGGATGACCTGTTATATAAAGTCCGTCATCTGGTCAAAGGAAAACATTTGATAGGTGCATGGTCATCAGACGGCAATATATTGGTTTAGGACAACAGCAACAGCGTTCATAGAATAACGCAGGAAGATGACCTAGCCCCCTTCAGTCCAGTGGAGCCAAAATTAAACATAACCAACATTTGTATTTGGCCACATGCCAGTGGTATTCACTCTCCGTGTGGTTATATGCATCAGTGAATCACTGTGAACCTAGATACATTTTACTAATACTAGCGACTGGCGGTTTTGTGATTAAATGAAATAGGCCTACATGTAATTCGGTTTTATTATAATACAGTACAATTAACGGTACATTGCTTTAAATTCTACCTGTTGTTATCTTTCTTGCATGCAGTGCTTAAAATCACTCAATTCTGATGTTATGAATACCTTATTTAGAAATCATCGACATTTCATGGGTACTGAATGTATTTATTGTGACTTACAGTATTGAGCTCTATAGGCCTGAAACTTCACATTCATTGCAACTTATACATGTGTATTGAACTATATAATATAATGATCAAGCTAATACATCACGTGTTATCAGCGTTATTTGTATTTGTATTGGTTATTTTGTACATGCACAGCTATGTATGTATGTGTATGTGTGCGTGCGAGCGTGCGTAGATGACACGTGTCTGAGGGTATATATTGACATTCGCATACACGTGTAAGCGAATGCGTGAACATGCACATGTACATGTGAGAGCTGTATTTTTTTCTTTAATGCCTATTAAACTGATAATATAATGAATGATTTATTTATCATACTGCGAAAAGTTATTTTTTGTAAGCTGTGCCAATACAAATTAAAACTACATCAATTTTTAGTAACATTTTTGCACGTGTGGAAGTATGAATGCTCGCTGGCGTATGTGTTTTTTTATTCATTTGCGTGTGCATATGTATGCGTTGTATGTGGAAATTTGCAAGTGCAACGCACGTAAAGTTACTTTTGTTAAACTGTATTTAATTGTAATAACTGCTTTGAGCACAGACATATTATTTATGTTGCTACTGCTTGAATGTACTTAAGATTGATTTTTTTTTGTGTTTTTCATTACAATGTGACAACAAGTGTCTATAATCATTGAAGTATTGTTTTAAGTATCCGAAAGATGTTGCTTTTTATCAAATTACTGTACACTTTACTTGTTTATTCCAAACATCGATCCTTGCATACACTTAATTCATTATGTATACCATTGCTAAACTCCTTTCCATTTTACATTCCAAACAGTTTCATGCTTTTCATAGCATCATTATTTGTTTTCTTTAATAGTATTTTCTTTGGACGTTCTGAACTCATGCATGGACACCATGGGCGACGGTTAGACCTTTACACTTACGTTTGTTATCCTAGAAATCAACTTGTTTTCTTACCTTTGAAGATCGATTTTATGCTGGTGTCAGACCTGTTTCTAATTTACCTATCTACAATTACATGACTCGTTTAAAAACATATACTGACACAGGCACACCGTTGATCAATATTAGATTTAATTTTTCAGCCTTACTGCAGCTCATTGTTTAACCGTCTATCAATCACTCTTTAGTCTATACTATTTCTTTCTGTATACACATTAAAAGCGCTTCACAATGTTACTCTGATATCGTATATCCCTATAAACGTATATTATTAGGTAACATTTTTAAAGATAATATATTTTTTACCAAATATTTCATACGTTCCGTTTGTTTTACAACACTCCTAACACGGACCTTCATTCTACTGCTGACTTGTGGAGATATTCACCCAAACCCAGGTCCTATAAGCTAAACTGCAACCAACAACTCAGTTTCATCATCCTCATCCTTTTCAGATAGTTTGGAAGCCTTTGACTTTTTCACATCATCTTTCTCTTGTTCATTATAATGTTCAAAGTATTAGATATAAATTAGATACAATTTACTCTGAACTATATGGATTTGATATATTAGCTTTCTCTGAAGCTTGGCTTAATGATACTATTGCATCATCTGATCTAGAATTCCCAGCATTCCATAAACCAATAAGAAAAGATCGCGTTGGAGATAGCCGCGGTGGTGTTATTATGTACATTAAAGATACAATTCATTTTTCTCGTAGAAATGACTTAGAAATCAATCGTCTGGAATGCATATGGGTTGAACTTACTATTAAACACAGACATATACTCATTGGAGTATTTTACAGACCTCCAAACTCTGGCTCTGATTATGATAATTTAATTGATGATTCTTTAAATCTTGCTGTTGATACTGGCATCAAAGATATAATTGTTACTGGTGATTTGAACTATAATATGCTGAATGATGTTTCATCACGAAATTTAAACAATATATGTCAACAGTTTGGTTTGTTTCAATCTATCAAAGATCCTACCCACTATACAGAGAATTCATCGTCTCTTATTGATGTTTTACTTTTAAGTAATAAAGACAGCCTTATTACAAGTGGTGTCGCTGATCCTTTTCTAGATCAAGATATCAGATTCCACTATCCGATATACGGTGTATTTAAATTCAACAAAAATAAACAACTAGCTTTTAATAGACATATTTGGAAATATGAACTTGGTGACTATGCTCTTTTAAAAAATAAAATCATTCAAACTAACTGGAACGAACTATCTAACGATGATGTAAACGTGCACGCTACCAATGTTGCTAATAAAATTATTGAACTTTCAAATACTTGCATTCCAAATAAAATTATTATTAAACCTCATGAACATCCTTGGATATCAACTGAGTTAAAAAAGGAATATCAGGGTCCGTAAAAGACTATTTAAAAAAGCCAAGAGGTCTAACGAATTATACCACTGGAACAGATTTAAATAAAAAACGTAAGGAGGTCGTTCAACTTATTCGCCAAGCAAAGCAATCATATTATGATAATTTAGCAAACAAACTTAATTCTACTTCTCTCTCTCCCAAAGACTGGTGGAAAATATTAAAGTCGTTTATCTCTTCAAATGAAAAACCAGCAATCCCTCCACTGAATGACAATGGAACTATTGTTTCCGATTTTGGTTTAAAAGCCAATTTACTTAATACTTTTTTTCAATCTCAGTCCATTTTAAATGACGAAGACATTGAACCACCCATTTTAATACCTAGACATAACATTCCCGGTTTACCAGATTTTGCTTTACTACCGACCGATGTTTGCAATATTCTTAATTTGTTACTACCAGGTAAAGCCTCCGGCCCCGATGAAATTAATAATTATGTTCTCCGTGTGCTTAGTAAGGAATTATCGTCTCCATTGTGTGATTTGTTTAACTCTTGTTTAACAAACGGTTTATATCCCAAAGGTTGGAAGGAATCGTTCGTATGTGCTATTTACAAGAAAGGAGACCCGTCTTTGGCTAATAATTACAGACCTATTTCACTTCTTAGTGTATTGAACAAAGTATTTGAAAGGCTCGTTTTTAAGCATATGTTCAATTATTTTCGAGATACTAACTTTCTTTCATCATTTCAATCTGGTTTTGTCCCTAGTAATTCAACCATCAATCAACTATCCTATCTTTACAATACGTTCTGCAAAGCGATTGATGATGGCAAAGAGGTCAGAGTTGTATTTTTTTATTTAAGTAAAGCCTTTGATAGAGTTTGGCACAAAGGGTTGTTGGCTAAATTGAAAGCAGCTGGTATATCTTGTCAACTTTTAAATCTTCTAACTGACTATCTTAAAGACAGACGCCAATGTATTGTCATTCCAGGTGCAAGGTCTAATTGGAGACCAATTAAAGCTGGTGTTCCCTAGGGATCTATATTAAGTCCACTTCTGTTTTAGTTTATATAAATGACATAGTATCTGACATTGACTCCAACATACGACTTTTTGCCGATGATACAAGTCTATACCTTATAATTAACCATAATAATGAGATTTATATTGCCGCTGTGGAATTAAATTCTGACATAAATAAAATATCTGAATGGTCAAATAAATGGCTGGTTACGTTTAATCCATCCAAAACAGAATCATTGCATATAACTCGCAAACGCACTCAACCCGCTCACCCCCCACTTTTTATGCAGGACCAACAAATTTTAGAAGTGCCATCACACAGACATCTAGGAGTGTATTTATCAAATAACTGCAGCTGGCACACTCATATTGACTATATCAAGAATAAAGCTTGGACTAAAATAAATATTATGAGAAAACTAAAATTTCAGTTAGATAGAAAATCACTCGAAACTATTTACATTTCATTTATAAGACTTTTATTGGAATATGCCTATGCTATTTGGGATAACTGTACAACTTATGAAAAAAATGAACTTGATAAAATACAGATCGAAGCTTCACTCATAACAACTGGAGTTACAAAATTAATATCAATTAATAACTTGAATTCTGAAGTAGGATGGGAAAGTCTTGAAACTCGGCGTATTAAACAAAAACTTACTCTTTTTTATAAAATGATCCATGGAATGGTCCCACCATATCTATCTTCGTTGGTTCCTCCTCTTACCAATGCAAACTCTACGTACAACCTCAGAAATAATAATAATATTCAAATCCCTACTTCAAGAACAACTCTGTACTCAAATTCCTTCATTCCTTCCATTGTCCTTGAATGGAACACTCTCCCACTTGAAACAAGACAAGCTTCTTCTCTGAGTGCTTTCAAACACCAACTTGAAAGTAAGGAACCAAAAGTACCAAAATTATTTTACATAGGTACAAGGAAATGTCAACTACTGCATGCTCGCCTTCGAACGAGCTGTAGTGCTCTTAAGCAACATCTATTTCTTAAACACATCGTAAATTCCCCTCTATGTATATGTGGTCAAATAGAGAGCACAGCTCACTTCCTTCTCAATTGTCACCTTTACCAGCTTCAACGCATACTACTCCTGACAAATATCAATGAGTTGTGTACAGCGTCTTTAAAAATACTTCTTTTTGGCGAACCGTGACTTTCTTATGACAATAATGTTAAACTATTTGAAGCAATCCATAAATACATTTTAACTTCTAATCGCTTCTCCTAAAATATGTAAGTCTGAAGAACAAACAAGGCTGTTTCAATTTACGTGGTGAGATCAGTCCGTCTTTCGTTTGTCCATGCCGTTCAGAACATGTCCACAAATGCTAATAAGTATAATTATGTGAATTCATATAATATATACATAACTACAACTACTCTACTCTTTTTCAATTACCCGCTTCACTTCTATTTTTCTTAAACACATTAGAAATATTATTCTAACAAAATGTAAAGATAGTTTTACTAAGTATATTTTGAACTAGGTTATATTCATAAAGTTAAGAGCATACATAAACTTGTTAATGATCTGCCAAATCTGTTTACATTTAATATATGTCATGGAAAAGAACTTTATAAGATTTTATCTTCCGTTCTAATCCATATTTATACTTTTGTACTGATTTGTATGTATGTAAATTTGAATGAATAAATATGTTTAAACCAAAACACACACTTCAGCACTTAACTGTTGAGACCGAATGGTTAACGAAAATCTTGTTAGTCACTGTAAGTTTAAATCTCATAAAAATCAACATGTAACATTCAATTCGTATATTTATTTTATTAATACACTCACCAACACCAACATGTCCGTTTAACAGTTAACACTCTTAAAAGTTGATGAATGGAACGGCAAATACTACCTTTTTGTTATTAACCATTGCCCCATGGCGTAACAAATCTTTAATAATTTGGATGTGTTTAACGTTATTGACGTTGCGTCAGATGTTGACGTACGGTACGTAACACGACGTAACGTTATTTTATGTGTCGATTTTCGGTTTTAATTAAACGGTTCTTGCAAAATTTCGTATTTTTACTTCATGATTATCTAATTTCACGCATTTACATACATTAAAACGTAATATAGAATTATATATAAACAACAACAACAACCCGTTTCAAATGGCCGTATAGGTGTGATTAAATTTTAACGAGGTTTTGATCACAGTGTTTCACTGCCGTGTTTAGACGAACGCCTTTCGCTTTTTGTGGCCGGTTTTCCCTGACACGTACTGCTGTATCGGATCTATGCGAAGTTACATGCATATTCTCTAGATTTCCTTTCTACGTGTTATACACGCCCTCACGTCTATGGTAACACTGAAGGTTACGTTCTTACTTTTTCATTTTTCCCTCTCGTTACAAAATTTAGCATTTTCGGTGGGTGAAGCAAACGCCATATGAAAAATTAACCCTGTTTGATAGCTATATCGTTAAAATATAGCCATAAAGGATATTCAATATATTGATTGATTGATTGATTGATTGATTGATTGATTGGTTGACTAATTGAATCATTGTATTGTATGGTATTATAGTATGTAGAAGACAGACTAGATTAAAACATTGACATGGCGAAAGTATTACTATCGGCGAAATGAACAATGATCTCTTACAACTGCACTTTAAATGCACGACAAAAATGACGTTAACATCACCAATCTGATCACCTCGGCCTTTATGCTACGCAATAGACCTCTGACATAATAAGGCGCAATTTTGAAACTACTTTTAGTGACATGACAAAAATAAAATGGCGGCCCACTCATGCCACCTTTGTGGAAGTTGTGCCAGAGACTTTTATTTCCTGTCTGATTGGAAGAAAAACACGGATATAAACATGACCCATGTCAAGTGTATAAATAAAAAAAATCGATATAATAACGCCATATATTCAACTTAATGACAGATACATAATTTGTTACTTTCACGCTAATGAACACAGGCGAATAGCGTTGGTGTATTCTAGAGCTATACACGAGGTGTTTTATACGGAGGATACGGAAATACCCGATATTTCACGATTGTAACATCACTAGATTTTACGGTGTCACGTTATGGCTAGACATCGAAAAAATAACACCGAAATCATATATGACGACATACGTTGTATATGTAAACATATACTTGAACAAAAAAGCTAGAACTTTTAAGCCGGTATATAAATTAACAATTAACATAAGTAACAAACTGTCAAAAAAAATACGACAAATAAAATTAAAATCTATTTTTGTCAAATATTTTATAGATGTTACATCGCGGCTATACATTTAACTTCACTTGATAAAGATAGAAGCTTCATTTTTTATTTCTTTAAAAAGAGATCTTCATTAAAATGATAAAAAGAACTCTTCTTGAGAAAACGGAGTAAGTAGAATATAACCAAGACATTTTTAAATATGCTTTTTAAATAGCGAGTTGATGAGAGAATAAAAAACTTACGTTTTTTTCTATATCGAGAATTTCGCTTCTTATTTATCACCTGTGCTAATTTCCAGTTTGAAATTGTTATGTCACTTAGAACTCTTGACAACACGTGAGCAAGAAATCATAACACGGAATCATTATTCATGCGTTTTTCATGATCATCTTACAACGACGTTTATGACGTTTCGTGACATTTTTTTGTACATTATAAAAACGTGATGGTATATGTTTAAAAACTCTATTCATTTTTTTTCGACAAATGACGATATTCTAAAATTGACAGCACGAGATATTTAACGGTCCCAATCGGGACAGCTGGGTCCGTACTACGAACTAGGGGGTGCTCAGAATCACAGACTTAATTTAAACATATTTTATTTCAATATCTATATGCTGCAATACAATAACATGTAATATTTTAAAAGCTGTAAGAATGATACACAGATAGAAAATGGATTGGATTGAAAGCATGCTTATGTAAATCCGCTCCATGCTTAAACAGATACAATGAAGGCAGATAAACGTTTAATGTTATTGGTAATGTTTCAGTACCTAATTTACGTTAATAAATTGTGTAGAAAGTTAGTAGAACAAAAGTTTATATTTATTATATTATTTTAAATTGCAGAGAGAGAGAGAGAGATTGTCGGACTTTTACTGCTGATGTCAAAGGGAAGTCTGACGAGCCATACCAGGGGCGATCCGTAGACCGCGGGAAATTAGCTATTGGTCCCACATAAGTACATGTATATATAAAACTATAAATATTTTTTTTTTATAAGACTAAAAGAGACCACCTTAAGAGAATCGATTGCTCTTAATAATGTAGTTATGAACAGGTTTGAAGATTGCATTATTTTGCTGTAATGATAAATTACAATTGCCAAAAAGTAAAATGTCGAGAGATATTGTAGTTATATTACGAAGTTCATTCGTCATTGTGCTTCTCAAGTTGGAGTGGCAAGTACACTTGAAAAAGAAGTGATACGTAGTTTCTGTTTCGCCGCATATGCAAAGAGGCGATTCAACAATTCCTTTCTGAAAGAGATAGTAAATCAAACTACTGCAGTTAGTTCTTAGCTTACAATGAAGAATTTGCTCCTTTCTAGAACCATTATAGAAGTACTGTGGGACTTTCTTTTTATCCATATTCAAAGATTTTACGTTTGAATGATTTTGTTTTTGTTTTTTTGAGTTTAATGATACCGAAGATAGGGCAATGGTATCTGTGATGCTGATCCAAGAATGTGTCGGACACTTCAGAAGTAATAAAAGACGCCAAAAAGTATACGTTTGTTATCATCAAGACTAATTTCGAGCCAAATACACTATAGCTGATTTACTTCTAAATCTAGTCTTCGTTTGAAGTGGATATTATCCTTTATATATACAATGAAACCACCGTGATTATCACTATCTCGATCTTTACGAATAGGAGTATGATATGAAGGAATCTGAAAATTATCGTTGGGTATCGAATCATGTAACCATGTTTCTGTAAAGGCTAAAACATCAAATTCGGATAGTTCTGATTGTAAAATGTCAATTTTGTTTTGAATACTTTGGACGTTGTAGTGCACAAATGAAAAATGTTTCGAAAGAGTTAACATTAAAGGCATATCATGTGTGTCATTATGCTGAGGCATGTTCGGAAACGCAGATGAGATATCTGGGTCTGGACCTGGATTTGGGTTAATGTCGCCAGATGATAAGAGAGAAAAATATGTGGACGATGATATGTGTCTGTAACTATCCAATGTGGAAACACTTACAAGCAAATACTGAGTCAAAAGTAAAATGAAACTACAGCGGTATTGTGACACGCCAATAGAGGAGTCATTACAATTAATACAATTATAAACTACGTTATTCCACTTAGTGAAATCATGAACAAATCCTCGATTGACATAGCACACCTACACGTGTATGTCAGCGCACTTATCAAGGAATACAGGACAGACAAATATCCAACAAATATGGAACAAGCCAGACTCGCCATCAACATCTGCAGAAGAGAAGGGGGAAAAGAAGAAGGAAAATAATAATACAAAACTATGAGGCTTTCTGTTGCTGGGGAAGAAAGCAGCATTAGACACAGTACAAATATGAAGATGGGATTATAGGCATAATTACGCTGAAAGCTTATGGTATCTTGATTAGATGGATAAATAGTTAAAATAATAAATTATGAACATTATGTTATATAGCTCAGTTGATACAATACGTTCCAAGATACATTTGAGATAAAATCACAATACAATTTTTCAGAGTTGTTCATGTGTTCTTAAAGTGTTTCTTATGAATCAGAGGACGATGGTGTAAGGACGTGCATAACAGTGAATAGAATATAATCAAACAAAGCATATATATTATTAAATACTATTTGGTTGATTTAAAAATAAAAGGAAATTTGAAGAAGAACGTAAGTTGAAATAAGCATGTTACCCCAAGACAGATACTAAGTATCATCAAAATTTAAAAATAAATCTTCTTTGTACTTATTAATAACACTTTTGGGAAAATAATCAATAATTTCAACAAAATTGAAATCCATAAATGAAACAATGATGGCATCAATTTTTAGAACAGAAAATGAGAGCGTGTCAAAGATACCCTCGATAATTTCACTGATATAAACTATATACGTGGAATTTGGCATACCACTCGTAACACAATGACAACATTCCAGAAGCTAAATAACTATTGTTTCTAATTTTAGAAGGGAACATTACACTATTAAATTCTATGTTGGGGAATTTACAAGAGTATTCACTAGATAAAGAGACAAATAATTTACAACAAAGCGTATAGGATATGTGCAAGTGCTCAATAAATTGTGCGTTGAAATTGGCATATTACTTATAAGTCAGGTAATTATTGTCAGCTAAATTCAAAAATCTAATTTGTACTTTCAATAACACGTGAAAATATAATGATTTAGTACTTTAAGCAAGATAGAAAACAATCAAACAGAGATGACACCAACTTCTAAAACAAAACAAAATTAGCATGTCGAAAGTACCAGTGATAGATTCACTGATCTATGTACGTTGAAATTGGCATATTACAATGTTACTAGTTTTAAAAGGGAACATAACACTGTTGATTTCCGCTATGCTGGGCAAAATAAAAAAAATGCGATCATTGCGGGTAGTATACAATAGTATGCATTGGTTATTGAAGGGAATAATTTACAACGAAGTGTGCAGACCAAAACATAACAGATTAATTAAGCGCTTGGCCGCACATCATATCTTTAGAATCACACAGATAGTTTATAGTTGAAACATTCTTTCGATAGTCATGTGATGTATAGTAACACATACTAGCGTATAGTTATCAAACTAAGTAGCATAGCAACTTTAATGAACGTTTTCACTGACAATAAAAACACAATGTAGTCAAATACAAACATCCAGACGGATGTAACTTGGTGAAGCATACTATTAACAAACATGTTATGTTTTAATAATATCATCAAAGAGTAGCGTTAATTTTTCAAATTAGATAGCGTAACAATTAATTCAACTGATCATACTGTCACAATATATAACACTAATGCCAAGTACAGACATCTAGACGGCTCGGAACTTGGCGAGATCGGCTTCTGATGAAATGCGATGCATTTCCAATGACAGATCCTTGACAAGAATGTTACCATCCGAAGACCACGCACTAGTTACTAGTTTGTTTTATTAACAGAGATCTTGCCAGGTACAACAGATGAGATCTATATTTAGTAAGGTCTTCATTTACAAATACGCCGGCATATCCACTGATCTTGGCACGGGTACGAGACTTATAGAAAATTCGACGCGAGCGATATGATACAAATTTAACTATAATGTCGCGTTTCTTGCCTGGAGATACCCGCCCAATGCGATGAGAGCGGTCAATATCCTTGAGCTCAACGTCCACTTTTAGGGCAGCAGCCATGTTGACAACATAGAGGTCGGTGTCTTCATCCTTGGCAGGTTCAGGAACTCCGGAAATACGGAGACAGTTACGCCTGCTGTACTGCTCAGTGGAGTCAATAGATTGCTCGAGCTGGGTAACTCTCGCCTTTAGTTGAGCATTCTCGTCATCGAGTGAAGATACTTTTGACTGTAGGCTGCTCATTATACCTTCAACAATCTTAGGAATCTCGGCCTTAACGGAGGACCGAATACTGCTGTCGACCATTGACTGAATGTTGTTGGTAAATGAACCTTCCAGTATTGATGCAATGTTTTTAATGTCATCTTCACTTAACTTGATGTGAGTTTCAGCACCACCCAAAGACATTTCAGAGTCAGTTGATTCGTCTAGTGAAGCAAGTAAATCAAACTTGTTTTTCTTGATCGCCGATATGTCGAGAGATGACGAAATCTCGCGTTTTTGCTGGAAACTTGAGTGTTTGGAGTAGAGCTGGCACTCATAATCAATATATCAAAAATAGTATAAACTCTTTTTAGCAGTATACTTGGAATTTTTTCACGCGGGGGTGGCCGTCTATATATAGATATCCATCCGTTCTTACAAAGTGAGTTAAAGCACACCTTTTAGTTCAACATTCACAAAATATGAATAACGCGTCAAAAATACATAACTCAGCATTCTTTTCGTCGTGTCCGACTGCTGTTACTGCCTTCAATAAGGAGATAAATCCTAATTCATCCCAGAGAAGTTTGTTTACGTCTCATATGTAGTTTAATCATCCGAGCATCTCACAGACTTATTTAAACTAACGAAGTTATGCTATGTGTAAACGTACCTTTTTTATTTTTAAAACGTAAAGTTAAAATACAATATTTTGAATAGATGTATTAAACAAAACATTGACATAAGATTTTGATAGTTTAATAAAACTTACCCTTTTCCCATTAACACGTTAAATAATGCACAGATTCTCGCTATTAAAGAACATTAAAATAATTAAATTACCACATATGCTTAAAATGCATAATATAAACGTACATACCAAAACTGCTATAAGTAATATGATTTTATTCATGATGTGAACTAGACGAAATCAAGCAGACGAATAACCAAAGGTAACCGATTTACATGCTTATATAGATAAATGTATTGTTTAATGAGCATGAAGCCATAAATCACGTGATGTGTCTCAATCGAAGAGCTCTCAATAAAACCAAGACACGCCTCAAAGTCAATGCATCTCATATTCCTCTAATACACAGGACGTTCATGTAGTAAGATGCTATCATTATTTACTTGTTTAAATTAATACTTAATTAATTTAGATCGGTTTAGAAAAAAAGCTTAACGATTCGTAGAACCAGCACTGATTTTGAGAGACAGTCCGTTCGAGTCCTCTGGCAGCGTGGCAACATTTTTAAAGGTTTTGACAACATTAATTTTGTCATTTTTTACGAAGCCCAAATAGTTTTTTCTGGCATCTAATTATGGCAATGACGAAGAACTCTATATTTGCACTCCATCACGAATTACTATAGTAAAGCAACTAGCTTCCTAACAGGCATCTCTTAAATAGTTCATAAAAGGAACCACATTTAAATTTCTACTGCATATACAGATGTATTTACGTGTGAGACATTCACTCGTTAAGTTTAATAAAACCTTTTACATTATTTACGTCACAGCTTAATTGACAGTCTTGGCAGTCCACATTACTTATTAAAAATACCCGTGTGTAATATACTTTGTTAGGGTTTGAATAGTCTTACAATGAAGAAAGACAAAAGCACATGCCACGGTCATTGTTATCTTTTTATAAACTAAGCATCAAAACAGAAGCATTCTAAAATATGTAATTATGCAAATTAATAAATTTACTATCAAAAAAGTTATATTCTTTGGAATTTAACCGAACCATTATTTTTTATTTTAGCACTTAAGATATTAATCATGAGTTCAGCATCAAAAGAACTTGACCCTGTCAATTTCAATTACTGAACAATAAGTTAATGTTATTTATCAAGTCACCCATTTTGACCTTTTATAGGTCTATCCGTTTTGGTGCCTTTCGCATTCGTTCTGGATAGCGTCTTTCACTGATTTCAGTTTTGTGTTTCACAGTTTCTTGCTTTCAGATACATCCCTCGGCTTCAAAGTTGTTTTACGTGAGGACACCTCAGACTCTATCTAAATCGGTTTTGCAGCCTTTGTTTCCTGGCTACCAGTCTGACCTGGATTTACACCCGGAACCCTTGGTAGTACTCTGGTGTCCAAGATTTCCCGTTCGCTCTGTATTTTTACTGGTGACTCAACCAAATGATGTAATTTTATGTCCCATGATTACTAGGTACGTTAATGATCTTTTTTTTCTTAAGTATTGTCCCCGATAACCATTTCCACTTTTTACCTCCAGTTAACGTTGTTTTACCAGTATATTTTCCCCTTTTTCAAACGAGCGCATCTGAGTATCATGATACTCTTTCATTTTCTCTTGCTTACTTTCAACAACTGTCTCTTTACAATGTTTGATAAGAGTAAGTCTAGATCTCAACTGCCTCTTTACAAATAACACCGCAAGTCTTTCGCCACCGTAGTAAAAATATTGTCTTTCCAGCTTCAGAAGTAGGTTCAAAATAGAACGTTCTATTTTTCATGGAATGGAAAACAAAAGTTTCTCTGTGAAATGGAACGCTCTGTTTTGAAAAAAAAAACTGAGCGATTCCATTCACTGAGAAAGTAGGACAACATCTGATATTGTGTTGATGTTTTTTTTTCGTTTTGTTATTGCTCATATTATCTATTTCATACCTCTGTAACGTGCCACGGTTTTCAATAGTAATACAAGAAGCAGTCAATAGATAATAATTCTTCTCTATCTACATCTTCATATTACTCCCAACAATTAATTTCTGATTATTGCTGGGAGGTGCTGTCGGGGAACAACAAAAGAAAAAGTAAAAATGAAATATGGATTAAAAACAACAAAGCTATACATATATTTTCATTTGAAAATAACTACATTTCTAGTATTAAAAACGAGACATGTTTAGAATTTTACCGTGGCCAGACCAGCCGTAAACTGATTTAGGCTGGTACTGGCTTTAACAAAACATGGTAGGCTATTCCAATTTCTGATTGTTCTAGGAAAGAGTTCTGATGATATAGGTTTGAGGATAAGGTACATGTACATGAAAATTTTATTTTTTTATTAGGATTTAATGATGGTGATCTACAGCAACTAGATGTTTTTTTATTTTATAAAGTAAGATTAGTGTGGAATTTATTCTTTTATTCTTAGTGCACCACGTGACAATATAGAATACTTTAGTGTAAAGAGTCTCATCGAAAATCTGAATACTCCCGTTTCCTATGTTAGGGTTGATGATGTCATAAAAGTTATTAAGGACTGTGGTCGAGGAGCGATACTTTGTAAAGCCGATATAATGAATGCTTTCCTACTGATTCCTATTAATCCAGACCTATGGCGTTTCCGTGAAATTTCCTGGGAGAATAAATTTAACCTTTTCAAAAGACTGTTTTGGTTCAAGGAGCAGTCCCAATAGTTATTCATTACTGTCTGACGCGATTCATTGGATAGCCACAAATAATTATAGAATTTCAAACGTATTGTAATCTGGATGACTTCTTATCAATTATATCCAGCAATTATGATGTACATCAAAATATGGCCCTTTGGACACGTATTTCGAACTCAAAATATAAATATCCGCCCCGTAAAAACTTTGGGCCCAGACACTAGTATGACATTCCTTGGAATTGAATTGGACTCGAATAAAATGCTTACTTTTTTTTTTTCATTTTTGCTCTTTAAAGCACAATTTAAGCATTCGCGATTGACTAATAGATACAAAATATCGAATATTTCCAGATCTATGAATCACGGAATCACGGGATCAATATTCATTTTTGGTGTGATATCAAACAATTACTACAAAAGTACTGAAAAAAAAACCTATGCGCCACCGATACTGAGATGTGTGTAATCAAATCACTGTTCTAAATACCCAATGCAAAAAATAGTGAGTTAGAAAAAAGCGAAAACATCATTTTTAATCGGGGATTTATCATTGCGATCAAACTTAAAACATGACCAGAATTAATAACACATTGTTTATCAAAACCTGACCCTCTTTCAAAAATCGGGTAAGTAGGTAACATTTTTTATCCCTACAACTCTCTATCCGCTTATCTAACATAGAGCAATTGTGGCTCAAATGTACTTCCAAGAATGTACTTAATTTCATATAAGATTTCGTTATTTTACACTGCTTTATCCTATTGTTTTTTTTATTTTTCAAGATACTATATAATTTAAGTTACAATTTTTATTTTTTCCAAACCATTTGAACAAATCGAGTACCTCTCTGTATCATCAGTACGGTATGGATAGTAGTTACAATACAGTGTACTATTTCACTTATTAAATCCTTCGGAACGTAATATATGACTGAACAACTAAGCAATTTTCCATGTAGGAGACATATATAAGAGATAAATCATTGCAAGTGCTTGTCTAAATTTCGGGTGGCACATTTGGCGTTTCCAAAACTTGGACAGACAACTCCCCCTGACCGTAACACATTATGTTGCTGATTTTGGTATCAAAAGGAAGAATTCGATTGTAACTTTCGGTGGTAACTTTTAATTTATTTTTTTAATTAAAAAAAACATCGAAGAAGCATTTGTACACTTATCATATGAGTTTTTTTGCGTGATCATCGTCTCATTTTAAGCCCATTTCTAAATAGGAAATAAAAATATCCATGTAAGGTTTTCACTGTCAATCGATGATCTATCAATCATATTTCTACCAAAAAAACAACATATTATGTGTTGCTAAAATGTTTTTGTTAATGATTTAAAAATCTAAATACGAAAAAAAAATAACTGTAAACAGACAATATTTTTATCATCTTTCCTCCGGTACCAAAATCATTATATCCGGACGAAGGTTCGAAAGTTATACAAATTTTCCAACACTTTATCTCTTCAACCGTTCATTGGATTTTGATGAAAGGTTTAAGGTTGGCCTGGTATCTGTATAAAGCACTGTTTTGCATATCGTTGCGGCATTCCGGATTTTAAAATAGTTATGAACCTTATACACGCACGCACGCACGCACGCACGCACGCACGCACGCACGCACGCACATACACATATATATGAAAATTGTGTCTGCTAAATTAATTCCCTAATCTGGTGAAACTTGGAAGGAAGTGTCATTTTGGCATCTTGTTGCGTGTCTGATCACATTATCATGGCCCGATATTTTAAGACTTTTGCTTTTTTAATATTTCAAATTGTTTATAGAATTATGGCTCTTATAGAAAAAAAACAGTGTCCACTCAACTCCTCCAAGACTTTTCTTCGAGTGGCCAGTCCAGTTTGGCGCACATGTTTGAGGAGCCGATTTGATAATAATATAAGTTATAACCCTTTCTTTGATTTAAAATTGAAATCAAACTGTTTGAATGGAATGTGTGATTTAGAGCAACTCATGTAATACATGTAACTGTGTAGAAGTGGCATATACTTTCTCCGAAACATTTGCAAGCATCGCGCCGATTTAAAAATGGTTTGTCTTTACCTTACTCTTATGGTGATACGATTTATAAACTTCGTAAAAGGGTCATTACATTATTTACTTTTCATATCAAGAAGTTGGGCTGAGATATTTCAATTCTTGAACGTTGTTTATGTTTCGTGGTGGCTGGAGCCGGGCCCGATTAGCTCAGTCGGCAGTGCGCCTGACTATCTATCCAGGGGTGTTGAGTTCTGTTCCCCGCACGGCAAAGGTCTCCGTGATGACTGATATACGACATTTATCTCAATATCATTTGTCTCTCACCGCTGATTCAAGTGCAGGTTATCAGTTTCTTACGGAGATAGGTGTGTTCGCGTACTGGTTAACCTTTCAGCATCCAAGAAATGAGTGGTAAGAATTCGATGGTATACACATGACCTAAATATTCAATCAATTAATCAATCGTGGTGGCTGATCATTTTACGGTTGACCATGACGCCTTTCTTAGTTTAAACTTAGTTATTTTTGGTATATGCAGAATAAGTGGTTGCTTAAGGACACCACACGGGGGGGGGGGGGGGGGGGGGGGGGGGGGGGGGTCGAACCAACAACTCTCAGATCCTGGGTTCGATGCTATTCCACTGAACCAACCGTTCCACAACGCCTTTCTTACTGCTGTCTGGCTTGCTGCTGCGGTTGCTGCAAAGTTGCATATAGCATCACTTCTTTATAAAATTACATTTACCTGATTATATTTGTGTTGCACCATTCACACGTACAAGGCAGGTCCCGATTAGCTCAGTCAGTAACGCGTCTGACTATCAATTCAGGCCTCGTGAGCGCGAATCCCTACCCGGTAACAGTCTCCGTGATAATTGATATACGACATTTTGTCTTATTATCATTCGTCTCTCACCGCTGATTCAAGTTGGGAAGTTATCAGTAACTTGCGGAGATGAGATGTGCTCGAGTACTGGTTAACCTTTCAGGATCCCAGGAAACAATTGTTAGGTAAACTGATCGTCTGTTAGCCCTCGATGGCATAAAAATGACGCTAGATATTCAATCAATCAATCAATCACAAGTACACGCTGCTGCATTTATACGAGGATTGACAACATGGCGAGGTTTTTCCTGCCAACACCATTTCATTTCTTATGTCAAAAGAGGGAGAGATCGAAGTTGAGTTGAACTCAAATGCGAAATTGCCTCTGTCTTATCCGTAAATCCTGTCTACACTACCCAGTTGCGGTTTTGCTTCTGGCCGTTAAACGTTGTTAATCGGAACAGCTCGCCGATTATTCTAATGCCGAAGGATGACGGAATTGGCCGAGTTTGTATGATTGACGTGTTTTATATGTTTGTATTGAGCTGTTAATGACTGCGATATATCCATGAGTTAACTGTGTGTGTTCTATTGTTTTGGAGTTTAATAGGTTTGCTGCTGAACATTGTTGCTGTTTGATTCTATAGTTTGAGTTGGTATAAGGAAATAGTGTTGTTTCACTAAGTACATTACGTGTTTAAGATGTTCTTAAACATCATGCCTTAATGCACTTTATTAAAATGGTTGTATCACAACATACTTTAGATTTTAAAAGAAAATAATTAGTATTCCTACCACTTCAAAAGAGGTTTTAATGTTTATCACGTACAGTCTCTGTGATTTATGTCCTTGTCGGATATGGATATCTTATGAACATCATTAATCATCCTGAAAACATAAATACAACGATACAATAATTAACTTAAGTGGTTAGATGACGCTTCAATATATTATTATAAATAACGTCATACTAACATGGGTGGAATATAGTAGTTAAACAATACAGAACGAAAGTACCGTGACTATAATGTATCTTTCGTTCAGGCTATTTAAAAATGAGGCAATTAAAGTGAAGGCTTAAGTGGGACACATCCGTATACCGTGTTTAAGCGTCTCACCTGCATTGTTTTGATACTGATGGTTCAAACAATGACCCCTGTCTTTTGTACATGTTTATTACATTATTATTATTCTATAAGGGTTTGAGTTTTTGCTGTTGTACCGGCTTTGTTACGTCATATACACGGTGTGTAGGCACAATTGTACGGGTTTCGGGTCATGCTCCCCGATTTTTTTTCCAGCTAGGCCGTCGTAGGTGCGTTTATGCATATATTTCTTATAGTTTTAGGGGCCTGGTTATCCTTAATATTAACTTCGCTTTTACTGTTTTATTTCAAACTTAGAAAGTAAATGGCTTATTTAGGATTCATAGTGTCCCCCTCTCTAAATCGGAAACGCTTGAAAAAGGAATAACTGAGCGGTGTCGCTGTAATAATGGCTTTGTTATACCATAACAATGACACAAATACATGCTACAGGTACTTAGAAGCAATTTTCTCCTGTAATAAATAGATTTAGTTTTACATATCCTAATCGTAATGTTACTGCTTGTATTGTTTTTAAATTTTGAGACTAAAAAACCTTAAAAAGAGAGATAAAGGTGCTTAATTGGTTAACACTGTTTTTTTCTGTGTTTTCCGTGAGTGTGTTTGTGTTTGTGTGTGGGGAGGTGGGGGGGGGGGGGGTCATTCTCGCCCGTAAGGTGATTACTTTCTTCTAAAACCTTTTGTTTATGTAATAACCACAACGTTGGATAAGGCCATTGCAGTTTTACAAAATAATAAGCAGTACCGATATTACTTGTAATGCTCCGTGAATTTCTCGGCATCTGTGTGTTGTACTCTTTTTATAACTGAACGCCGGACCCAACTAGCTCATTCGGTAATTCGTCTGACTACCAATTCAGGATTCGTGAGTTCGAAATCCCTCCCGGCAACAGTCTCCGTTATAATTGATATACGACATTGTGTCTTATTATCATTCGTCTCTCACCACTGATTCAAGTGGGAAAGTTATCAGTTACTTGTTTAGATTTGGTGTGTTCGAGTACTGGTTAACCTTTCAGGATCCCAGGAAACAGTGGTTAGATTAACTGATCGCCTGTTAGCCCTCTATGGCATAAGAATGACGCTAAACATTCAATTAATCAATCAACCAATCAATCTTGTTTAATATTACACACACTCGTTGGATATAAAGCCATTGCAATTTTACAAAATAATTATATTCCTAGTTATGAATGAATTTTCGTCATTTGTGTATTGCGCTTTCTTTTGAAACCTTCTTTTGTATGATACCCACAACGTTGGATGAAGACATTGCATTTTTATAAAATAATACAAAATAACAATGTCATTAAGGAATTAATTTCATTTGTTAAATCAGGTGTATCAACCCCCATTGAAGAAGCAGGAAATGTTATGCCTGTTTCACAGTTCATAGCTATTGAACGCCTACTAAACTGTGACGTCATTCAAACATTCAGTTGAACCAATTGACCAATTAACGTGCTCAATTGTTGGCTTTCCAAACTTTACTATTTAACGAACACAATCCAAAGATCTGAGTTCGTACTACAGACTACAGTTTACCTGAATTGCTAGAAGAAACGGAATTCATCATAACATATCGTAATCTATTTTTATCGTGAATTAAGTGAAACGGCTAAGAATGACAGTTCAAGAGTATGCGTTCATGCCATGATTTGATATGAACGATAATATTGTATTAAGACTTAATATCGTTATGCGTATCTTACAGTACTGTCTCACAATAAAAGTGAACTATAAACGATGACACACTTACACGCTTGTTACTTTTCGCCTCATTACAGAGTGCTCCCTTTGATTATAGTTAGGGTGTAGGGTGCTAGTGGGCACAGTTTTTTATATTTGAAATGAGGCACTGTGCTATTTTGAAATATTTTAGTAGGCTTCAAAGCTATTCCGTTTCTTGTTGCAGATATGAAATTTAAAGTTATGAGATAAAACATGCAAACGTGAAACAAGACAGGCTAAAATAACAAAAATAGTTACAGGTATAGCAGCACCATTTTTAAAATTGTCATTTCGTGAGATCATGGAGATTATTGTATCATGAAGGTGGTGCATCATTTTTGCAATATTTCATCAAAATATTTCAGAAACGAAATACCCATGTTAACTAGTTATGAAGCAATTTATCGCTATGAACATGCTTTAACTATCAAAACGACGTGAAACAAAATGCAATTAAACGAAAAAAGGATGTTTTCAAGTAAGTACTCGCTGATTATATTGTCATTTGATAAATACATCAAACTTAAAAGCAAACGTCACAAAGTCGTTAAGATATTGTATTCATTCATGCATATGCACTTGAGGTCATGATGATATCGTGGATGCGCTCAGGTAAATGAATATAACAAATTATCAAATTATAATGTATACATATGTACTCGAGCAATCCGTATCGGTTATCAACCATCAAATCATTTTTTTCGGCACACATTAATTATGCTTTTGACCATTTTCCTTATTTAATATTATTTAGTTGTTCTATTGCTAGTTTTCTGATATTAAAAGCTTCAGATATATATCTGAACATTTTTAGAATGTAGGCCAAGATGAACTTTTTAAATATAGAAGTCTAATGCTATGGTATCTTAAGAAGCAACACTGTGAAAAATAATATTTTGATTCAATGACATTCATAGCACACAATTTATATAGCTTTTTTTCTTTATTTATATTATTTAATCTTCCAAATTCAATTTCTAAATCATGGGAGCTTAATCTAAGGCAGGTTAACTATTTTCTAATGGCATTATTTTTAATACATCTAAATAATCTTCTAAAATGAACTTTTTTTTTAATTTCCGAAAATATTCCAATTTAGACAATTCTTCAATGCCAGTATACTATCTCTGTATATACTGATCTCGTATCCTCTGTCTAAACATGGGTAAAAAAATACGTTATTGTTAACATTTAACCATATATCACCAAATTCTATTCAAATAGTTCTTTCTATTATTCTACCAACATTTACCAGTAATATTTTCGCATTGGTCAATAAAACAGCTATATATAATAGTATTTTGGTTTTTTATTATCTTAGTCCAGAATTTTAATGCTCTCTCTCTTTAGCTATAATTCACAGTGGATATCTCCCCAGTTCTCCTAAAACAGAAAGATTTGAAGTTTGCTGACGAACATCTCAAATGCGTTTGAAGAATTTAATATGAATTTTATCCACTTCCTTGAAACCATAGATACCCCAGACTTCCGCCCCATATAAGATAATTGGATCCACCATCGAGTCAAAAAGGGATAATTTGATTTTAATGTCAAGATTAAGTCTATCGCTAACAGAAAGTAGGTTATTATCAACCTTCAGTGCGTGTTCAGATAACACATTCACAGCGTGTGTCGTGTTACCCGTGTGAGTGAATTTTATACCTAAACAACAAAACGTGTCAACAACGTCAATAGGTTCCCCGTTAATAAA
Organism: Panopea generosa; assembly: GCA_029582155.1. NCBI lineage: Eukaryota > Metazoa > Mollusca > Bivalvia > Adapedonta > Hiatellidae > Panopea > Panopea generosa. The sequence continues at coordinate 54,258,661 of CM055903.1, read as the reverse complement.
AAAATCAAAGTTGTTTATTTGTTTTCTTTTCTCGGAGATCCATATTTTTGTTTTAATAATATTTATTTTGAGACCCCATTTACGCGAATATTTTGATATTTTATCAAACTGAGTATGTAAACTTTTTGGGTCTGTAGTGAACAGCGCATTGTCATCGGCAAATAAAACCATATATATAGACAGTTGATTAAGATAATTTTCAGACAAACCTTGACAATCAATACTGTGCTGAATATCATTAACAAAACGGACAAACAAAAGAGGCGAGAGTGACTCCCCTTACTTTAAACCAAGCGTAGCATCGAAGAATTCCAATAAATTGCTGTTAGACGGATTTTTTACACAAGATTTAACATTGTCATCAATAAATGTAATTATTTTTACCATTTTACAGCTTAATCCTGATTGTATAAGTTTAACCAAGGGGGCATCTCTAACGGTGTCAAAAGCCCTTTCGTAGTCAATGAATGCACAATATAGTTTAGATTTATTAGCTAAAATCTTTTGAATGATCGAATGGAGAATAAATATACTATCGGTTGTACTTCGTTTATCAATGAAGCCAAATTGTAGATCATCAAATACATTTTTAGATTCGCACCAGCGATTAATTCTATTTCTACAAACCAATGAAAATATTTTCGAGATAATATCAACTACAGTAGTTCATTGGTAGTTACTAGGGTCAGTTTTATCTCCTTTTTATGAATAGGAACTATAACTCTCCTACACCACGCATCTGGGTATATACCAGAGTCAAATATATGATTGAAAATATGCTTTAAATATGAACTAATAAAATCTTTAGAACCAATAAAAAGTCAGCAACATTATTTTCACTTTTATGTCTTTGTAGACTGGAAACGGATTTTGAAATCTCCTCAATACTTTTTGGACTGTCAAGAGCATCAATATACAGTGTTTCCTGTTGCATGTCAAGAATATCCTTATCAGGGTTGAACTGCCCATGCGCTGTATTTGAAATAGTTTTAAAATGATCCACGAAATCTTGCAAATAAATAATGCTCGAATTATGACTATTCTTTTTCTTGTATTTATTTATGTGTTTCCAAATTTTCCTTTTTTTCTAACTAAGAGACGATATTTTACTTTTTCAACTTGATGGTAATCACTTTTTGCTACTCTTTTAGCATTGCAGAATACCCTTCTACTATTTTAAAAAAATAATTTGTTTTCTTCAGTTTGATTATTTTTTATTAAACCATGGAGATTTTTTTTATTTTATGTTTTTAATTCATTTTAAATGTTCTCCCATTTGTTTCAAAAGAAATATCATATTGTTATTATAAAAATTATTTACACATATGTTAACATCAATTTCATTTTGTAATAATTTGTCACAAATTCAATCAAATTTATGTTTATTTTCTTGCAATGAATTATTAAAAACATAAATCTATATCATTCCAAATGATTGCATCGTATGTTAAACTATCAGTGTAATAAAATATAGAAAACTCTATCGGACAGGGATCTGAAAAAGCTACATGTACTTTAAATTGCCTAACTATGCAGTATATGATATGGGGAAATATAATAATAAATATTAGAGTATAGGACGCGTCCGGAAACAAAGGTGTTACATAATCAACGTGTGCAAACGTTTCTAAAGGAGGCGGTGGAGGTAACGTTGGATGGCGGTGGGATAACGTTACATGGCAGTGGGATTCGCCACGAGTTGTAAGAAAACTAACATTTTTAACTATAATTGTTGATAATATTTGGAAAATCTGACTCGAGCAAGATGATGTGATAACATTTCTGATCACTCGGCAGCAACCAAACATTTGCAGAGTGTAGACGTTTTCTTGATCATTCAGGAAATACGAAGAATTTTCTGTGTCAACGCTGAAACGAGTGTTTTTAAAAGTGCGAAAACTGTCTCGCTAACGAACATAATTTGATATATCATTTTCTTTTATAAACAACACCCTCCTCAACATTATATTTTCACCTTATTAGGTCCTCTTCTGGTGTAAAACTGAATAAGTGACGGTTCTATGGTGAAAACTCAGTGTAACGATGGAGGAGGAGGTGGAGCTTTTTGAAAGATGCCTAACGCTGGAGGATGGTGGATTTACTAAAAGCCATTTTTTTTTATACTTTTCGATACAAACAAGTGTCTGCTGGATTGCCAGTTTACTGTAAAACTATTACAATATGCTACGACGATGAAATAGGCTCCTGTAAGGCAAATCAAGTTAAAATTAGGCCATTAAATTCTAATATCACACGAGACATGAGAAATTTCTCATTTTATTAAATTATTAAGGTGTTAGCGCAATGATAGACGGTTATTATTTTCAAAAGAGTACAGGTTGCTTTATGTGTGGACATGGAAATATTAATTTCAACATCACCATATGCCCCTTTAATACCAAATTATTTATAAAGTTAGCTCCCCTTTTGTTTCTATTGTCGCTATTTGTGTTTGAACCACAACATATCTGTCGAGCAATGTCTCAGGCATCACACATACACGCGCGCGCGCGCACACACACACACACACACACACACACACGCATATTTATATATACACACACACTATATCTATATATTTGAACAATATTACAATTCATACAATTGTTTAGGGGGAGGGGGGGGGGGGCGGCACAAGCATATACTTTCTCATACATCCTCATACACTCTCTCCTTATGTTGCACCTCCAACCCAATAATTGAAACGCTCCTAAGCATATGCGAAGACCTTATATACAATACATTTTTGACAAAAAACGCATTGTATCTATAGAAATCAATAACATCGTTGTATTTGGTTACGTTCATTGAATTTGATTAAGGATTCTTAGTCAATAGAATCGAAATATATCGAACAGTATTTTGTAGGGAAACAACACAAAAATTGACCGATAAAAGCCATTGTAACTTATGCTATACAAGCAGCCGGCCGCCTGCTCGCCAAAATGACTGGTTCAAAGCGCGAGGATATATAAAAACTTTACATACATATTTTGAGTCAGTCTGGTGTGACAACTCAAAGGAGAAGGAGCTGTAAGAAGACTTTGATTAATTAATCAATTATCAATTATTAATTTTGCAAGACAGTACTGGGACTTTGGACCGGGTGTCACAAGTGAATGAAGGATTCTCAGAAGTGCAGTTTTAAACTCAGAGTTACAGAACCGTCTGAAACTTGTGAACAATGCATAGGATCGCAGTCTGTTGGGTGCCATTGGTTGTTTCAAACATGTGTTGGGGTAGGTTCGAAACATTGCTGCAGAACTAGTTGTTTATTAAGTTAAAACACAGTCCTAGGCAAGGGTTTGAGACTTAAGTTTGAGACTTTATATGCAGTCGGGGTTTCGAGTTGAGAGAGTTTATTTAGATAAAACACAATTCTGGGCATTTGTTTGAGAGTGTGCTGCAGAATTAGTTGTATTTATAAAATGCAGCTCTTGGCATGGTGGTTTAGGTGGTGTTCGAAACGTTAGTTTGAAACCTTTGTAATTTGGTTTTATATTTATTAGTTAATTTTGCGTGATTCTTCTTTAAGGCACGAATCATTTGATTAATCATTTGTCATCCATCCAATCATCAATCAAAGTAGGTTTAGAAAAAAATATTTCATCATTTATCATGAATCAAATGGCAAGAAGCCCAAGGAAAATTGTTATATATTACATTTAGTATTTGTGTGCATAATCCGCTCGGTGCACGTTACACTTTTCTGTAGGACTGTTCATATGGTGAGCCCAGTATAAAGAAGACAAACATATAAAGGGAATGACTGCCATTTGCTCACGGAAAAGACCTTCTGGGTAACTGATTACACTTAACTTAGATGATTATTTGTGCATATTTCTTTTTAGTATCAGTTTGAATTTCTTTACAGTAAAAAGGTTACATCTTAGTAACATTTTTTTAAATAAAAATATATATAACAGAGTAACAACCGAAAAAAATAATCGCTTGCATGAGGACCCTTAGAAAAGAGGCTTTTAGTAGTTCCCCCATCTTCCAGCGTTACGTAACTTTCAAAACAGCTCCACCGCCACCTCCACCGTTACGCTCATTTTCCACCATAAAACCGTCACTTAATCAGTTTTACACCAATAGAAAACCTAATATGGTGAAAATATAATGTTGAGGAGGGTGTTGTTTACAAAAGAAAACGATACATCAAATTATGTTCGGTAACAAGACAGTTTTTCGCACTTTTAAAACACTCATGCCAATGTTTACGCAGAGAATTATTTGCATTTCCCGAATGATCAAGAAAACGACTACAGTCTGTACAGGTTCGATTGCTGTCGAGTGATCAGAAATTTTACGGCATGATCTTGCTCGACTCAGATTTTTTTCCAAAAATTATCAACAATCGTAAAAAAAGTAAGTTTTCTTACCGCTGATCGGAAATTCCACCGCCAACGTTATCACACCGCCGTCCAACGTTACCTCCACCACATCCCCCAGAGATGTTTGGATATGGTTATAATGGGCAAATACGTATTAGTACATTGGATGTTACAACCATTCCAGTTGAGTACATTTTAGTTTTTAAAGATGGATTTGTAGTTTGTAGGACGGACTCAGCTTTCCCGCTTGGGTCTGTTAAATAGCAATATTGGGTAAATCACATTTGAGCACATTGATTTGTCAGTTGCTTAAACTTAAAATTGGAATGACGTCGCAGCTTAGTAATTGTTCAATTGCTATGAATTGTGAGAAAGGCATAGAATTTCAAGCTTTTTCATTGATGTTTAATATACCTGATTCGGGAGATATCAGGTTCTGGAACAGACCAATGGCTTTGTATTTTTTATAGGTTCTAGGTTTGAAAATAATACTCTGGTATGGGCAGTGACAGTGTATAACCAATCCGGCATAATGTATTCGCAGAGACTGGGGCCGTTTGATATCATATCTATTTCATGTGCTTCCTCGGAATATTATTGTCGTCTGCTGTGTGTTTACTAACTGATACTGGAGAAGAGTTCCTCGGAATATTATTGTCGTCTGCTGCGTGTTTACTAACTGATACTGGAGAAGAGTTCATCAGAATACTATTGTCGTCTGCTGTGTGTTTACTACATGTTACTGGAGGAGAGTTCATCTGAATACTATTGTCATCTGCTGTGTGTTTACTACATGTTACTGGAGGAGAGTTCCTCGGAATGCTATTGTCGTCTGCTGTGTGTTTACTAAATGATACTAGATATGAGTTCCTCGGAGTACTAGTGCCGTTTGCTGTGTGTTTATTTCCGATTACAAAATAACAGACATGATATTGGTTTCATGAAACCTATCTGAAATTATAGTGTTACTAGGCTCGGACATTGTTACACTCTGTCATCTTTAAATGCACATACATCTGAAATTCATCACAAGATATAACTTCACACGTTTTATTATAAATCGAAATGTCAGAAAGACGCAATTTGTAATACGTTAAAAAGATCAATAGTTTGCGTTCGACTAATTAACTTATAATATATAAAAAAATTGTAAAAAATTGTATCTTTACTATTCTCATTTGAAATTCATCATAAGATAGAATCCTCATGTCAGAGTGGCGCAGTTTGTAAATATTGTAAATAAATCTTTAACAAATCACATTTTGTTGATCAAGTCCTTATGTACACTCGTAATATATCTAAACACTACTATATATCTCATTCTAGTGTAAAATTCATCCCAAGATGGAACTGTTGTTTTTACAAATTACGTAACCTGTATAATGATATATAAACTTTATATAATGGTACAAGAAGAGCATAATATCTCACTACACAGTTACGCCCCCCCCCCCCCGGGTAACATGCTTCTTACGACCTAGCATATACTGTAACAAGACATTATTAGTGTTAATAAGTGACTTTTATAGGATTTCAATATATGCATGTATTTATGAGCATTTGAGTTTTATTTTTCTTTAAAAAAAAAAGCTTAGAATGTCACTGCACTTTCTTTTTTTAAAAAAGCTGATCAACCTTATTAGTGTGCCTTTTTATGTTGGTATACATTCCTGCTATAAAAAAGTACTAGGAAATCCTAGATCTTATTTCATATAGAACAAAGAAGAAAGTTCAACTGTGTAGTGAAACCTTATACTGCACCAAATGTCAACATCAGAAGGCAGTCAGTGGAAATAATGATAGTTTGCAATTAAAAGAGTAACATTTTTTTTTTTACCGTATACGTTCCATCCATTAGATAAGGACTTTTACCGTATACGTTCCATCCATTAGACAAGAACGTTTAAATGATACTTTGTGTACTTAAAGTCCTTGTCTAATGGATGGAACGTATACGCGTGTTATATTTTCTTATGCGTTTTTTTAACTTTAAAGAACGACATTAACTTAATGTGTTTTATTACCATTACATATATCATATCATAAATTGCTTAACAAAAAACAAGATTTTATCAAAAGTGATAATTCGGCTTTGCTACCATAACCAAATCATATATTTTTAATTGACTCCCTGATTTAATGGTTATTGTCATTTTCGTCTTACTGTTCTTCTAATGTTATAGTATAGTGATGTTACTGTTGTTATTGTTGCTGATGTTGCTGCAGCTGTTGATGGTGATTTATCTACTGTTATTGTTAATTTAAATATTTGAACGTATGAACGTTACATTTGTTTAACTTATATCGTAGACGTTAATCAGTAAAGAGGTTGTATATAATGACACCTGTACACATTATGTTTAGAAGAAGTATATATTCAAAGCTGTACGTGTTTTGGCTGTAACAGTAAGAGGCGTTGTTTATAATGATATATATGCACACATTCTGGTTCATGTGTCAGTTTGAGGCAGTATACAAGGATGTACGTTCTTGGCTGAGCTGCCTTAATCGCGTTGTATAATTTATAATGATGCCAGCTGGAGGGAGTATATATTGAAAACTGTACGTTTTTTTTGCTGAACTGTCATGAAGACATGGTTTATAATGGAACATCTGCACGCACACCGGGTCCATGTCAGTTAGTAGTACCATATAAAGCTCTCCGTTCTTTGCTAGACATAAGCATACATTTGAACGCCTTGTTTACATCAGGATCTTATTTTCAGTTTTTATGTTATCATACAATTCATCACATGGTCTTAACTGTTATAAGTTTTTTTTAAAAAAATATACCTGCAATACTTAACAGTCTACTCGCAAAATTAGGATGTATCAATTTATTCATTTTCAATCTTTCTATTTGTTTCTGAGCATTTACTGCTTTCAGTGTGTGTCAGAGTTATTTTTATTTATTTTTAGTTACCGAATGATAGGCCATTTATTTTCATTTTCACATATACCAAGTTACGTTGTACATAGTACATGTATAATGCAGTAATACAGGGTAATATGATTTATAGTTAGTATGTGTGTGTGTGTGTGTGTGTGTGTGAGAGAGAGAGAGAGAGAGAGAGAGAGAGAGAGAGAGAGAGAGAGATTAATAAATGTACAATATTTGATCCAAACATAAGAATTACACGGTTAGTAGCTTAGAATACCAGCTGTATTTTGGCGAGTGTAAGAAAAGTAAAAGATGCAAGCCAGCGGGCTTTCTAAGCTATTAGCCATGTACTCTATTTATCATGAAACATTATTTGTTTTCACCATTTGTCGTTTAAAAGGTGAAACTAAATTTATATTTTGTCATTGTATAAAATACGCAGTTAGCGGATAAATCTTAGGTACGACGTCGCGTTCCGGCGAATCACCTACAGTAAAGAAATAGTTCGATAATCGAACCAACTATTACAACGGTTTTGAGTTTGTCATGTGTATTTAATATTTCGTACCCGAAAATGTGTTACCTAATCATCCACCCACAACGTTTCCTTGCCAATGCAGCATAAATCTAGATTTAAAAATAGATGAGGAGGAAAAAGTAGTGATGGCTACTAGCATAATAAAGCTTGGAAAATATGGAAATAGAAATTATGCTAGTAGCAGTCAGCTGTTTTGTGTCAGTAAAGTTAAAAATTGCATGGTAAATATTGATCTTGAATACTTAAGGTTGCTATTTTTAATTATTTAGAATTTCATTGAACGTCATTTCTGTTATGCGTTTCTAGTTTGGAAATCGATTGGGTTAAGATTTGTTCTGTTTTTACATTCTCTTAAATATCTAATAAAGTTGTCAAAACTTGGTGTATCGGATTTTATTTTACATTTAAAAATCAAATATTTTGCTAGGAGAACAACCAAATTTATTGGTTTTTTTTGTTTTGTGTGTTGTCATGGATGCCCAATGATAATTATTTTTAAAATTAAATGCTACATTAAAACCATTTTGCGATGAGAAATCATTTATTTTGTCAAGAAATGTTGTATATGTGCACAGTCCCCCAAAAGTGTTGTACTGTTTCTACATGCATATTGCAGACTTGATATACACTGGAATTCAATAAATGGCATTTGTGTAAGAACTTATTTGTGGGTGTAATTTTGTATAAATACTTATATTGAAATGACCTCAATCTGGAATAAATAGTACATGTAATCAGTGATAAAAAAGATTATTTTCATAAGAGCCATTCCGTTTTGGTTGAGCTTTATTTGTTACATATGTAGTTGTTTTCGAAATGTTTATCTCATATATAATTTGATTATGGGTTAAGTACCTTTTTGAAATTCAATCAATGAAAATAGATTTGTCGTTGCCGTTGCATAGTTCATGTTTAAGTAAGTATTTCCATGAGTTCGGTATAGAAGCAATTAATGAGTGATATATTTTAGAAATCTGAATTCTTTCGGTTGTATAGGTGTTTCATCACTTTAAAAGTGGAAAAGCTCCTGTGTCTGTAACCATAAAATGATTGCATTGATTTCATTCCTTTATCTAGCTATTAGCTTTGGCCTCCGAAACCAGGATTTTTAAAAATATTTCAAAAGCCTATGATGACACGATGGTCTCCAGTACAACTTATTCATTATTGTCTTTCTCCTATCTAATGGGAAACGCCATTTGGCTTGGAGAGTCACCTCAGGGCTCTTTGATGGTTGCTGATGGAAGTCAGGTTTAATGTTAACTGGATAATAATATAAATTATATATTTTGCTTGTTGTGAGATGTTGTAAAATTATGTTTTCAACTTAATTATGCTTATATGTTTGATTGAGATGACATAATTTATCTTACTTAAATTAGCTTACTTTTCATTCTACTGTAAGCAAGACACAAATATCGGCCTTGTATATAAACAACATACCTTGTATATACGTCACTGTAATACGAGAAGCATGAGTCATAAGTAAAACTATATTCCTGATAATTTCACAGATTTTGATATTTTATGTTTTACTGAAACACATCTAGGTCTGAATATCTTTTACATTAATAATATACCAACATAAAATACAGTAAAATATGGATAAGAAAGTGTAGCCTAAAATATAATTCATTCAAGGGCTATAAATTTGGAAACAGTTTTTGATGAATCTATTTGACATGGTAACAATTTCAGAAAGTTTTTTATTAGAGGTATTCTACAGCCCTAAACAGCCATTCTTGATCCGAAACTTATTCCGCATGACTTGGGGGATAAGCGTAGTTTTAGTGAACATAATGCAATATACCTCATTTTACATTTTCTTTACTAGATACATGTCATTTATAAAGAGCAGTATGGTTATACAATAAAGTCGATTGTCAACTTCTGGATGATGACATTAAACACTGGATTTATTTGAATAGTAAAGTAAAAGTAAAATGTTTGTTTATTATAAGATCATCCCTATTGAAAGGACCAGCCAAACTGGGCTTATGAGACACTTAAAGTAATGCTGTACGCAGTAACCTCCCGAAATCTACCATTGCCAGGCCTGAGGCTGTTAGACATTCGGTACTCCTCAATTTTACTTGCTGCTGGGTAAGCAACCGTCCTGACGATAAACCCTTGATCGACCCTGGGTTTAGAGAGTTTTCAAGACTTAACGAAAGACTTAAAAGACAGTTATTGGAGAAGAAACTAAAACATTGAAATTAATATAAAATTGCCAATTGCAGGCTAAGTTTCTGGAAAAATATAAGATATTTATTTTAAATAATGGTTCTTAATAAGCTATTCCAGCTCTGAGTGCAACTGTCATGAATTGTGACATACAAATGTATTTTATTTTAGTTTAAAGTGACGCTATTAATGAATGTTATTGGCTTAATTGTTATTATCAGAAAATCATAAACTATTAAAATACTGTCTGTATAGCAGTGGTGCTTACTTGAGAATGTTCCTATTTACAAGACATAATCAGACGAACTATTGTACGTAAAAAAAGGCATTCCCAAGAGTATGTATTTTTATAGAAGTAGTCATAATTTCGAAAGAAATCAATTGAAATAAAAGAATACGATGAACATTATCTGAATATACAGACAACTACCTAAGTGGCGTGTCAATTTCTTTTCGTTCCATTAGTATTATAAAAGATTAGATGTAAATCTTAGAAAATTATTATTCACTGTCATTACTTCATATAAACTTCAAATACTGACATTCTTTTACGATAGATTTACTGAAAGATATAACAGCTTACAACTTCAAAGATTTTAAAATATAACTAAGATGATAATGGGATAATAAAAGTTGTATTCGACGACATTAACGTTTAATAGGAATATGTTTTTTTAATACGTAGTAGCACCGCTCGACAAATTACAGGAATATGAAAGATAAACCAAATTATCTGCTTACAAACCATTTAATTCTTTTGGTGGTTTATGCTTGTTAAAATATCTTAAAATTCCTTTATTACTTATAAAATTATTACTACTACGTAATTTAGTACTTCTTGCGCAAGTCTCATCCAATAAATATCTCGTAAAGTTGAAAATCACATGGGTTTGGGGGTGTAAATGCAAGTTTCTGCTTCATTTAGCATGTTTCTGTCTTATACAGAATTTGGATGGGTATGAGATACATAAAACGTTTTAAAAATATTTATTATTTAAGTAAATCAGTATATTTTACGCATGGTTATTCCGAAGCAGTAGCCCGTCTCACTAATCCTCGTAAGTCTTAAGATTTCATACGAACATTTAGTGATACCTAAAAACGTTTCATTTACGCAGTAATTTTGCAAATTTTGAAAGTCTAGCGAAAGTAAAATGATGAAAGTAAAACAGCTAATGAGTTTCCCAACCATGAATTTGTTAACATTCGAACGTTAGTGAAACGGGCCTCTCTGCTCTGGTATGGTATTCACCATCACGATTATTATTATTACGGTTATTCCGTGCATGTTAATTTATGTCTGGAAAACAGATAGGCCATTAGCAAAAGTGAGCATTGGTGATTATATAATGGCAATGACTTAACTGTTGTCAAATATGAAAGAATAAATAAAAAATATTTATTTTATAGGAGGTCTGATATATTTGTCTTTTGATTGATTGATTGATTGATTGATTGATTGAATATTTAGCGTCATTTTTATGCCATCGATGGCTTACAGACGATCAGTTAACCTAACTACTGTTTCCTGGGATTAACCAGTACTCGAGCACACCCCGTCTCCGCAAGTAACTGATAACTTTCCCACTTGAATCAGTGGTGAGAGACGAATGATAATGAGACGCAATGTCGTATATCAATCATCACGGAGACTGTTGCCGGGCGGGGGATTCGAACTCTCGACCCCTGGATTGATAGTCAGACGCGTAACCGACTGAGCTAATCGGGCCCGGCATTGTCTTTTGAAAAGCATGCGCTAAGTATTGAATGATTGTTACGAATACTGTGTCTTTATTAGTCTTATTCATTGATTCAAAAAAGGTTTTCAAGACATATATAATCTTGTTACTGTAAAACAATTTCTATCTACTGTCGCATCAGTCACGTCATTGAATCACGTGACCAGTCGACAGCCTACGCGGTGCCAGAAATTCCGAGCTTAATTTGTGATCCGCCACCATTAACAAACGCTAAAAAGCGATTTGACCATATATAAAAAAAATGAAATTAATTTTAAAAATCTTAGCTTCTGTTTATTTATTTTATCTCGATTCTGAAGTAAGACCAGACCTGATGGTTCTAGATTCCGTTTCCCGGTTAGAGTCAGTATTGAATGCTGATTTTGAGAGATCATCAGGTCCTGCCGTTATTTAAACATGTAACCTCTGCCGTGAGTGATTTACACTTTACCCACGGTTCTACCAACCTGCTTCAATATTTATCTTATTGATTATGCATTGCGTTTTCATATACATTTTTAAATATAAATTATTATACTACTTTCGCTTTATGTTCTTGTACTTCAAGTCATACACTGACAAACAGTTATCACAAACTACGATAATGATAGCCTAGAAATACACGGCGTGTATGTTATCTGTTTCACCGACATTTTGCTTTAATACTTAAATATTAAACTAAATTTTGACTGACATTAAAGTTATTATGTAATCAATATTAAGGACATCGTCTAGCTGTTTTGTTTTGTATTTAAGTTTTTAAGTATTTAAAGTATATGTTTAAACACGTTTGTGAAACAAAAATCTGGTATCAGGAATACGTGACAGGCTATTGCGATAACCACTAGGCTGACTTGCAAAAACTTACAACTTTTTAAAAATAGCAAAAAACAATACGTAACATAAAATAGAATACTCACTCCGTCATATGCATCACCGATCCTTTTGTGGAAGGGTATAGGGAAAATGTTGGTGATTATGTTAGCTTAGACAGTGTTTACTGACGTCACGTCATGTAGCGCGTGTAGAAATCCTTGTCCGGTAGGGAAGAAAGAAATATCTAACCCCAGTAAAAATGCAAATATCCTTATCCCGTTTGGAAGGATACCCTTTATATGGAGAAATTAATAATTAAAAATATTTTCTGCTTGGATTTGGAATGTATAGAGGTACAATATAACAAAAAGTGTGTAAAACATGCTGAAGAGCGTCTTAATAATGTATTAATTTACACAAAATAATTTAAAACTTTAAATTATAGGACATCTTATCTAACGTAGAACAAAACTAACTAAATGCCATAGTGTGTATCATGTCGCCATGTCGTCTTTGTCTTTCTGATGACAAGCTACGCGTATTAACAAGTCGCTTTGATCATTCAACAGTATTTGATAGCAGCATGTAAAGCCTCATTAAACTTCCGAAATGCACACTTTTGATAATAACAAAAATGATTGTAATTAAATGATTATATAGTATAGCGCCGGGCTCGATTAGCTCAGTTGGTTACGCGTCTGACTATAAATCCAGGGGTCGTGAGTTCGAATCCCCCGCCCGGCAACAGTCTCTGTGATGATTGATATACGACATTGTGTCTCATTATCATTCGTCTCTCACCACTGATTCAGTTACTTGCGGAGATGGGGTGTGCTCGAGTACTGGTTAATCCCAGGAAACATTGATTAGGTTAACTGATCGTCAGTTAGCCCTCGATGGCATAAAAATGACGCTAAATATTCAATCAATCAATCAATTATAGTATAGCTAAAACCATTCCTGTAGACTCCTTAATGACTGTCTTTAAAAAAGCTAGAAAACAAATAATTTCGATCGAAATGTGTTTTTCTTAGACGAGCGGACCGAGCTTTTAACTTTTGTTTACATTTTTTGTAATTCCGTAATGACTCGGACTCTTTCCGACGGTACCTCCGCCAGTGTTCGGAAGTACAAAATGAATACTGCAGTGGTAGTGTGCGGATTAAGACCGTTAGCTACGGGGTTCATTAACAAGATTAGAAAAGTTATGGCTTCACTAATATTATGTACCGTTTGTTTTTCTTTTTTCAGAAAATATATTGATGTATGCAATAAAACTGCATTGAACGTTGTACACATTATATCATTTATACGCACTGGAAAACAATGAGTACGGAATACTAGTTTGGTCTACTAACTCTTGCTCAGGATCCTCCTTTGATATACGTTTGATACTATCGCACGCGCTATAACGTCACAAATCACGTTATTGCAGTCAATATTGAGAGGCTATCAAGGGTGGTTTGTTATTTATAGTTATTAACAACGTAATTTTATTTTTAATTTTATGTGAACGATTCATCGCCTACGTGCAATAAATAAGCTCATGGTTTCCAGTTCATTAATACACTGAGGGGAATAAAGGGGATGTTCGTAAAAACTATGTAAGCGGTTATTTAATTTTAACCGTATCCCCTACAGATCCCCATACTATGTTTCTCTCTGAAGTGAATTGATCATATATAACCGACCGACGCGTTTCCGAACAAGCTTCGTAACTTCCCGTTTTCTGCCGAAGGTGGACGAACATTAATTTGTAAACAAAACTCAATCTTAATTATGTTCTTATAATGTGCTTTATATATATTTTTTCGTTTGCAAAGTCTCTCAGTCATCAAATGAAGATGTATTCTATCATCTGGAAGAGTAAAACTGACTTAAATTAAAACTAAAACCGTCCGTTTCGGAAGATTCATGTTTTTCGTTTGAATTTTAATTTAATGTGTTATTTAGTACGAGTGTTATGTCATTCGTAGCGCCTCGCTCAATCCTACGAGGCACAGACAACTGCGCAAGCAGTGACCGAGGAGTTCCAATATTCGTGACTCGTTAGAACGATTTTCTTTTCAGAAAGTAAATACTTTATTAAGTATGGTATTGATTGCATCACTTCTTTGCTCTCAAGCAAACATTTTGGATAAAAATAATGATTAACGATTTTATTCACATTTTTAACACATTGTAGATTTTCGATGGACATTTGCAAAGATCGAAAATGAACAGCATGGTTGATTTTCCTTGTACACAAACACATTTTTGAAGATTATTTGATTACTTGTATGTTACAATCAGTTTATTTTATCTGGATATATTGTATATAAATATATTAAAACTGCTATTCATTTATTTCTGAATTTATCATGAAGTGTATTTCAAAACATTCAATACCTATAATTATACTTTAAAAGGATAACCCCAACTTCACCACTTTACACACACTCTCTTCGCCTGAGACAGTTACTTAACATTTATATACGAGCACGCTGATTGGTCACTTGCTTTAGCATGAACCGGAAATTCCATACTTTTACATTTGGGTATAACATACCTAAATAAGGAGATTTTAAGGAACGATATAAACCCATTTGTATGCCAAATAATTAATTTACAAACACTTTATGTAAGAATATTATTAGTACGACCAAGACCTCTTGCTGATGTCATAAATATTTTTTTACACAGAAGTATACATGTTCATGCATTCGTGGCGGTGCCCTTCTGATGGTTATATGTATTCTAATATTGGGTACTATATATTATTTTTTAGTCAATGAAGCTATTTTTATGATTATCAAATAGATATTTGCTATTTCCAATATCTATCTTTTCTGAGCAAATTAACATATCTTTAGCAACAACATTTAAAGGCCACTTTTGCTCTTTCCATTAACTATATTTATACAATGTGTTATCACAATGTAGATGACATATATGCATACATTGTGTTATCACAATGTAGATGACATGTATGCATACAATGTATTATTACAATGTAGATGACATATATGCATACAATGTGTTATCACAATGTAGATGACATATATGCATACAATGTGATAATACAATGTAGATGACATATATGCATACAATGTGTTAAGAAAAAGTAGATAACATATAATACACAATGTGTTAAGACAAAGTACATAACATATGTTACATAATGTGTAATGTGTTAAGACAAAGTAGTAAACATATATTACACAATGTATTAAGACAAAGTAGATACCATATATTACACTATGGGTTAAGGCAAAGTAAATATTATATATGCATATAATGTGTTATGGCAAAATAGATGCCATATATGCGTACAAAGTGGTTAAACAAAATAAATTACGTGTATTACATAATGTGTTATGACAAAGTAGATAACATATATAACACAATGTGTGAAGACAAAGTAGATAGCATATATTAAACAAAGTGTTGAGACAAAGTAGATAACGTGTATTACACGATGTGTTAAGACAAAGTAAATAACAAATATTACACGATGTGTTAAGACAAAGTAGATAACATATATTACACGATGTCTTAAGACAAATCAGATAACATATATTACACGATGTGTTAAGACAAAGTAGATAACATATATTACACGATGTGTTAAGACAAAGCAGATAACAAATATTACACAATGTGTTAAGACAAAGTAGATAACATATATTACACAATGTATTATGACAAAGCAGATAACATATATTACACAATGTGTTAAGACAAAGTAGATAACATATATTACACACTGTGTTAAGACAAAGTAGATAACATATAATTACACAATATGTTAAGACAAAGTAGATAACATATATTACACGATGTGTTAAGACAAACTAGATAACATATATTACACGATGTGTAAAGACAAAGTAGATAACATATATTACACGATGTGTTAAGACAAAGTCGATATCATATATTACACGATGTGTTCTGACAAAGTAGAAACATATATTACACAATGTGTTAAGACAAAGTAGATAACATATATTACACGATGTGTTAAGACAAAGCAGATAACGAATATTACACAATGTGTTAAGACAAAGTAGATAACATATATTACACAATGTATTATGACAAAGCAGATAACATATATTACACAATGTGTTAAGACAAAGTAGATAACATATATTACACAATGTGTTAAGACAAAGTAGATAACATATAATTACACAATATGTTAAGACAAAGTAGATAACATATATTACACGATGTTTTAAGACAAACTAGATAACATATAGTACACGATGTGTAAAGACAAAGTAGATAACATATATTACACGATGTGTTAAGACAAAGTAGATAACATATATTACACGATGTGTTCTGACAAAGTAGAAACATATATTACACGATGTGTTAAGACAAAGTAGATAACATATATTACACGATGTGTTAAGACAAAGTAGATAACATATATTACACGATGTGTTAAGACAAAGTAGATAATATATATTACACGATGTGTTAAGACAAAGTAGATAACATATATAACACCAAGTGTTAAGACAAAGCAGATTACATATATTACACAATGTGTTAAGACAAAGTAGATAACAAATATTACACAATGCATTAAGACAAAGTAGATAACATATATAACACAATGAGTTAAGACGTAGCAGAAATCATATATTACACAATGTGTTAAGACAAAGCAGATAACATATATTACACGATGTGTTAAGACAAAGTAGATAATATATATTACACGATGTGTTAAGACAAAGTAGATAACATATATAACACCAAGTGTTAAGACAAAGCACATAACATATATTACACAATGTGTTAAGACAAAGTAGATAATATATATTTCACAATATGTTAAGACAAAGCAGATTACATATATTACACGATGTGTTAAGACAAAGTAGATAATATATATTACACGATGTGTTAAGACAAAGTAGATAACATATATAACACCAAGTGTTAAGACAAAGCAGATAACATATATTACACAATGTGTTAAGACAAAGTAGATAACATATATTACACAATGTATTAAGACAAAGCAGATAATATATATTACACGATGTGTTAAGACATAGTAGATGACATATATTACACACTGTGTTCAGACAAAGTAGGACAGGCCTTAAGCTGTTGTTAGGGGCGTGGCACAGTGTTGCGTATTTTATTACTCCTAAAGAACAGACGCAATAACACCGAGTCTGCTATTCGTTTTCTTTGACCTGCTCTGTGACCCTTATTGAGTTTTATTTGTGTCAAAACATACACAGTCAACAGAGTGCGATGAAAAATATTTAATAGTTATATACACATTGAAATTAACATGGCAAATTATATTACATACCTTTGACCATGTGTACACTTTGCCGTTAATCTAGCAATGGCATAATTTGTATTACCTGCCAGTGACCATGTGTACACATTTGAAAGATATTCATTCTAAAATACCACTGGATAGTTGTCTAGAAAAAAAAAGCACACTCAGAAATAAATCAGTATCGACCAAGTTATAAATTGTAAAATTGTCAGTTGGCAGAAAATTATTCTGAAAGCGTCAAACAGTATTCATCATTATCCAAAACAACTGATAATATTTAATGATACATTTTTAAATGTTACTGGACATAAATATATGAATGGAGTGGCGTTTGTATTGATATATAATGAGTGCTTCTTTGCTTAAACTGCAGGTAAGTAGATAAGGTAAATAGTTCATATCCACGTGCACATTGCACGTGAAAAATAATCAAAATAAGTAAATATATATGCCGCAGAATGTGTTGATATTTATTTTACACACTGTCAGACTATTACATATGAAGCATCCCCTTGATTTAGAAGTCCACTTGAATCTTTTACATCTTTTATGTCGGGGATTCTAGAGCATTTAGACAGCATCAGTTTTGATTCGACCTCCACTTCTGAGCAACTGAAAAAACAACACATATTTGTAGAAGTTTTTATTCAAAATCAAATTTCATGTCATATAGAAAAAGTCGGTTAAGTATACTGTACTATATATATATAATTATCATCACATTCTCAATGTCTATAGTTAATCATCAACATTTTAGCGACGCATTTCAAACTAAGCATATTTTTCAAAGAAAACAAATTGACTTTCAAATGATAAAGATATAATAACACATAGGCGAGGTGGTTGACTACCCGCGGCACGTGTAGAAAACTGGACTTCGTGCATTATGTATTTACTCTTTTAATAAACACAAACGGTGACCAAACGAACGAAAAGTAAACGGATGTCAGACTACACCGGTGCTGTTCTTCTATTATTCGTGATTAAACCCAAACAAACATATAAGCATATATCAGGGGTGTTTGCTCAGTTAGCAAACCTTTAAACGGACGTGTCGTTCAGTTAATTCATACATCCTTACTACATGTATATATTTTATAGTATATCTCTAATATTAATGCTCGTATGAGGAGTGTTCAATAAGTATTGTTATTTGTTCCATAAATGATGAACGTTGAACATGTAAATCGTGAAACATAACAGTGAGATAGATTTCTTTGCTGTGCATCCACTGGTACCAACAAACAAATTGTGCGGGTTTCAAAAGACTATTAATCATAGTCTTGACCAAACACAGTCCTACACACTTCAATTCAATTATAGATAAAAAGAGCTGCCATATGTACTTATATATGGAGCTGTACGAGTGCACGTTGCACAAGTGAAGTACGTGCATCGCAGATTTTTATATATATTTGATGAAAGAAAATTAAAATGAATTCACTATTTTGAGCCCCATATAAAAATGGCAGTAAAATATGGTCACCAAAGACAGTCGAAAGTCGTGCATTGCCAACAGTGGTGTTTCAGTATATGATAGGTATACATCAAACAGAATATGAATTGTTAAAAATATAGAAAAGGTGCATTTTTGTTAAAGGCGATTACTTTAAAGGCATGAACCAAATATTATCAATATATTATTTGTTGTTTTTATTTTATTACCAATATAACAATATTTATTAAACGCCCCTCGAAAGTCAATAATTTATTACGTGACAGAGTCAGTGATTACAATTAAAGGATAATAAATACTTACGTATCGGAGGAGGTGGTAGACGTACTGAAAAAAAAAGAATCAATGGTGATTACGACATCAAAGCTGAGGTAGAAATATTAGTAAATCAACGATGGTTATTAAAATAATTGGTACTTATTAATGGTGTTTAGTCATTAAGTTCAGCTATTTATTAGTCACAAATATATACTTAATAAAACTTGTATACAAACTTTTTAAAAACTTCAAACGATGACAGAACATTAATTTGAAATATTTAACACCTGATCGCAGCCAATTATCTGTAAGTGATTTTGTCGTCTACTTGTCATTAATAATACACACGATGAAGACACAAATATGCATCATGTCATCGGTTGATACATCGTGTATCTTTTTTATAGGACCTTTTCAAATCTAACCAAATAGATAAACTTTTATGGAGACCTACATTTAGACAATTGTTTTGTATTCCTTCAATTCACCAATAATTTGTGCCATTCCTTAACTAATTAAAACGCAGTATTTTTAAATGTATGTATATTAAATGAAACGTGAATAAGTGTGAAGTTTAAAAATCTTTGTAAAACAAACTTGCAAATTTACAAATCCATTAAATATAATTAAGAATTAAAAATGACATCTTCTCAACTTAAAACAAACATGCAACATAAACATATGCAGTTCAAGACAGTCAAATAAGTATAGTAAGATTGATATTTATTATTGACATAAGTATACAATGAGTATTCCATTTTTTTTATTTACAATTACGTCCATATGAACAACATAAGCCTCAAATATAAATGTCTATGTTATCATAACATAATGGCGACATGAAATACACTTTCGTGAATATAAACTGAACCACATTTAATATCTCCATTTCTACTATTGTTATTGTCAAACAAACGATTTGAAAGCGTTAAATTGAATCAATTTGCAATTTGTATTGGTATCTATTGTCATAAAAGGTGCTTTCTAAGATAATGATGGCAAAATTCGATACAGATAACAAATAAAAAAATAGCGGAAAAGGAAATAACTATTTAACATGAACATAAATTAAAAGATTATGGCGCACTTACTTGTCATGGGTACGGCTGATGGAGTATGTGTGACAGGATATTTCTGTGTTCGACTCTGGTAGGTTTTCCCCTTGCAACTTAAATAAAATACAAAAAATGTGTAAAATATTGTTCTGTTCACATTATAACACATTTTTCCTTCAACTGGTGATTTCTTTGTGAATCAAAACATTTAAATACTCTTTATTATGTGTTTCTTCTGGTTTTAAATTCAATCTTCGAAACAGTTTCTTCCGTTCACTTAAACTATATAGCTTCAAGACTATATAACAATCTAATATAAATTATTTGATGTTCAATGATAATTAAATAGAAGAGATTACATGGTTGGCCATATATAATGAACTTATTAAACGAGTTGGCAATATATTATGCCATGCTCTGTAGAGCATAATATCATTTTCCCCAACAATATTAATAACGTTTACAATAAAATAACACAAATGAAAGATTCTTTTTTATCACATAAATTTAGAAAATGTTACATTTGCTTTCTTGGCTCGTTTTACTATCCTCAACGATTTGTTTTCTTAGACCATATCACATGCATAGGAATTTAGGTGTGTGACTAGGGATGGTACCATATAGCCAAGATTCTTATGATAACCTAAATCTTTAATTTAGTTAGCTCATATAACCAGCCTGCAAGTTTTGATTTCTTGCCTCATATAACTTGGCTGAACATTTTTTCCTTGACCGATAATACCACTTTTTCTGAAAGAGTTGTTTTCTTAGCTCCTATTACCAGTCTGAACGTTTTCTTGGTCACATTATCAGCTAAAAAAATATATTTTCTTTGTTCATATTATCACCACCAATGTGTATTTTTGCAGACTTTGAAAAATCATTTGATATATAAAAACATCGAAAACTTTAACTTTTGAGAAAAATATATCTTTTTAGAACGACATGCAATCATTTATTATTATGATGTGTTTTTTAATAATGGTTACAAGTATCAATACTTTTAAACAGGACGCGGTGTACGTCAAGAATACCCTCTCACCTCCATAATTGTTTCTTTTATCGATAGAAAAAAAATCATAAGATGTGATATTAAAGACACAAATGATATAAATTAATGAAATGGAAATAAAAATTTTGTTTGCTGATGATGCAACTTTCGTTACTCATGGATCGGAAGATACTTTCTCTTTCAATAATCTAATTAAAACTATTTGCGAATCAGTAAAATATCCGCATTTAAATTAAACAAAAACAAATGCACAGTATTAAGAGCAGCATCTCTAAAAGCACAGAAAAGATTTGAGAAACCTCACATGGACATAAAATTAAGTACCTAATATAGGAATCATTTCATAAATAATAAAGAGGTTAGATATATTGATAATGAAATAAACGAAATGTATTCATGTCATGAAATTTTTTTATCCTTTTCAGGAAAAAACAGTCATTAAAATATTTGCTCTAACACAAACAACGTATCCATCTGGAAAATCCTCAAAATCACACAATAACTGAAATAACAAAATAACTTTATTCACTCCTGAACGGCCTGAGGGAAGGCCCGCGTGGTCACAGTTTTGTCCATCATGTTGTCTTTTTTTAATTTCTTGTCAAAATATGATATACGAATTTACCAATATGCTCATGAAACAGATCGAAAGACACTGTGTTAGAATTTTTTTTTTATAGTAATGAAAATATTATAACTAAACAGATGATCTATGGATAAATCTTTAGTTGGTGACTCACTTTTGTTTCTTTTTTTGTTGTGTGCCTTTTAGATAAAAATACAAACATTGATCATGTCATCTTAATCAATTGAGCCAAGTTAAAGATAAAGTAACAGACCAGACACGAGTTATCAAACAAATTGAAAGTGTGACCTTGACATTTGAGGTACGGATGTCGGTCTTGCTGATGAATTGAGCCAATTTTTAAAGCAATATCCACAGACCCGACACGAAATCTCAAACAGACTGAAAGTGTTGTCAAACAAAGTTAAAGTGTGACCTTGACCTTAAAACTGAAAGTCTGGAAGCTACGCGCAACACGTCGTCATGTAGTATTGATCATTTGTATTAAGTATTTATAAAATCCATCTATGCATGACAAAGCTACAGACCAGACACGCAATCTCACACAGACTCAAAGTGTTTTCAAACAAACTCAAAGTGTGACCTTGACTTTTGAGGTACGGGCGTGTGCCTTATGCGCGATACGTGGGCATGTCATGCTGATGAGTTGAGCAAGGTGTTTTTGAAATTTATCCATAGATGAGAAAGTTACAGACCGGACACAAAATCTCGAACAGACTAAAAGTGTCGTCAAACAAAGTTAACTTGTGACCTTGACATTTGAAGTGGATGTCTGAGTGTTACGCGCGACACGTCTTCATGTTTTGTTGATCATTTATAAAATCCATCTATGCATGACAAAGATACAGGCCGGACACGAAATCTCACACAGAATCAGTGTTGCCAAACATACTCAAAGTGTACCTTTGAGGTACGGGTGTGGTCTTATGTGCGACAAGTCGTCATGTTATGTTGATCATTTGTAGCAAGTATTAATAAAACCCACTATGCATGACAAATTTACAGACCGGATACGAAATATCGGTGTAACAAAATACTTAGGTTGTTGTGGTCTAATTAAGTAATGTCAGCTAGTACGTGTCCATTGTAGGGATATAAGCTATATTTAGGTCAGGTAGCGTGGAATTGTTAAAGTTTAGGTTTACATTGGCCTAATAGCGTAAAATCCCCATCGTACGATGTGTGAGGGTTTGTTGTTTCCAGATTCAAAAAGGTATGTGAACTGTTTTGCTATACATACTGACTGTGTAAGTGAATCGAGGTCCAGTTAGCAGAATCATCTTTGGGTTTAGTTGTGACGAGAAAGATTGAACATGTTACTGTTCCAGTACATAATGGCATATGGGCGTGTGAATTTTATATTATGTTATATTTAAATGTCTGATATATACATTTTTGACATAATCAGATCTAAGTAAAGTTGTATAAATTGTTCATATCCTGGCCGACGGTAATGTATATAACTTGATACACATCTACGGTACCGAGAAGCGTTTTGTTAGAATATAGGCCGAGGAATTTGAAAACGTATTTTGAGCTGTTGATATTGTGTTTAAGATGAAGTATTGAGATTCACCATGTTAGAATTGACTGATACATATATGTCTAATTAAATTTTATTGATGCTTTTTCTAATATTCACAAAGTGAATAGATACAGAATTGGTCTGTAATTGTTAATATTATAATGAGAAGTTATGCTAGGATATAATTGCTATGTTGAGATTGACGGAGGGTCGTATAAGAGTTGTTGTTTAAACTGCCATGAAACTGCAGATAGTAAGAGTTGAATGAAATGTTATCATATATTAATAAATCTACCATGAATATGTTAGATGGTGAAGATTGAATGAACTGTTATAATATGTTGATTAATCTACCACGAAACTATTAGATGGTTAGAAATGAATGCACTGTTATCATATATTGATAAAAATACCAGGAAATTGATAGATGGTAAGTTATAGACGTCATATCATTACATATTTGAGTAACTAGTAAATCTGAGTTTATATATACATGTATATATATATATATTGTAGCCGGTTTTAGTCTTAAACGAGGAATGTGTCTGCTACGTTAACGACGTATAGACGTGACAGGAAGTCAGCTGGTGGCAGTACAGTCATAGGACAGCAACCACATATTCGTCATATGGGCGATTTGACGTTCCTGACGTCGGAATACAGTCGACAGTCGGTACGAGGCGACGTAAAGCCATATACTCAATATAGAGTTCTAGGGAAGATAACCAAGTTTATAAAGCCACCACCGCAAAGGGACGAGTGATGCTAAATCTACGATATCCGGACGCGGGAAGTATCTAGTGCATTTCTATAAACATTGGAATGATATAAGCAGTTTGGATCGCGATGTAGATTACGTTCGTGTGGGAGATAGAACTGTGTGAAAAAAGAGTTAATACCACCATAGGACTTTTTTTAACCAGCTGTGTTGTTTTTTTTGTGTTGAGTAATTATCTTTAATTTGTATATATTGTAATTCTATATATTCGTAATTTTATTCATGTTAAATTAAAATTGTAAATTTTATATTTGTGTATGATTGTATTCTACCCTTGTGAGTTGTCGGCCCTTGGTAATTTTGCTACAATCGGACGGACGGGCGGACACTGCGATTACTATATGCCACCCTTCCCCAAATAAATTTGTTCTAAAATAAATTATTCTTTTTATTCTATTTCAATAAAAGTTTTATTTTTATTGGATTTTAATCAAACTTGAATATGTTGACTATGATAGACATCGACAGTGTTCTAAAACTAGTCTGTTTTAAATGTTGCAAAATGATTCGTAAGGCAATGTGAAACGTTTCAGTTTAATCCTCCTTTATCACTTAGAAACCAGTATAAATACAAAATTAACCAAACATTTTAATTTACATTGCAATGATGTGAGGAATTGTTGTGAAACATATATATGTTGATCCATACATAGACATAGACTGGCATACTATGCTAGTAAAGTGATATTATTTGCATATGGATTTGTTAACTGCGTATTTGTCAAATAATCCGCAAACCAGGGATCCTGGGAACAATGTTAATATCATGATAATATATTCCGTACAATTCCATACAAATACTTGAAACAAAGACAGGTGGTTTCACCAATGAAGTAAACTATGGACCTACCAGGAGCGTCTGCATGCCCGAAAACCGTATATCCCCGTACACGTGTATGATACGTAAGCTACGCAGACGACAACGACGCATAGTAAGATCAAACAAGCAATCAACCACGGAATATTCTGCGTATCGTCTATGAACTTTTTGTATCCTTCTGTGGAAGTTGTCGTAGATGCAGTTGTAGTATCTGATTAGAAAAATAAGAAATATAAATCCATCAGGTTTCTGTTTCACAAACATGTTTAAATATATACCTAAATACTTAAAAACTTTAATTCTAAATAAGCAGTTAGACCATCATGATTTTAGACTGGTTGCACTTGTATATTTACCTTTATCAGCTTTTGTCTCTAAAACATTCATCATAATGAAATTAAATTGCTTCATATCCGTATACCAATTATAATATAAGTTTAGATTGGTATTAGGAATACCTATGAAAAATGTATAGTAAATACATGATTACGGTAACAGTACGGCTTATGTTTAACCAACATTTTTTTAAATTAAAACTGAATTTACTTTTGACTGGTATTTAGTATTTAATCAATGCCAATAAAACCATATGTTATTGTACTGGAACACGTCAAAGTAAAAATGACATGGATGCTTTGTTTCAGGTTTAAGTTTGTTTAGTATTTAAAAAAATATGCTAGTAAAACTGAAATCTAGACAAACATTCATCACACATCATCTTTATCAAACATTCATCATACATCAGCTTTATCAATCATTCATCAAACATCATATTTATCAAACATTCATCAAACATTCATCATACATCATCTTTATCAAACATTCATCAAACATCATCTTTATCAAACATTCATCAAACATTCATCAAACATCATCTTTATCAAACATTCATCAAATATTCATCTTCATAAAACATTCATCAAACATCATCTTTATCAAACATTCATCCAATATTCATCTTTATCAAACATTCATCAATACGAATCAAATGCATAAACCTTATTAACCATAAATTTTTAATGATTTAAAGATACTAGTAGATTTAGTAGATTAAGCGATTTTCAAATATTTCCTGCTGCTACATTTAAAATTCTCAAGTTTAGTGTTTGTTGTTGTTGTTGTTTGATAGTATTAAATGACTTTTTTACATTTTGAGTCTGCGTGTGGAGTGCGTGGTCCAGTGGTTAATCATCGTACCAAGCATCAGTTGGGTCGTAGGTTCGATTATCCGCCGCTGTTATGTGTGGTGTCCTTGAACAGGCACAATATCCGCATATGCTTAGTACTGATTCTGCCAAGAAAGACTTCGAATGTGATTTGTCAAAGTTGTTCACACTCGAAGTAAAGTAATTAAGTTTAAATATTTAGGCTAAGAGCTTTGCTGAATTAAGGTTCAAAATGTATAATACCAGCTATGATAATTGTGACCGGAATTGTGTGCGATAAGCCTCCTGCATCTGTGACTGTTGCCGTTATTGATACAGACGTTGTGTACCCGATACCGCTCGGTGATTTGTTCACAGTTATTTGTCCATTTGAATCTATAAGGAAGTATTCATCGAATAGCGATGCCTGGTCTATGCTGTACACAACCACACCGTAGGCTCCAGCGTCCCCGTCAGAGCCAAGTATGGAACCAACGACTGTACCGATGCTACTGTAGTAACTGACGAAAAAGGAGTACGCATTCGGAGAGATTACCGGCGTGTTGTCATTCGTGTCAGCTAGAAATGTAGTACACCATGTATGTAAGTACAAAACTTAATAAAATTAGTTATAATTATACAATAATTTAATTTTATTTTTTTTGTAATTCTCCATTATGTTGTTCTCTTTCTTAATGTTTCTTTTGTAATGTTTCATTGTGTTAGTAAATTAAAGCATTGTAATAAATACACACATACATTTATACTAGGGAAATGATTAATATAAAACAATAGAATTACTCTTACTAAATCTCGTCGCATGGTCTTGACATTGAAACTGGAAGATGTACAAATGTAGCACATGCTCAACGAATCTGCTTACAATGTTATATGAACATGGGAGAAGACGAATATCATTTTCTATTGGTATGTACTAAGTATAGAGAAATTCGTCATAGATATTTTTAAACGTTATTATTTTCATTGGTCTAATTTGAATACATTTGAAAGTATATTTTATCGAAATATATATATTTTGCCTTCCAACTTAGAGTGAATACTTAGATTTCAGACGTCATGATCAGATATATAATTGAAGTTAATTAATGAATTAATAACTCTGATAATTGTTAAATTGTATTAAACCAATTAATATTTATTAATTATATTTACTTCTCAGACAATCTTATTTTCAAGTTTAACTACACTGTTGGTATGTTTGTGTTGTCTTTTGTAATGAATTGTTACATACAGAGATTCACTGAAGTACCAGATGATGATGATGATGATGATGATGATGATGATGATGATGATGATGATTATAATAATTAAAAAAAATATATAAAAAAAAGTAATAAATTAATGTTGTTGTCAACCTGTTTTTACTTATTTCATGATGAAAAATAACAAATTATAATAATAATAGTAATAATATTGTTTGCCTAAAAGTGATGGAATGTGATAATGATACCAGAAATGTTGAAATGAAATATGGGGACCAGCTTCCGGTGGGGATTGAACCCACGACCTTCAGTTTGATATAATAATTATTATTATTTATAAGACCAAATCAAACAATAAACGTTTTTAATAAGACAATATCTGATTGGTTCCTGCCATTCTGCATGTGAATGTATTGCATATGTAAATATTGTAAAGTGACAAATAATAACCAAATACGTATTCCATTGTAATATGTGCCCTAAAGAACTATATATATGTATAAAAATGAGACCTCACATATACTTATGAAGATAGACGCAGTGTCCGTGGCACCCGCGCTGTCTGTGACTGTCACAGTACATGTCGCCGTGGCTGCTAATCCGGAATCTAACAATATATATATAAATAAATAATCCAAATACAATCAAAACATATCACATTTGGGGCGATGGTGAAATATCGATTTGGTCGATCATGCTAGAGATCGCGGGCTTGGTCACATGTTCAGTGAAATGACCTCTCAAAACAACAGCCAGTAATGTCATACCAAAGAAACGAATCAAAGACCGATTCAATGAGACTGGGCTTACTTCGCAATCGAGCTAAATCACACAATTATCAACTTTAGTAGGAGTTACATAACGTTAATATGTGTTACAATTTGAAAATTTAATTCTAAAATAAAAGTACGTATAATTACATGTATTTACAATGGATAATGTAAACAGATATTCGTGTTTTTTTTAAATATTAAATACTAGTACATTGTACATTGAAACACATTTATTGTGTTTGTACCTATGTCATAGTCTGACAGGAATGAGACTTGGCCGGTTGCTGGATCCATGTAGAAATACGATGTGCTTGACCCACAATCGTGCGAGAACGTGTAGGAATCGCCGGTATCGGGATCTGTGACACCAAACGCTGGCGTGCCAATAACAGTACCAGCCTTATGAAATATGAAACAATGTAATCGTACATATTATTTTAATACCAGCATGCATTTAACAAAACGAATAAATGTAAAGTGTGGTATGAACTTATCTGCATTGTTGATATGTGAGAATGGCACTGAGTTTATTCAGTATTTTTTAGCCTATAATACGTCATGTACTGTGATTCGACAAAAACCAGATTTGTTAAGAATTTGGATATATGTTCAAAATATTTTAACGTTAAGTATATGTTATATCACTGATGCAGGTTAACCATGTATGCAAACATCTTAAGGTGGAGTTGCATGGTTAATTCGGTTATTCAAACATCTTAGGGATTATATTGGCAAGTAACACAAACACGCTGTTAATCCAGACTTTTCCTGTAAGCAGTGTGCACAAAATAATGCTATTGACTATTGACTTATAACTTTTATTCACTTCAGAGTTATCAAATTAACAGTATTTAAATATTGGCTAAAACTTTAATACATCCCGCAATGAAGTATTAAACCATGTTTACATTGACCTCCGTAAACTTCCCGAACAAAGCCTCGTATTTCCGGAGATATATGAAAATATTCACGCATGCGCCTGTCAATTGATAGAAAAATAACAATGGCGACGTATTACTGAGAGGGTAGGTTGTCCGAAAATATGGTAAAGCATTGAAGAAGAGAGAACACAACCGATCAATTGCACCAGCAATCAGCAATTGATCGAGGATAAATATTGCCATTGAAATACGTAAGTAGAACGGTTTCAGATATGAAATTGGAGGTTTAACCACAAGGGATTTTGCGAGACTTCTGCTGTACAAAAAAATGTTACGTATTGTACATGTATGTTTACAATCGTTGAAATGATTTAATGGTCTCAATTTCAAACTAGTATGAATACATATCATTATATAAACGAACTGTAAACTTGATTTACAACGAAATCATCGTGTGATCTAAAAAAAAAAACAATCCAAAAACTAAGAAATTTTGTATTTATAGAACAATGAACATCATTGAAAATGAACATCATGAAATTCGAGCGCCAAATTTCGAGGAGTCGAGATGTCCTGATTCCGTATTATTCCACATAAACCTACTTCTGCGATATACATATTACAGTATAATAACATTTTCTAAAACAAGCACGCTTACAATATTTCTTACCTGGGGACAGTGTAACAATTGAAATGAATGGGTGCACTTAAGATATATTGGAAGTGGGTCAACATGTGTGTGCCATCTTTCTAGCAAAACTAGAATCAGAATAAAAATTCTTAAGTGTAAAAACTCACTGTTTATGTTGATATGAATCTTTAATTATATTTTTTATACATGACTTGTTTACTTTTATTTAAAATTTTAGTCAGGTACCAATATTTTTCTGATGACACCATTTCTATCCGTATAATTGGCCAGATTGCGGTACTATGTATACATACTAGGAAAAAATGGCTGAGTCAATAAATAACTTTTGTTTTTGTCATGAGTCTATCATTTTCAAAGGTATATTTACCAGAAATAACTTAACGAAGGATTACTCAGGACAATAAAGTAACTTTATTACTGTTTATTACTAATGTCCTCATTAACATAGTTGATAAGAATTTAGACTCTTAGTTTATTTAGTTTATGCAATTTATTTTAGCTCGATTGTGATGAAAGCTCAGAGCTTATATGAACCGCTCTCGAGTCTTCTTCCTGGGTAGAACCATTTCTGAGTGCTGTTTTATGAGAGGCATCGGTTAGAGCTGGGGATCGAACCGGCAACCTCTGTCGTTAGCGGCCAACACTCTATCCATTAGACTACCGCCCTGCTTAAGACTCTTGGTAATAGTTTTAACCAATATAATACAATTTTTTTCACAAGTTTATTTCATCTAATTGCTCAAATTGGTTTAGATATACATGCTATTAATATGTGTTTTCACAAGTTTATTCTATCAAATTGCATATATAAGTTAAGCTTATATTTGTAATTAGCACATTATTAAAGTGCGTGCAGACGATAATAATTGTTAACGCTTTATATTTTACATATGTTACTTTTCATCCTGAATTGGGATGCCAAAGCAGTGGTATGCTTCGTCCTGCATCCATTTTTTAAGAGATAATCTTTTAACTAATGATAAACCTAACAGAAATGGCTTTTTATTTACATTCTATTAATTATAAAGATGTTTTATTGCCCCTTTATTATGTTTTTTTTCTTTATCATTTTTAAAACATATTCTTTTACAGTGGAAGAACCATATCAGCAATAGAATATATACCAGAAGCTGACAATGAGACTGTCGGTACATGACTAGTTTGGGTACCATAGTTTCTCTTTAACAGCGCCTCCTGGTGGTAAGTATTTTTCGGACGATTTTCGCTGTTTTTCCCTTGTAAAATAATCAATATTTATTCAAAATTATTTTTGATAACATTATTAATTGACTCATTTTATTTCCTGCGATAAGATAATAACTTTCATGCAGATAAAATATTATATGTGTTACCTTTACATCTAATCGTTACGCCGGGGTTAATATAAACGCGGGTTTAAAAACAACGAATGTTCAACATTCACAGCTGATTACGCGAAAAAGGTCTTGTACAAGCTCTTTAATTTCACATATGTTAAACTTTATTAATTTCACTAAAATATGATCAAATAAAAAGAGGGGGTGTTCACGCTAGTTTTTTCATCAATTTGAATTTAAATTAATATTAAACACTTAAAAAAACACGACGTTTGCTTGTGATTTCGAACGACGTCAAGAAAACGCCATGTTATACGTGCGTAAAATAACGACGTCGTCCGAAACAGTGTGTTTTTAAGGGTTTCATTTTTGATTTAAATTCGAATTAATGAAAAAACTACCGTGAACACCCCCTCTTTTTTTTCTATCATATTAAAGTAAAATTAATGAAGTTTAATATTTGTTAATTCCTCCAAGAACTTGTACCAGCGCGTTTTTATGCAATCAGACGTGAATGTTCAAAATTTATCGTTTTTAAACCCGCATTTAAACCAACCCCATCGTTATGATTAGACGTGAAAGTAACATAATTTGTATTTTATCTGTGTAAAAGTTATATTCTTCCCACAGGTAATAAAATCAGTAATGTAAAAATGTTATCAAAAACAATTTTGCGTTAATATTGACTATTTTATAAGGGAAACGCGGCGAAAATCGTCTGTAAAATACATACCGCTAAGAGGCGCTGTTAACGAGAAACTGTGGTACAATTTTTAAAAAAACATAAAGTTAAACAAAAGCTGAGACTTTATAGTACACGTGTACAAATTTTTGATAATTTTCGCAAGATGTCAAAAATCGGCTAGGAACGCCACGAACTACCTTAAATGTACTTATGATGTGACCTTAATATCTATATAAAATCTAAATCTCATTATCTGGTAAATATTTATTAAAGATATTTTACATTTGCAGGCTTTCAGAAAACCCTAACTTAGTGCCAGACTCACCACAGACACTCACCAATCAAGAAACAGATGCTAGGTGTCAGTGACCTACCTTTTGAGTAAATATTGACAATATAAAAAGTGCTGAGAAATGTTAAATAAAAAAAAAGTGCACTTTTAGTTCCCGTTATTTATAAATTCTTTTAACAATAAGCAACCTTTTCAAATCTTATACTTTGTATTTGCATATTTGTATATATATATATATATATATATATATATATATATATATATATATATATATATATATGTATATATATACTTTTGAATGGGGTTGAACGCCATTTTCAACACATTTCAGGTTAAATATTGCATATCCAGTTTTACTGGTGGAGGAAGACCTCAGACTGAGAAGAACCACCGTCCTTATGCAAGTAACTGGAAACTTGTTTGTATAAATACGAAGATGCCACAGATTTGGAAAACATTAAATACGGGTATTTGTGAAATGCAGTTATTTATTATATATCACCTAATGTTCAAAAGTATTCTTGAATATCAAAGGACAAAATGCAAATAAATGTTTCTTTATAATTTGAAGCCTGACTTGAGATGTGACAGATTAATCAGCAGATGAGGACATTGATGATGATGAGTATGCCTCCGACTACGAGCAAAATTTTGCAGTGACTGCTATATAATAAAGAAAGTATATTGTGTGTTGCTTTTAAAGATCTGTATATTGTTAACGGAAAAAGTTGATATGACATTAGGTCATCCTTAAAAACTTGCTATACTCCGACCTATTGTTTTTCATATGGGTAGGAAGGTAGCTAATTTATTTTTTGCCAGATTTTGATTTTGCATAATCATTTAAAAAAATGACGAAATCATAAAAACTTATTAAATGCTTTGGAAAGCAATAAAAAGTTTGGGAAGCTGAAATTGTAAGTGAGTAGATAGGAGCATGGCAATTTATTTTTAAATACAGCTTTTTACTGAATATTGAGATATCCTGCATTGTTGTTTCCAAACAACACAAGCCTAGTGTCAGTACAATCAGACTAATTTGGGTCAAACTGGGAATGACGAGTCTAGTGTCAGTATAATCAGACTAGTTTGGGTCAAACTGGGAATGACAAGTCTAGTGTCAGTATAATCAGACTAGTTTGGCTGGGAATGACGAGTCTAGTGTCAGTATAATCAGACTAGTTTGGGTCAAACTGGGAATGACAAGTCTAGTGTCAGTATAATCAGACTAGTTTGGGTCAAACTGGGAATGACGAGTCTAGTGTCAGTATAATCAGACTAGTTTGGGACAAACTGGTAATGACGAGTCTAGTGTCAGTATAATCAGACTAGTTTGAATCAAACTGGGAATGACAAATCTAGTGTCAGTATAATGACTAGTTTTTGGTCAAACTGTGAATGACGAATCTAGTGTCAGTATAATCAGACTAGTTTGGGTCAAACTGGGAATGACAAATCTAGTGTCAGTATAATGACTAGTTTTTGGTCAAACTGTGAATGACGAGTCTAGTGTCAGTATAATCCGACTAGTTTGGGTCAAACTGGGAATGACATGTCTAGTGTCAGTATAAACAGACTAGTTTGGATAAATTTGGGAATGAGTGTTCTGCTGTCAGTATAATATGACTTAGTTTGGGTAAGTTTGGGAATGAGTGTTCTGCTGTTAGTATAAACAGAATAGTTTGGGTAAAATTTGGAATGAGTGTTCTACTGTCAGTATAATATGACTAGTTTGGGTTAAACTAAGAATGGATGGTCTACTGTCAGTATAATATGACTAGTTTAGGTAAAATTGGGAATGATTGTTCTGCTATCAGTATAATATGACTAGTTTGGGTAAAATTGGAAATGAGTGGTCTACTGTCAGTATAATGTGACTAGTTTGAGTTAAACTTGGAATGAGTGGTCAACTGTCAGTATAATGTGACTTTATTTGTTCAATCTAGAAGTGATCACACTTGTACTAGTGTCAGGATATTGTGTCTAGTTTGTGATTTTTTAAACAAGGAATGTCAGTATTATTTGACTTGCTGGATAGGGGATGGGGTCTGTTAGCCAAGCAACCACAAAACTGATATGATACAATAATGTAGACTTTTTATATACATATACTTTTTATTTTCATGTCTTATCAAAAACCATATTTCAAAATGAATTTACACATTTTAGGTAGGATGCTGTTAACCTGAAAATTGAGGAATTATCCTGTAAAGAAATTAAATTTGGGATGAAGACCTCTGTTGATGCCATTGGTGGTGAAATGTTGATATTCAGAAAGATGCTAAGACTGAAATAGATCCTGTGAAATCACCGAAAGATTGTGAAAGAATAACAGATGATGCTCTATTGCACAAATAAACAATTCGCAAAGATGCATGTGACCAAGTGTGGAAGCAGAGTTATGCTTATTACACTACAACTTGCAAGATATTACATAAGAACACAGTTTTGTCTATTGCAATTCAGCTTGCAACATATCGTATTACAACACTGTTTTTATATTGCAATTCAGCTTGCAACACATCGTATTACAACACTGTTTTTATATTGCAATTAAGCTTGCAGCACATTGTATTACAACACAGTTTTGCCTATTGCAGTGCAGCTTGCAACAGATTGTATTACAACACAGTTTTGTCTATTGTAATACAGCATGCAACATGTTGCATTGCAACACAGTTTTGTCTATTGTATTACGGCTTGCAATACATTGCATTACTAATTTTGTCTATTGCAATACAGATAGCAACAGGTTGTATTACATCACTGTTTTGTCTATTGCAATACAGCTTGCAACAGGTTGCATTTCATCACAGTTTTGTCTATTGCAATACAGCTTGCAACAGGTTGTATAACAACACAGTCTTGTCTATTGCAATACAGCATGCAACATGTTGCATTACTACATAGTTTTGTCTATTGCGATACAGCATGCAACAGGTTGTATTACAACAGTTTTGTCTATTGCAATACAGATTGCAACACATTGCATTACATCATATTTTTGCCTATTGCAATACAGATTTCAACACATTGCATTACATCACAATGTTGTCTATTGCACTACAGCTTGCAAATGATTGTATTACAACACATTTTTGTCTATTGCACTACAGCATGTAATAGGTTGCATTACACCACAATTTTGTCTATTGAATAGCGCATGCAGCATGCATTACAATACAGTTTTGCCTATTGCAATACAGCTAGCGACATATAACAATACATCACAGTTTTATCTGTTGCAATACAGCATGCAACATGCATTACAATATCGTTTTGTCTATTGCACTACAGCTTGCAACAGGTTGCATTACATCACACTGACAGTTTTGTATATTGTAATACAGCTTGCAACAGATTGTATTACAATACAGTTTTGTTAATTGCAACACAGCTTGCAACAGATTGTATTTCAATTTCCGACTTTAATTTTAGAATTGGCCAAAACATTTCTTTTCCAATTTTTCTTGCTTGCATATAATTATTGAACTCTTATTGCCTTATAAACAGATAACGATGTCTGGTTATTGATTGTTTATTTATCATTGACTGTGATGTAAAAATATTGATCCTGATGTAGGATTGTTGATCATTGGCTTTATTAAGGGACTATTGATGATTGATGTGATGTAGAATTATTGATACTGATATGTGATTATTTACCACTGACCGCGATGTGGGATAATTGATCCTGATGTAGAATTATTGATTATTGAACGTGATGTAGAATTATTGATACTGATATGTGATTATTTACAACTGACCGCGATGTGGGATTATTGATCCTGATGTGTGATTATTTACCACTGACCGCGATGTGGAATAACTGATCCTGATGTGGGATTATTGATCCTGATGTAGGATTGATCCTGAAGTAGGATTATTGACCATTGAGCAAGATGTGACTATTGATAATTAACTGGGATGTCCGATCATTGACCGTGATGTAGAAGAATTGATCCGGATATGTGATTATTAACCACTGACTGCGACTTGGGATTATTGATCCTGATGTAGGATTATTGACCATTGAGCAAGATGTGATTATTGATCATTAACTGTGATGTCCGATTTTTAATCTTGATGTAGAATTATTGATTTTTGACTGTGATGTATGATCATTGATTGCAATATAGGATGCATCTGAAGGTCATTCCAGAGGTTGTGAGTACAAGTCCCTATCTGGCTTAAGTCTTATTTTGTAACAAAGGATTGCAAGACAATCTTCAATGGCTACATATGTATCACACAAATAATATATATTGAAATGGAAAACCTGGTTTTCATGGACGTCCCATTTTAATACCACCACTGCAATTGAAATGTTATCTATTGTTTTGTTTCCACAGATTTAAGTTTCAATGCACTTCAAGATATTAATGATAATGAGTTTTTTTTATTTTATTTTTAAGATGCTTCAATTTTTGCATATTTATACTCCTATGTGATTATCAGTAGGACAAACACTTGATCAATTTCAACCTGTATTACAGAAGGCATTCCAAGAAAACATAAACTTGTTATTTTAACAATTTATTACATTCATTAAACTTGAATGACTCCACTATTTTCAATCAGAAAATTAATAATTTGTCAAATATACGGTAACAAATTGTTATACTTGAAAATTAATTTTGTTATATAGGTAAATCTTACAAGATTGTTATAACTGATGAACAATAGTTGTAACTAGATATCAACATTTTCCAAGTGTCTCTTTCATCTTAATTTCATATACCGTACTAATATTTGTTTAAATTGTGACACACTAATGAAATGAATAAAATACGTTGAACTACAATTTGTTTTTCATTGTATTGCACAAGTACATTCAAAAATACATAAATATGTATATATAAACATGTATAATTATGCAGTAGAGTTTTGGGTGCAATACATCTACTTTGCAAAAGTATATTAGAATACTTTTCAAATACATATTTCAAAATATTGAAATACAATACCATTATTTGTTTATCTTCACAATGACTAGTACGTAAAGTAAAAGTAAAGTGTTTATTTATTATACTGTCACCCCTTTTGAAAGGGCCAGTCACACTTGGCTTATGAGACACCTTTATATTGTACACAGTTACTTCCCGAAAGCTACCATTGCCAAGCGTCAGGCTGCTAGACATTCTGTACCCCTCATTTTAACTAGCTGCTGGGTGAGCAACCTTCTGCTTCCAAATACTGGTCAGGAACTTGTTATACTAATGTTATACACACTTTCATGCCACCCACATTGGCGGTGAAGTATTAGGTAGAGCCAGTCTCTCATAAAGAAGATATGCTGCTGGCCATTTACACTTTCCATGCCTCTTTGAGGTTTTTGCTTTTTCCATGTCTGTATTACTCAATACTAAAAAACAACAAACAAAAATTGTATGCATCCAGTAAAAGAACATCTATGACTAGATAACACTGCCATTTAAAAACAATATAAGGGTCCAATATCAATCTTCATAATCACATGAGATAATATTTATTATTTACCATGGTGTGTTGTGCCACACACAGGTTAATTCTTAGCATCAACGTACTTTTAACATCATAAATTCATTCAGAGATTTTGTTTAGGTAGAGTTCACTGACTTGACGTGGTATGAATCTTTGATTTAGGGATGTCTAAAAAATAAAACTGATTTTTTATTTTAAACATATATATTTTGAAATAAGACTCAAATTCACATTGAAATGGGGTTGGGCCACAAGTTCTTTCAACTCCCTACCAGTCGCAAGTTCACAATCTATAAGAGAACAAATTACATATTTATGTCATTACAAACAACTGTAAGTATACAGCAGGTGGAGGAGTGAAAGAAAGCGATAGTCAGAGAGAGAGAGAGAGAGAGAGAGAGAGAGAGATTTTAAAAGCAAGGAAAAAAAGTATATGATTAATTTTTCATCAAAATCATTTTTTAACAAAACGATATATTCGAGATTCAGTATTCCAGAAAGGGTCCAGTCCAACCCTTCTGAATTTGCCAGTGATTAATGTCTCAAAGACATGCAGCTTGAAAAAAGGTATCCTGTTTGCATATACAGAACCCGTGTTAATATAACACAATAGTTTGCACCATGTCTCATTAAATCGCCGTAATACGCCGGGGTGAAACTAGTGGACCACTGACTATAAAAAAATCAAATCATTCGACAACGTGCCTTGATATGCACTAGTCTGTACCCACCGACAACTGGATTAATTTCAAAATATTTCTTACCAATAAACGTGAAATTTACTGGTGACATATTACACACATTCACTTTTTCCAATGTCTGCTTTTTTTCTTTCGCGTTCAATAAAAACAAAAAATTTAGTAAATCGGGGTTACTTACCAATACAATGCTATTGCACAGTTGTTTTACTGACTGAGGTCACCGGATGTTTACCTCCGAAAACGCGGTCGGAAACGAGTTTTCATGATGTTATACGATGATTGATCGGAAACACTAAAGTGGTTCGTCAGAAATGGCGAATGAAAAAACAAAAACGTGGCTTCAAAAACCCGCTGCTTGCTATCAAGAGGTTATACAATTAGACACTTTAGACACGCATATCTCTAAGTTATAAGTGTATCTTCATACTGGGCATGTGTATTTAGGACAAAGAATTTACGGTGATATGCCAATATAATCCCTTTAAGGTAAAATTACATGTTTACTTTGATAATTAATAAAATATTTTGACATAAGAACAGAGCGGATCTGTAAATCGACCACAATAACTGTTATTTGTAAAAAAATGTTTGATATAGTCCTTAAGTAAGGATATCCAAATGTACCAATATTTAATCCAATTAACGTTAATTTGCAATCGGCAATGTATTATCTTAAGCATCTTATGAAGATATACAAATATTACAATGCCCGCTATGATATGTACATAAACAAAAATACACTTCATTCCCGCCATGATTTTGGGGATATGTCTCCTGTAAAGAACATTTGTTATTCAGCGAATACAATTTTAGGGACCATGCAAATATCACAATATGCATAACATGTTTGCAAATTAGAGAATGTAGTAAACAAAGAGCAATTACAAGGGTTTAGCTGCCACACTTCATTCATATGTGTTTTTTTTCTAGTATATCCCAGAAACTAATATCTTCCGAATCAGGTATATTAACCACCAATGAAAAAACAGGGACTTTTATGCCTGTCCCATAATTCATAGCAGTTAAACACTTAATACTAAACTGTGACGTCATCAAAGTTTCAGTTGAAACAACTGACCTTTCAACATGCCCAAATGTGATCGTTGCTATATAACGGGCACAATCGAGACATCTATGTCCGTACTACAAACCAGTGCGTTTTCAGAATCACAGAACCCACAGCAGACATTTTAAACAAATACATTTAACCATATTATGACCGAACTACTTATATACATGCTCTTTAAATCCTCTTTTCAGAGGAAGTACAAATTACATAAAATAAATGAAATGCATATTATCAGGAAAAAATACAAGAAAAATATATCCATGATAACACATACATACACTTACAACATATTTCAAAGATCGTCGAATCACTAACTGATGAAAAGACGTGTCTATTCATTCTTTGTTGAAATAAAAATACAAAGCATGAATTTCGGGAATGCTTAATTAATTTTCAATCTTCAGAATATAAAATGTTCTTGTTAATTACATTAAAAACATGAGTATAAACTCCAGGGCCAAATGAGGCACTAATAGTACTTAGTAGTGCAATTTGTCCATAAAGAAGTCTGGGCATACAATGAGCATATATCTATATATCCATATGCTTTGTGGCATGTGTATATAGTTTGCAAGCGCTCGCATATGGTCGTGCACGTTAAGCATGTTTGTATGAGGGCGTGAACTCTGCACGGCTACGAAGTAATGAGTAAACGCTATAAAATACATTTCCTAATACTGGCACAATCTATGCTGTCATTCAGCTGAGGTATGGAATAAAAATGCAAACATTCTCTGTGGTTGTCAGCATGTCGCTACCCAAGTATATCATTCATCTATTCATTCACGCATTCTTTCTTTTATAATTTCATTCAATCAATCATTATTTCATTATTTTATTCATATGGATGCACTTATTCATATGGATGTAATTATATACGAACCGTTCCTTCCGTTGTTGCCAGATTAAAGGCTGTTGAACTGAACGAAGGATTCTCGTTTAGATCAGTGAGGTCGATTGTCAACGTTTGACTATCAGATGCCAATCCGTCGTTGACTCCAACCGTTAGTGTAAACGATGTTTCACCGAGAGCAGATAACGTTTCATAGTTTATAGAGTTTGTTGATGTACTTATAAGACCTGAGGCTGAAAACAAATATACACAGACACTGATTAATTGTTATAAAATAGACATTATAAGGAATGGTCATTATAATAAAAATTAATCTATTGTAGAAAAAATAGTTTTTGAAACATCAACTGCTTTAAGTAAGTGGAAATATTGAGAAAAAAAATTAAGTAACATTTATTTCCGTACTCAAATTTTATGGTAAA
The DNA here is from genome assembly GCA_029582155.1 of Panopea generosa. NCBI lineage: Eukaryota > Metazoa > Mollusca > Bivalvia > Adapedonta > Hiatellidae > Panopea > Panopea generosa. Next base: position 54,217,905 of record CM055903.1, on the reverse strand, counting down.
ACAACCACATTGTATAAATGACAAAGCCCGTTCATCAATTTATTCTCCTATTAGAATATTTTATATTATAAGTAGAAGATAGCAGTTGCAACGTAAACCAATATTGTTGATTACACCGTGCACGCAACGTCATTCTTGCGGCAATCACGGTCACGTGATTAAGAGCAATATGTGTTTGCGTGCTACTGCGAGAAGCACCTGCTGCTGCGAGTCTCTGTAATATGGACCACTGATTGTTTTGATCAAAATCACAACCGGCCCTGGCTGGAACCGAAACCATGTGCAATCGTTCCTGCTCTATTACTGAAGCACGTGATTCATATACTAGTACATGACTGTTGATAGATGGTAGATGCTACATTACAGACGAAGATAAGGGACCTGTAAACGTCTTACAAGATATCGAAGTCGCAATCCGTATTTGTTTGCTCTACCAACCATTAATGATAGCTCCGAGATCTCAAACAAACAACACTTCATTTAAACATGAAACTGACCTTATAAGTTAATGTTTTAAGAAACGAGTGTTTGCTATGGTATTATAGAATTGACATGATGCGCGATATCAATCAAACAAGTCGAAAATCAAATCTGTTATTGTTTCCACGGTCAACAATTTCCTTAGACAAGCAAACGGTCTCTAAATAAAAACTACATTGTATTTATTTGGACAAATAACGCCACGGGCCAGCGGTCAGAGAGGTCAGGTCAATTCAAACCAAATAGCAATCTTACTAGAATCAATGCTCAGGTAATTTAAGCCCGTTCCGGATGATGTCATCGTGTACGTCATGGTTTGTGTTGCTATGTCTTGATCCGATATCGACACCTGGTATACTTGTGTACCAAGCGCTTTATTCTCAGACAACTGGAGGTTCCCAGACAGAGGAAGGTTGCTGATTACGACAGGGTCATTTATATCTGAAATATGCTGATGTTGTTAACAGGATCACAATATATCGAGGGCAATAATGTATGTCATCTAGAATAGTTATTTTTATCATGTGTTTCTTAACTCTGATCCATATGTTTTATAATATGTGTTTCAACTTTAAGTGTTTCTTTTTCAATATCATTTTCCTTTATAGTGTCATTGTATAAATATTGTTTATAGAGAGGACCGCTAATGATTATAGCGGGATAATTAATATCTGAAATATGACGAATAGAATAGGTTTAAGGTGTTCATTGAAATATGGCGTATGTCGGAAAAGTGGTTTAATTGAGATGACAATACGAAGTAAAATAGCTCTGATTCGTGTTAATTGGATTTAATATAGCAGGGGGGTGAATTATTTTACGATAAGCGTAGATTGGAATATCACAAACTAAATTCAGCTCAAAGCAAACCCCAATTAAAGACGACTACTAACTACGATATACTGGAGAGAGAAAAAAACACAACATAACAGTAAGAAGCACCTGTCAATGTTGAGATATAATTTTATTCATGTGGACACATCAAATTAATCTTGACATCAATGAGCTGTATGAAGATCTTATTATCTCAAATTATCACTATAATCAAGGACTTATAATTATAAAGATATACAAGAGAGATATAAGTCCTTGCTATGGTTTAATATTTAAGAAATTATTAACAGTTTTAATTAAACTTTTGGAGACACGTTAGTTGAAATTTGAGTAAACATTCTTTAAAAATATCTCCTTGATTTTTTCATAATACCAATAAAACATATTTTTCTTACCTTTTTGCCCTACATGACGTCATCACCAGACATATGAAACATGATGTGTTTTTTTACCATTTTTAAAGGTTAAAATATTGGAGTTGTTTAACTTAAATTTGCATCATCATGCAGATATGTAAATTTCATAAATAAGTTTAAGAGAAAATTATCAAAATTGCCTGGCGTCTTTTCAAAGACAAAGACAATTTTTGAAAAGCTTTTAAAAGTTAGTCGTCTGTTGATTTTGCTAAGTGTTTAAAACTCATTAAATACATATTTTATTTCAATGAAGGAATGAACTTCTACCCCCTTGGAACGGTCAGAAGAAAACAAATCATCTCCCGGGAGCTTACGGCGGGCGTTCAATAAGAAATAGTTCGTTTTGTGTATACCCTTCACACATTGAAATGTGATATTTTGCTGCCATTCTTTCTTTGAGGCTTGAAACTGTTAGTCAATTTTCTATTTTCTTTCTATTACTATAAACCTTTAAAATATCTGTGATGCACATACTCAACTTGTACAACATCTCCGTATTTGAGCACATTTAGCAGCTCGTTTTCTAATATAATACGACTGTATGTGGCCAAACCCTTCAGGAAATCACACGCAATGTTGACTGTAAAATTTCACGATTTACATTTTAACGGCCCATAATTAATGAGACGAATAACACTACTTATTGAACGTCCCTCGTAAACATGGTTAACGAGTACGTCCAACCTCGCTCTTAAAACAAGACAGACTACGTCTTAATATAAAATCCACCAAAGTCATGCTTACCAGTTATTAGAACCGAAAGAACATTTGGACCTACAGTGTTTATGGTATCTGTTACAGTGAAGGTGATGTCGTAACCGGTGGTCGTGGAAGTGGATATATCGGCGTTCAGCGTGATAATGCCAGCTGAAAGAAAATAATGGAGGTGAAAGATACAAAAACAATATAATTTTATCTTAAAATTTTACCTTAAACAAAATAAAACGATTTGTAGTGCAGCATGCCTATACGTCATTTATAACGTTAATTCGTTATTGTCTGTCAAATCGGCTGAGCTTATTATTTTAAGTTTGACTAAACATATTTCGTTATATAGCGCATAATGTATAAACATATATATCCATTAATACGTTCCTTACTGTTTACGTCAAAATCAAACGGACAAGGCGTTGGGTCACATGTCATCGAATATGTCAAAATGTCTCCTTCTGCGTCAGTTGCTATCACCGTAAATACCACATCATTCACAGCGGAAGTTGTCGAAAATGTGGTTTCAGCTGAAAAGTAAAAAACAAGCAAAAATAATCAAACAAACTTTAAGCGTTTTGTTTTAATCAACACGAATTAATTAAAACACTTTGAGGTGAATTATTTAAAACACTTTATCAATCAATGAAACTAGAGCACCGTGTGTCTGCTGATCATTAAAGAAACAACTGTAGATTATAGGCCTGTACTACTACTACACATACTTCAAATATACCTGTATCATTGTTTTATTCTAAACAGACGCATCAACAGTTTCAACAATACAACAACAGTATTTAGCAGTTGCATTAACAAAGATGGCAAAACATAAATTTTACTTTGTATGTTTTTTATTCAAAACATTGTATGTTAGGGTTTGTAAGATACGTGCGTTTGACGTCAGCGTGATTTCCGTTTCCCGGGATCTTCTTTGAATACAATATATTTCTCTCTCTCTCTCTCTCTCTCTCTCTCTCTCTCTCTCTCTCTCTCTCTCTCTCATGCACAAAAAACAATTATAAAATAACTTTTACCCTGTATATTGGTGAAGACTGGTGCTGCGTTTGGCAATATATAAACATAAAAAGATCCCGTGTCGGTGAATTCGCCATCGTCACAATCTACATCAATCTTGTACGAGCGCTTCACTGAGTAGTCAAAGCCAGGATTTGCATTTACATACAGCTCGTAACCTAAGATAGTGTCAACATGTTAGACAGGCATTCAATAAACGATATATACCGATATGTTTTATTCAATTTTAGCTCGATTACGGAGAAACCTAAAAGTTTATATGAATCGCTCTCGAATGCGTTCCGTGGCAAGAATCTGTACTTGGTGCTGTTTTAAGAAAGGCCATTGGATCGAGTCGGACAGAGTCTGGTACCGAACCCGCGACCTCAATGGAAGCGCAGAACGCAGCCAGTATATATGTTTAGCAGAATGTGTATAAATAATATTTATATTATGCTATATCTTCGTGTAGCTTTAGTTGTATAATATATCGTTCTTGATAATTATATGTTTTTTGAGTTGAGCAGAAATGTCGTCTTTAACAATAATAATATAATATAATATAATATAATATAATATAATATGATATGATATGATATGATATGATATGATATGATATGATATGATATGGTATGGTATGGTATGGTATGGTATGGTATGATATGATATGATATGATATGATATGACATGACATGACATGACATGACATGACATGACATGACATGATATGATATGATATGATATGACATGACATGACATGACATGATATGATATAATATAATATTTAGGAAAAGTATGCATTTCTAAGAACATTCACCATAAATGTATCATATCCATTTTTTTTTCAAATATAAGACAATTTTACACTTTGGTGAGATATACCGACACGAAAAAAATTGCATTGCTACATAAAATATATGCATGTATAAAACATTATGTTGGTTCGAACAATTAACAGGCACACTCGTAACATAATTATCTTATCCGCGCTAAAATGTAGGAACGATCACTAGAACACGTTAATATACTTACTCAGCGTTCCTGCGTTTTGCTCCACAGAAAATGGATATGCAGTTGAAGCTGCCGCTATGTTGCACGTGACCGTATCGATTGTGTCGGTAGCATCAATGGTAAACAACAGCGTTTTAGCTGACGAACCTACACTGAGTGTGGTTGCTGATGGCATGTTGTTAATTGTCGGTGCCTTGAAAATGATTATTCATATATCAACATCACATTAATAAATGTGTGTCTATCAGGTTAAATCTAAATACGTATCGATTATACATTATATAAAATGCATTCCCAGTACTCTTACATCAATATATACACATAATTTAAATCGACCTAACATTAACACACCAATATATAAATATAAATCTAATCATTCTAACACTATACACCCATATATACACATCATTCTAACACTATACATCAATACATACACATCATTACAATCACTCTAACACTATACGTCAAAACATACACATCATTCCAATCACACTAACAGTTTACATCCATATATACACATCATTCTAACATTATACATCAATACATACACATCATTCCAATCACTCCAACACTATACATCCATATATACACATCATTCCATTTACTCTAACACTATACATCCATATATACACATCATTCTAACATTATACATCAATACATACACATCATTCCAATCACTCCAACACTATACATCCATATATACACATCATTCCATTTACTCTAACACTATATATCCATATATACACATCATTCTAACATTAAACATCAATACATACACATCATTACAATCACTCCAACACTATACATCCATACATACACATCATTCCATTCACTCTAACACTATACATCCATATATACACATCATTACAATCACACTAACACTATACATCCATATATACACATCATTACAATCACACTAACACTATACATCCATATATACACATAATTCCAATCATGCTTACACTATACATCCATATATACACATCATTCCAATCACTCTTACATTATACATCCATATATACACATCATTATAATCACATTAACACTATACATCCATAAATACACATAATTCCAATCACACTAACACTATACATCCATATATACACATCATTCCAATCATTCTAACACTATACATCAATATATACACATCATTTCAATCACTATAACACTATACATCCATATATACACATCACTACAACCACACTAACACTATACATCCATATATACACATCATTCTAACATTAAACATCAATACATACACATCATTCAAATCACTCCAACACTATACATTCATACATACACATCATTTCAATCACACTAACACTATACAACCATATATTTACACATAATTCCAATCACTCCAACACTATACATCCATATATACACATCATTCCAATCGCTCTGACACTATATATCCATATAAACACATCATTCCAATCGCTCTGACACAATACATCCATATATACACATATTTCGAATCACTCTGACATTATATTCCCATATATACACATAATTCTAATCGCTCTGACACAATACATCCATACATATACACATAATTCCGATCACTCCAACACTATACATCAATATAAACACATCATTCCAATCGCTCTGACACAAAACATCCATATATACACATAATTCCAATCACTCTGACATTATATTTCCATATAATCACATCATTCCAATCGCTCTGACACAATACATCCATATATATACACATAATTCCAATCACTCCAACACTATACATTCATATATATACACATAATTCCGATCACTCCAACACTATACATCCATATATATATACATCATTCCAATCGCTCTGACACTATATATCCATATAAACACATCGTTCCAAACGCTCTGACACAATACATCCATATATACACATAATTCCAATCACTCTGACATTATATTTCCATATAAACACATCATTCTAATCAGTCTAACACTATACATCCATTCCGGTCACTAAAACACTACATATCCCCATCATGGCTATTGTAAAGTACAACAAGGGATACAATTATTTATGTACAATAATTTGTGAAATTTTGAATTGTGGGTTATTGTAAAAGGAACATATTGATAATATTACTTAATGTATCTAAATCATTTACAACATTTGTATTGTTGGGCATATTACCTTGTCCTACCTTGCTGTACTGATGCCATTGCCTATTTGATATTTATTTAATCTAATATATCTTTATATACTGAAAGACCATTCGGTCGTGTGTATATCTATATTATCCATATATACACAACATTCTCACCAGTAGTCAGTGTTCAGAATATAGAAATGTTTTGTTCATATAAGCAACCATTTTGTTTTGAGGAGCAAAATCGATCAGGCGCGATTTGAAAGATAAATAAATAGTATATGTGTATGATTCTTAATCTGATGTATATCTTTAGATTTATCAAAATTTATGTTTATTCTAACACTACAAGTCCATATACGCCGATCACTACTTAGCTATGCCCATTTTAAGTGAAGTAGCATGGCTTTTGCGCTGAAACAGGAGTCCTATGTAATTTGGTTCGAAATATTTTCAAAATGTTTATAGGGGCTGTGATTTCTTGCTGCAGATGAGCAGAGCAGAGCAGAGATGAAAAAAAATCAACTGTGTAGTGAAACCTATACATACATATTAAATTTAGTTTGAACGGACATTAAACAAAATGTTATTAAAATTAAATTTGTTTGATATTCAACAGAAATATAACACTGCCTTTTTCAAAGTTATACAAGAGTCACTGACATTATATAGAGCATTTACCTCATTTGTTATTGAAACTGTTACGGTTAGTGTTGCATCGTTTGAGCACGCATCTGTTGCAGTAAAAGTCAATGTTTCTGTTGTCGAAGGACCAGCTAGTGATGTTAGAACGGTCACGTCATCTGGAAAAGGTTTCAGTATTTAATCAGTTTACTGTGAACTTGCATGTAATAGAGATGGATTTGATCCTCCACCGCGGCTATGTGTCCTTGAGCATACTTATCTAGTCTGTATATAACAATTATCCTACAGGGAGGTAATAGCCTCTATTTTATGCTATTATTGTACAATATTATAACAAGTATATGTTTTAAACAAAAAAAATATCATAGAAAATCATGGTAAGATTATAGTCAATGATTAACAAGAAATTATTAGACAAAATATTCTGCTTATAATGTCATTTATTTTCAGGCAGCTTAGTCGGTAAAGGAAGCTACTATTAGTTTCGGAGTTGCGGGTTCGATAAGCGTGATTGGCCACGTAAATACAAACAATTGTTCGGATGGGACTTTATTTAAACTGAGGTCTGTGAGACGGTGCTAAACACCGAACACACTACAGAACCAGAAGAAACGTACGGTGGATCTATAGCCGGATCCTGCACTATTTACCACAAATCTACAAGACTAACACTCTTCTTGCGGCATCGGCCATATGGGAAACCGATGGCGATGTTAAAATGCTTATATACAAGTATAGGCAGAACGGTGTACCGCTTCGTATCAAAGTAATACTAGTACCTCATTTCGATAGTTTCTTTCAACGCAAGTTGCAGAAGACTGCTTGAGATTTAAAGGGAATATATCAAAGGGGAAAACTTTATTAACGTCTTAAAATATAACTGATTTTAAAATAGATAAACAGCTTTATCACTATTGAATAGAATCCAAATGGTTTGGTATGTCAAATCCACCAAATCGTGACAAAATTGATATTTAAATGGGATTTGTAAACTTTTAAAAATAGAAAGCACTTAAATACTGTCAGATGAACTTTACATTGTTATTCTGACCATTTCTAAGATGATTATTTTTGCATGTTTTGAGTCGATTTTCTTTTGGTAATACATTTTCAGTGAGTATAATTTTATAAAAAAATGATTTTTTTGGGAAAATATTTAACCAATTCAATTTTTTAACAAATCCTGATGTATGCCCTTTAAAGCCTCAAAGTGTATTTGAAACCTTGGAGGAGCTTAAATACGTTGTGGGAGGCGGTTCATTGCAACAAAGATTATTTTTGGCTATATGCTGTGAGAAGGGTTGGTGTTTGAAATTGTAGGAATAGCTTTTGTGCTGGAACTGGTGATTGTTTCATCCGTATTTTTTTGGCTTGTTTGGCTTTACAGTTTAAAACCGTTCTCAAAAATATAATTTGGGTTTTATGTTGAAACTGGGCTTTGTTTTAAGCGCAGTAGCTTTGTTTAGAAGATTTAAGTTTGAAACAGCGTTCAAGCGTATACATGTAGCGTTTTTGCTGGAATTGAGCATTGCTCCATGCGCATAGTTTTAGTTTGAATTTGAAACAATTCTCAAACATATGCTGTTCGTTGTCTGAACAGCTGGTCTCACCATATAAAATAGTATTGAACAACAGTTAGTCTAACAATACAGCGTTTGAAACATAATACTGTATATAGATGATTAGTTTGTTCATTTATTTGTATGATTTTTAAATATTAAAATTATTTCATTTTTTATTAAAATTTACGAATCAATAGGCAAGAAGCCTGATAAAAAAATATGAATTATATAGTTTGAACACAATTGTTTATCTTATTAGTTGTTGGAAGCCCGGCTGTTTCATAGCCTAATCCAGAGTAGACACAGTCGCCTAACAGAAGATCCCGGTTTAAGTTCAAGATAACGACAACAAGAATCTTGACATAGCGTAATCGCTTCTAACACAGGTTGCTTGTAAACCAGTGGTATTTTATCCTCGCATATATCGTAAACCAATCTGAATAATAATTATATTCGAACGCATGTGGCTTTTAGCTCAGAGTTATTTTACCCTCGTTTATATCGTCAACCAATAAAAACTATTGATACAGATTGATGTATACCCAGCAGGTGCGTGCCTTGTGAGTTTTGCGAGGCTAGCCAAACATTACCTGTAGCAGTGTCGAATAGGGTTACACATATTCGGATTCGGGATAATGGGGCTATCATGATGACGTATTTGCTCAACACACGATCTTCGATTGCATTGCTACAGTGTTCAAGAAGCTTTACCATATCTGACAAATGTTAGTCGGCCCATAGCATAACTATATACCAGTTGACATCTAATTAATTAATTTCAACATCTAAGTAATAAATTCTTAACATTTATAAAACTTAAACTATGCTGCTAAAAATGTGATTTTGTCCTACCTGTTACTGATAAATCGTATTTAGCATTTGCTGCCATGGAAACGGTCACCGTGTCATATGCGTCAGGGTCACTGTAGACTAATGACGTGACGGCTGTACCAATTGGATCCGAGTTAGCCAGTGTAACTGTTGTCCCAGCAGCTGGACTTGTAAATATTGGGCTATTTCCTAGAAGTTTATATAATAAAAATTACGTCTTATGTTCGTAAATTGTAAGATTTGATGTTAATATTTAAATGTATGTTTGAATTATTGATCAGATTCGTTTTGAAAATAAAAATCTTATTTATAACGTTGTTCAGTTTTATTATTAGAAAATAGGTATTTATAATCAGGCGAATTACTACCAAATCCAAAAACAAACACAACCCCTCCCCCCCCCCAAACCCCCCCCCCCCCCCAAAAAAAAAAAACAACAAACAGAAACAAAACAAAAACAACAACAACGCACGAACTAAAATGCATCCCAGTACCTCGATAAACATATTTTATTGCCGTAATGTGTTCAATAGGATCGAGCCACAAAATTTTAACAACATTAGTTACAGCTCTTCCCATAAATTATTGGTACAGAGATAAAACACGTCATAAATGATACATTATAAAAGTTTCATTGTAATCAGTTCTTGTTACGTATTACATAAGAAAAGAACAGAAACAAACAAAAATACTTTTGATAAGAACGGTTAGGTAAAAGGAAAAGACAAAAGGAGAGATTGAAAAAAAGAAAGGCTATAAAGACACGTTCGCCAAGTGCTGTAATTATCACAAGCATATTGTACAAGCATATACATACAATAATGAAAATCTATCGGCGTCATTAATAATTTTTGAACATATCGAAACACATAATTATATTCGTTTTCGACGTTAGTATAGCTGATATCACCACACAGCAGTACATTAACATTAACATTAAGTGGATGAAATAGCCTGGTAGTATTAAACAAAGTAATTAACATTAAGTGGATGAAATAGCCTGGTAGTATTAAACAAAGTAATTAACATTAAGTGGATGAAATAGGCTGGTAGTATTAAACAAAGTAATTCGTTGTTCTGTGGATCGGTTACTTTGAAATAAAAATATTCAGCAGTCTATGTATCAATCCACAATCACATTTAGGTGTTAAACGTTAATGATTAGTAAAGGGATCGTGATTAAGATTACTTAAAAAGTTCCGAATTCTGGCATGTATGACGGAAAGTGAACTGCATCTTTAGAAACAATCGCTGCCTTAGATATAGGCTTCCAAGAGTTTATTCTTAAAGCTCTGAAACTAAGATGAGGAGCGGATTTCTAATGGTATGTTGTTGCAAATTTCAGCTGAAGAAAGTACATAAATATTGAGAAGAGTTTCGTTCTTCTCGGCATTGTTACATACTGATCTGAATGTCTTAAATTGTAGGGTGTGGTGTCATTGACCAATAGAGGAAATAGGTTTGATAAACATCCTGGTAACTCATCTGTATTCATTTTAAACATAGTAATACATTTTTGAAAGTTCTGTCTATCTTGTAATTCTTACCACCCTATTTCGTTTTGGAAAGACATTAGTGAAACGGACGAGTTACATCAGTAACGATTGTAGCATTTTTTAAGTCTATCTTTTTTATAGTGTGTACACCCATCGCACACTACAGAGACATATTCAAGGATGGGTCTCGAGTAAGAAACGAATACTTGATTTAGTGTTTTACGATTTATTTCAAGATAAAAACGTATTATGCCGAGATTTTTAGCGGCTGAAGTTCGAAGTTTAAAAAGTAAGCCACTATGTTATACCCTATCAAAAGTCTTCCTTATGTCGGCAAACACAATACATATATATGTCTTTGCATCAAACTGGTATATGGTTAAATGCCCAAGAAGAAACCAAGGCGGATTTTAACTATAAGGTTTTGTTCATGCAAATAGGTCTCACTACACAGTTGAATTTTGTTCTTTTTTCTATATAAAATAAGGTCTAGGATTTTCATGTATAAGTTTTTTCTCATAACAGGCATGTAAACCCACATAAAATTACACAATAACTGGTAGGTTGCAGTGACACGCTGAGATTTTTTGAAAAAAAAAGTCCCCAAATGTTCATAAATACATGCATATGTTGAAATCCTATAAAAGTCACCTTTTTAACACCTGTGATGTCATATTGCAGTATATGCTATACCAACTTTTGCTCTACTCAACTTCAGCAAGAAATCACAATTACTATGAACCATTTTGAAAATATTTCAAAACCAAATTACATAGGCCTTGTTTTTAAGCGTAAGAATAATTTTCCGTGGGAAAAAATTATATATATATATTTTTTTTATTTGAGCATTATTTTCAAAAAAACTTTACCTACACAACCTAAAAGTGAAATAGGTCTGTAATGTGTGGAATGTTTGGAATTGGCTTTTTTAAATACATGTAAAGGTATAACTGTTGCCTGTTTCAAAGCTCTTGTTAGGAATATACCTTTTCTTGGTGAACGATGATAATATAATAGACAATGCCATTGAAATTGAACTTGCTCTCTGTCGTAACATTGTATGAGTGATATCGTCATCATCACCATATCTTTTATCAATAGTTAAACTTTTTAAAATATCTGTTATTTCAAAACGTTTTCCAGTTGAGAATTTGTTTTTCGAATAATATTTGGTAATTGAGTATTAGAATCATCGCCTAAAGAAATTGATACGAACTATCATTTGAACAATTAGCTTTTTCACACAATAATACTTCCGTCAAGCAGTGGATAATAGTGTTATTACTTTTGGGGTCCGCCGTGGCCGAGTGGTCTTAGGCGCCGCCTTAAGATCACTCACCTCTCACCGCTAAAGGCGTAGGTTTGAATCCCGCAAGTATTACTTTTGATGTAATATTTAAGAAGTTTAAAGGAATGACGCTGATCATTGATTTTGGCAGCATCAGGTATTACATGTTCAATATTATAAAAAATGTTTCTTTGCATGTTTTTAAGGTTATTGACTCTTAAATGATTATATAAGGACCAGTCGTTACAGACGGTATGAAGCAAAGTTAACATTCGTTTAACACCAATATAAGAACGTTCGTATGCATAAGCGAATAAAATCATCATGTCAATTTGCATGTTTATTTTATTACTGTGTTTGTGTGTCTTAATTGTTTTTACGAATTTTTAGACTATGAATGCAACATTTGAAATATAGGGTTAAGTATACTGTGATTTTTAAATTTGCAACCGTGATTTTTAAATTTTCAACCGTATATGCGGTTTTTAATGGTCGCATATTTTCTTTAACGGCGACACCGAAAACGCAACACAGGAAGATATACGAAAACGCAACACAGTAAGATATACGAAAACGCAACAAAGTAAGGTATATGAAATTCCAAAACAGGTTTACATGGGACTTACTTGGAAATGAAAAAAGTGAAACTGATGTAAGACGTAAACAATTATTAGACGACATCTCAAGTAAAGAACCACAACATCAACAGACAGTAATTACAGTAGGATAAGGCTGTATACGCTCGTGGTAAGTAGGTTTCGTTTGTATTTATCTTCATGTGTTGCGATTTCATATCTCTTGAGTATTGGTGCGGTTACCTTTATCATATTTCGTGAATATGTCAGATCAGCTAATCCAGTTTGAGACTTCGATGATATGACATAATCACTAGAAATAATGCAAGGACACGACGTATAAAATAACGAAAGTACACGACGTATAAATTAGTATCGTACTAATCCTAGGTACAATACCTGCAGAAAGTAACGCTTTAAATGCATAGGTGTTCCCGCTGTTAGTTGGGATTCCAGTGTTCCAATCTACCTGGTTCCCGACAACCACATGCGCCATCACACCGAACTGTATGGTTTGGCCGCCTACATTTTTACTCCGAAGAAGGTTTGTACCACTGCTCCACCTATCGAATAAAAATAAAACAAACGAGTTGCCCTTTGTTAGAATATCAGAATACCATGATTGTCAAGCAATATGTTACCTCAAATATAGTAAATATCAGGATACCATGATTGTCAAATTATATGTTACCTCAAATGTAGTAAATATCAGGATACCATGATTGTCAAACAATATGTCAACTAAAATGTAGTAAATATCAGGATGCCATGATTGTCAAGCAATACGTTACCTCAAACGTAGTTAATATCAGGATATAATGATAGTCAAGCAATACGTTACCCTAAATGTAGTAAATATCAGGATACCATGATTGTCAATCAATACGTTACCTCAAATGTAATAATTATCAGTATACATGTACTATGACTGTTAATCTGTGCATTACCTCAAATGTAGTAATTATCAGGATACCATGATTGGTTAACAATACGTTACCTCAAATGTAGTAAATATCAGGATACCATGATTGTCAAACAATACTTTAACTCAAATGTAGCAAATATCAGGATGCCATGATTGTCAAGCAATATGTTACCTTAAATGTAGTAAATATCAGGAAATCATGGTTGTCAAACAATAAGTTAGCTCAAATGTAGTAAATATCAGGATACCACGATTGTCAAACAATACGTTACCTCAAATGTAGTGAATATCAGGATACCAAGATTGTCAATCAATACGTTACCTCAAATGTGGTAAATATCAGGATACCATGATTGTCAATCAATACGTTACCTCAAATGTAGTAAATATCAGTATACATGTACTATGACTGTCAATCTATACGTTACCTCAGATGTAGTAATTATCAGGATACCATAATTGTCAAGCAATACGTTACCTCAAATGTAGTTAATATCAGGATACATGTACCATGATTGTCAATCTATACGTTACCTCAAATGTAGTAAATATCAGGATACCATGATTGTCAAGCAATACGTTACCTTAAATTTAGATAATATCAATATACCATGATTGTCAAACAATATGTTACACCAAATGTAGTAAATATCAGGATACCATGATTGTCAATCAATACGTTACCTCAAATGTAGTAAATATCAGTATACATGTACTATGTGTGTCAAACAATATGTTACCTCAAATGTAGTAAATATCAGGATACCATGATTGTTTATCAATACATTCCTCAAATGTAGTAAATATCAGTATACATGTACTATGACTGTCAATCTATACGTTACCTCAAATGTAGTAATTATCAGAATACTATGATTGTTAAACAATACGTTAACTCAAATGTAGCAAATATCAGGATACCATGATTGTCAAGCAATATGTTACCTTAAATGTAGTAAATATCAGGATATAATGATTGTCAAGCAATACGTTACCTCAAATGTAGTAAATATCAGGATATAACGGTTGTCAAACAATACATTAGCTTAAATGTAGTAAATATCAGGATACCATGTTTGTTAAACAATACGTTAGCTCAAATGTAGTTAATATCAGGATACCATGATTGTCAAACAATACGTTACCTCAAATGTAGTAGATATCAGGATACCATGATTGTAAAACAATACGTTACCTCAATTGTAGTAAATATCAGGATACCATATTTGTCAAACAATACGTTACCTCAAATGTAGTTAATATCAGGATATAATGATAGTCAAGCAACACGTTACCTCAAATGTAGTAAATATCAGGATACCATGATTGTCAAACAAAATGTAACCTCAAATGTAGTAAATATCAGGATACCATGATTGTCAAACAGTACATTACCTCAAATGTTGTAAATACCAGGATACCATGATTGTCAAACAAAATGTAACCTCAAATGTAGTAAATATCAGGATACCATGATTGTCAAACAATACGTTACCCCAAATGTAGTAAACACAGGATACCATGATTGTCAAACAATACGTTACCTCAAATGTAGTAAATATCAGGATACCATGATTGTCAAGCAATATGTTACCTCAAATGTAGACCTTGAACTATGGATATTTCATTTTGTTGTTTGTGAAAAGAAATTTGAATCACCAAAGATTTATCTTATGCATGAACTACTGAGCTCGTAATTGTTGCAAATCGGTATACTGAAATTCACTGAAAGATGTCTCACCTGTATTGTCGATATTTTTTCGAGCTTAGCAGCAAAACTGCAAATTTATATCAAACAGCATATATAATGGATATTCTGTCCAATAACTTATATTGTATTTTGTATATGTATTGTAAAATTCTTTAATTATGTTGACCAAATACTTAATCGCTTCCAGCGATAAAGTCACTCATTGGCCAATATCGGGTTATGCTACGGTGAGCTAAGTATTCTAATATTCCTAATGTGGCATTCTTTGAACCACACAAGGGTTGATACTTTAACCACATTAATGACTAAGACAACACCATACACTCAACTCCAAAATAAACCTTTCACATTTTTTTCACTTGTATGTCAGAAATTAAATAAGGTATCTCAACTGCATCTGATCGTTGATTGTCACTCAGTCTACCCATCAGTTGCTGCTGATTAACTTGTCTTGTGATTCTTTTTATATTGAACAGCAGTATTCTGCGTTGCGTGCGTGCACGGACACAAGCCCAATTTAATGGTGACAATGTATACCTAGTTCGATATACATGTATACGAATCATATTATTTTCAACATTGAATGAGCAGGGCCGATTAGCTCAGGCGGTAGCGCGTCTGACTATCAATCCGGGGGTCATGAGTTCGATTCCCCGCCCTGCCACAGTCTCCGTGTTGATTGATATGCACAATTGCGTCTCATTATCAATGATCTCTCACGGCTGATTCAAGTGGGAAAGTTACCAATTACTGGCGGAGATGAAGTGTGCTCGAGTATTGTTTAACCTTCCAGGATCACAGGAAATAGTGGTTAGGTTCACTGATCATCTTTTAGCTCTGGATGGCATAAAATATACGCCAAATAATCAATATGCAATACAACATTGAATGCATGTAAGCAAAAAAGTGATTATAGTAACTTGACAAAGTATCATAAACATACCATCCAATACGGTCGTTAATTTCCACGGATATGGCTGCTGCTGGGGTTAATGTCTGCTCTTTGTCATGCACTGTGAAAATATATTGTGAGGTCATTTTCGTTTCTTTGGTCCATTTTACAAACGGTCACATGTTTAAGAATGGCTTAAGTGTAAGATTTGAATATGCGAAAAAAGGGTCATGAAAATCCATTAACCGTTTCATAAACGACATACGAGGGGTTATCCGGAAGTTCGTGGACAAATGCTATAAAATAAAAACTACATCTTATATATGTGTAATATTTTTAGATTATAATATTCAATTTCAGTGTAAGTTGTATACAAATTTTAAATAAAATATACAATATAACACATGATTTACATACATTTGATATACATCATGTACAGTGATGTGCCGCAGGTCAATTTTGAAGACGACGTCGCGACGTCAATTCTTCTCAAAGTAAGCACCACTATTTTCTATACATTTGCAGTGGCGTTCTACCCACTGATGAAAAACTTGCTTGTACCAGTCCGATGGGTATGAATACAAAATGGAATTAGATTCCGTTTGAAGTTCTTTTTAAGTTTTTAAAATGTTTGCCCTTCAATTCGCACTTTAATTTCGGAAAGAGCGCGAAATCACACGGTGCGAGATCTGGGGAGTACGGCGGATATGGAAGAACCTCGTATCAGAATAAGAAATGGGTTGAGCTCAGTAAGAAAATAATACAATATAAAAAACAATTTTTTTGAAAATCCCTCTCTTGGTATTGGTTAAAAATATTCAACTAAATTTACAGTAAATTAAATAACGTGTTGAAAACGTAGTAAACAAGTATTGAGTTAAACTTATATGTTGTACTTCAACTGCAAAACAAGTTCTTCCAACTTCGAAGTCTTCTAGGGTAGAACTAGTACTTTGCTTATGCAGATAAAGTGTTTTGCCCCAGGACATTGAATTTCAGTATGGATGCGAATTGAGTGAAATCGGGTGATCTCGGCACATTCGTCGGACATGACTAGGTCAGACAGAACTATGGTATCTCAGAAATGGATGGATTCTCAGAAATAAAGATCAAAATTCAGAGTTGCAGAACCGTCTGACCTTATGGACTGTGAAACGGTTGGGATAATTGTTTGTCTCAACAGGTGTTGAAACTGGTTCGAGACAATGCTGTAAAACTAGTTGTATTTGTTGAAACACAGCATACCTACTTAGAAAAATGGCTGATACTGAAGTTGGATACTTTTGTATAGCTCGGAATATGAAGAAGGATGACGCAGGACTAGTTTTGATCATAAAGCCCATTAATGTGCATAGTCATTTAGTGTCATGTTAGTAAATTATTCATGATTTTTCTTTGTTGGTGTTGAAAGGTGTTTAGCGTTGCTTTCAACAACTTTTCAGTTATATTGCGACGGTGTCTACTTTAAACAGTATTCTTAGCGCTGCCACACTGGTTTCACATTATACTGATACCGGACCGACCAGACCTAGAACTATTCTCTAGCACCCGCATATTTTTATTTGATCCTCACAAAACTTGCACAGTAGTTATATATAACCATAATATCTCAGATAAGTTCTTGAACTGACCAAACTGGATTATCAATGTCAGAGTTATGGCCCTTGAAACATTAAAACATGTACTATTTGACCTTGTGTGCAACTGTAGCACCTCAATATTTCAATTGAATCTCATCAAACTTGCACAGTAGTTAGAAAGAAGTTCTGTAACTGGCCAAATCGGATTAATTATATCTTAAAAAATGCATTAGTTCATTTTGTGTGCATTGTAGTACTTGCAGCTTTTACTTGATGTCCACCAAACTTACATAGAAGTTATAAAACCTTTATATCTTGGACGCGTTCTTGAACTTATCAAATCGGATAACTATTGTCACAGTTATGGCCTTTGAATCGTCATAAATGCGTTATTTGATGTAGTGCACACTCTAGCACTAGCATATTTTTTTTATTTTATCCGCATTAAACAAACACAGTAGTTATGTTAGTAACTATGATATCTAGGAAAAGTTGTTGAACTTGCCAAATTGGATAATAAGTGTTGGATTAACGGCATTTGAATTGTCAAAAATATGTGTAATTTGACCTTGTGTGCATCTGGCACTTGCAGTTTCCATTTAATCTTCGACATACTTACACAGTGTTTATGTAACCGTAAAATATTGAATGAGTTCTTAAAGTAGTTAATCGGATAAATATTGTCAGAGTTATGGCCATTTTATTGTCAACAATTGTGTGTTTTTAATGTTGTGTGCGCTCTAGCACTCACAGTTTATATTTGATCTTCATTAAACTTACACAGTTGTTATGTAACCATAATATCTTAGACACGTTATTGAACTGACCAAATTGGATAATTAGTGTCGGGTGTTATGGTCCTTGAATCGACAAATATATATAAAATTTATGTACACTCTAGCACCTGCAAAAATTATCGCCTTTGGCATTGTCTCCTCTGCCACAGATGAGCGACTCTGACACTCTTGTTTTAAATTCCCCTACAACTGTCTACTACAAACCCCTGGCGTATGACAGCCCAGAATTTAATCCCAGGGACTCGGCTTCCATAAACCGTTCACCATGCGGGACCACCATGCAATGCTATACGTAAAATATCTAAGGCCCAGCCTAACTGTCAGAGAAAATTATTTATTCGCTTAAAATGTGCTTATAAGACCTGTTTCGGAGGCTTTTGTGGTTGAATCACGCTGGTTAAAAAATTTATTCGCGATCTCAAGTTTTCCCCTATTCAACTCTATATGAAACAGTGATTCCATTGGTATCTAATACTTAGGCCGTGTACGGTCATTATAACGGTCATGCATTGTGACGGTCCATTGTGTTAATTATGATAGGCTGTAATTATCAACCGTGTTTATTGTTACGAGTACAGTTAACCAACTCTATAAATAAAGACAAAATCTTATTAAAAATAAAATCTACGGAAGCAAATTAAGATCAGCCTAAAACACCAATTGTACAAAATGAACATTGACATCGATACTTACAGAAGGCGCATAGCATTGTTTTGACCAGGAAGGAGATTTAGTGGCTATAAATTTAAAACTGATTATAAACCATATAGTACATGTGGATCAGACATACACTATCGTACATTTTTATACGTTTGTTAGTGACATTTACACTTTTGACAAGTCATGTCTTAGTTAAATACCTGATACGTAAATACCGTTGGCGATGAAATACTTTTTACAAGCCAGGAGTGCCATTTAACAATCATGGGTGATTACCAAATCAATGTGTGCAGATATGTTCAGTGGGAAACGCTTTGGGCCCAATCAACATACAGTACCTACCCGTCGAAGAGACTATTGCTGTCTATGGATATCGAAACAAGCCCAGGTCCATTAACCGACAAGGATAAAATATTAAATGCAATATATACGAAAAGTAAAGATCTTAAGTCGGAAATCCAACATGTAAATCTGATATATAGTCATTATTAAATCTGAAATGGAGTCAATGCGGCTTACATGTACGGAATTAAAAACGGCTACCTTAAATATTGAAAAGAAACAAAAGAGTGTTGAAAATAGGCTCGATAAAGCTAAAACTGAAATAAAACGTGCTCGTGATAATCGAGAAATGATTCAATTAGATATTGACGCCATTCAGCATATTGTGGATGAAATTACCGATTGTGTTAACAAAATAGAAGACCGGTTTGAAAAGATAGAAGCGAAATCAATAAAATCAAATATGCGTATATTTTGGTTAAATGAATTATTAAATGAACATAGTGAAGGTCTTTTAAAGAAAAATGTTATTGAAAATGTATTGAATGTAGCATGTTCTCTTAATAGTTGGTCCGAAAATTGCATAATAGATGCTTTCAGAATTTCAGAAATTCGAGCCCAGGTTAACCAAAAGTAACAACTGTAAAATTTTCCGAATTCACAGATAAGGTTAAAGTGTTCAAAGCAAAAGATGTTCTCAGAGAATCTGGCATACGGATAAATGATGATTTGACATTTAAACAGAGATTAACATTAACTGAATTGAAAAATAAAGGGGAAGTAGGTTATTATCAAGAAGGAGAACTTAAACTTAGAAAAAAGAATGAAGGTTTTGAAAACAGTAAATCACAAGTTTTTGTAAATGCTAAACGACGTCGACAAATACCGCTCAAGTTGAAATAGATACAGAGTCCCAGAACTCTCGTTACTCGTATACGCATGTAAACGGCGAATACTCTGACGTATAGGAAAGCGGCCGAGGAAAATGCCGTTTAAAAGCTGAATTAAATATTGCATATTGGAACATAGAGAGCTTATTACAAAAAACTGATTTCATAGACTTTGTTGATTACTTTTGCTGTTTTGATATATTCGTGTTAGCAGAAACCTTGGAAGAAAATAATAATGAAACCAAACGTTTGAAATCAACGCATGGATGTTTCTTTTTTCCTGCGGAAAAACATGCTAAACAAGGATGAGCAGTGGCAGGAATGTCTGTTTATATAAATAAAAACATTTTAAAATTTGTGAGTAAAATCCAATATGAGTTTACCATCGGTTTAGCATTCCAGCTTGATAACTTGTATACGAAATTTGAAACAAACGTTGTACTATTATTTGCATATCTCCCCCCTAATGACTCGCCATTTTACAATAATAAGCAATTGAAATCTATTGAGCTTTTAGAAAGTGTTATAACTAATATCACAATAAATTTCGGTTTATCCGATTTTATAATCTTAGGTGACCTAAACGCAAGAATAGGTGAACATAGTGAATGTATAAAAACAGTTGAAAATGTAAATGAACTTGAAGATTACAATGATTTTAGTAGCTCTGTTGAGGAGACGCGTGTATCCAGTAACAAAACTGTAAAGACATGTGGTAGAAACTTGACTGAATTATGTAAATAATATTCAATGTACATCCTAAAATGGTCGTGTTAGAGATGACAAAACAGTTGGAAACTTTACATACACGTGGACGATTGGTTGCAGTATTATTGATTATTGTTTATGTTCAGGATATCTCATACCGTTTGTCAATAACTTCCGAGTTGGACATCGATGTGATTCTAAATATTTTCCAATAATTACGTCATTAACAATACCAACACTACACACTGATAAAAATCTAAAAGATAATATACATTATAAAACATATCCGTGTTATAATATACCTTTGCACATTAAGGAAACATTTCAAGAAAAAAATCTTGCAAATGTATTTACTACCAAATGCATTTATGATATGTGCATTGAAATAGAAAATACTAACTCTGATATAAATCAAATTTTATCATCGTTTACTGATATGCTGAAATATACTGGTAAAGTGTTTGAAAGTCAACCAAAACGGTATGTTTAATCACAGCCAAAATGGTTTGACGAGAGTTGTTATGTAAGCAAACGTTTAAAATATCGTCTATTACGACAATATAGACAAAATTACACTGAGCAAAATTTACAAAGATATATAAGTGCCAGAAACGAATTTAAAAATATATGTAAAATTAATCAAAATATATACCACGGTCAGGGAACTCTGTCAAAACGTAGAGTGATTCGCTTCGAAAGTTTGTCATAGATTCACGTTGACAGTATTATTGTTTTGCAAATTTTGTCACAGTTGCTAGTCGATAGCGGGGACATAACCGCTGATATGTATATATAATCAAACATATGAAGTATATATTTGACATTCCGGGGAATGTAGTGTATTATAAGTAAAATACGATCAAATTGAACATCTGATTATGAATATTTCTTCAAGTTTAAATTTTTTAAAATGTCACAGGTTTGTGACGACAGGGTAACGGAGGGGTGTCGATCCTTATTTTAATGTCACGGATTCAGTGTCGATAGTTTTAACATTGTAGAATAGTTCAACCTTACGCCAATACTGCCATTTACACTTCGAGTCTCGTGCAGAGGCTGTCCGGCATATAGTTTTAGAGCATTGTCGTTCTGTTACAGGTTAAGTCTGCGAAAGTTTGAACCGACACACAGAAGCAAAACAATACCTCGGTACTTACAACCCAATAGCAATAGTCATGTTTCTTGAGACTTGCGCTGGTAAATTAAAACTCTACATATAACGAATCATTTTAGGGAAAAATTGTCATTTTTTATACGTATTTCCATATTTATGTTTTGAGTGATGTATTTATCCAGCTCATCGATTGAGTCATGTCTTGTCCTCAATTAACTGCCCAAGTCTGAGACTTGGATTTAAATCTTCCGTTATTCTCCATTATTCGTTTTCATTTATCTAACAAATAAGAAATTTAATTAAGATTTGAACTTGTAACTTTTTCAAACTTTTCTGGATTAATAAAACACAACACATATGGTTACGTTAGATTCGTTTTTTATGAAATAATAGAACAAAATGTACACAAAAACTATCATGATCTGCAGGGGAAAAGTTAGGGTAACGTGAATACCCGCAAGTATACTTGGGATTCTGGAGATGTGCTTATTTACACATGTCAATATATCGTACATTTGACCCACACTCACAAAAAAATAAATCTTGTATTTATGTGTTTGATACGTTTTATATGAGTATATGATCATTTGAAGGGAAAAATATGCTGTAATGTTATCTTATATAAGGCCCTACTCAGCAAAAAAACCGTCCCTCTTTTTTTATAACTGATGTAGCTCTGTCTTTGTTTCATGCCCAATGTACATGTATTTTTTACCCTGGCGATGTTGAGATCATATGTACATAGCACTTAGTGCCCAGAACATTCATTTCCATTTTTTCTACGTGCACATGCAATCGACAGGTTTTTCAGTCAACGTCATACGATTCATGCAATAGAGGCCGATTTGATTTTTTTTAATTTTTCACAGTTTTCAACATGTAACAGATTTCTGAAATGGATGCAATAAAATGATGATGGGTGGGGTAACGGCCATGGTGGTCGCATTCCAGTTATGGTGCTGTCGCAAATATAATGAGCGACTTGAGGCACGTTTCCGATAAACCTGAACTGTTTACAGTAGTACACACACGCATGCACGCATGCACGCATGCACGCAAGCACGCACGCACGCACACACACACACACACACACACACACACACACACATACCGACTTTCCTGTGGTATCACTATGAAAATGTTCGTGCTAGCCAGACTTAGCGAAATGATATCAATCCGCAAATAAATGAATGGTTTTGGTACATGCCTCATTGCCAAGATCGTCCAAAGACACATGCATAGGTAAGATATTATTTGGCTAGTAGAAAAATTCCACGTAGCTTCTGACCGGCTTAGTTGATCTATTTTCTCGTTCCTGGAACGATGTCATCGGCAGAGGAAAGAAGTTAACATCTACTGACAGCCAAGACATTTAATGTAAAATGAAATGTTTTATTTTCGAAAATCTGTGCTGTTTCGTTGGTGGCTGAGAAAGGACATATAATCAATGATAGGCCTTCATCCAGATTACAATACAGCGAGGAATCTTAGACAAAAGATATGTCCATTTCTGCCAATAGTGTAGAGAAGAATCCGTGACATTTAAATCAACATCGACACAAACTTGTGACACGTGAAGTTTTTTCAAATGGACTTTCTCACATGGTATTAGTAAAAAGTCTAAAAGTTATGACTCTTTTTTTAAACAAAAATACTTAAACAACAGTTATAAATGATGTTTTGCACTGATTAATGTCTTTATTGACAATTTCATCTCTACTTTCGTTTTACGTACATATTTAAGAGGATTTATTCATTCTTCCGTTTTAAACATTTACTAATTCACACATGATTGTTTTGAACATGGAAAATACTAATTAATATCAGGTGAAACTCAATCCTGTAAAAAGTTTAAAACTTATAGCTGTATCCAGTAAATAATTGACTTTATATATCAAAGTATGCCGTGTTTTCCCGCATCAGATCGACGTGAATCTATGACAAATTGTCGACGCAAATCACTTTACGTTGTGACAGAGTTCCCTGACCGTGTATACGCTAAAAAACAATTAGATACATAAAAAGTTAATATAAACCATTCTAAGTCATTCTGGTCTAGACTCAAATCAGTGACAAAACGCGGTCGCAAAGTTGAGAACAATATAACGACTGGGAAATGGGTCAATCATTTTGATAAACTTTTGAACCCAGAAACTGGAAACTTGAATGAAGAAGTAAATATGCTGATAGACATAGAGTTCAACGAACCAATAGATGACATTGAAGATTTTATATTGAATACTGAGATAACCGAAGATAAAATTCGATTGGCCATCAAAAGGTTTCGGAAGGGGGAAAAACCAGGACCAGACTGTTTACTGCCTGATATTTTTATAAATGGTATTGATGCCATTGCACACGTCTTAGTTAAACTTTTTAATAGACTATTTTTAACAAGTGAATACCCAGAAATTTGGTGTGAATCCTTTATTGTGGTACTTCACAAAAAGGGTGATATAAACAATACAGATAATCATAAAGGTATTTCATAACAAAATGTTTTAAGCAAATTATGCTGTCAAGTATTGGTAGCTGGACTAAATTTCTTTGCATTTATGTACCATATTATTCTCGTTTTTTCTATAGAGCGTTATTAATTCATAATATGATTATCATTTAAGAATTATCATTATTTATATTTCTTCGAATATGGAGTCATTACTATATTATCATATAAAACTCTTTATATATGTTCGAAGCTGGCCCAGTAGTGGTAGAGAGAGATTGGTGAACCGTGGATTATGTGCCTTCCTCGTATATATGAACGGAAGTAAGGTTCAGAAATATGTCATACATCTAATGCAATATTTCTATTTGTCGTAGATGTAGTTTTTGAAATGTGTTATTTTTCATTACTTTTTCAAAGCAAAGGAAAGTCAGACACGAAAATTAGGCCTCACTGTTAAAATCGGGTGAACAATTCATTGATGGAAGGGCATGACGTCATGTCATTTGCATACTAACAATTCGCGCGTTTTTTATGTAAAATTTCCGGACGTTGTATGTTTGATATTTTTCTTTATCTCGGTTGCATTATATTACGAAGGAAGGTAGGTTTTATTATTGATTAACTACGTTGTATAATAATGATTACTAACAATCAAAACTTAAATGAACTATTGTTTTGCGATGTGCCATCCAAATTTAAATGAAATATTGTTTAACGATGTGCCAAGTTTTCCAAAGTGTAACGACATGCGATAACGTTTTGGTGTAATATTCACTTTGACTGACCTGATTGTAGAATCAGTAGCTTCCAAATAGCTTGATAACTTCTATGATCATGGATCGACCGGAGTGTGTTCTTGCTGCTTTGGAGGTAGGTTTCAGAGTGATCAGAATTAGACTGTATTCCCCGACTTCCGGTTAGGAGAAACCAGACTGGTTTCTACTTTAAACTACAGTTTATTTACTTTTTTTCTTCTTTTTATCTACTGTACAATTTGTTTAATTGAAATGTCGTACAATGCAATAATTAAATATTTTATATTGCAATCGTAGTTCACAACGAGCTGAATAAGACCATAGGTGAAATTCATTAACTATGTAAACAAGGAATGTTCCATCGACTGATTGGAATTGTATTTTTAATTTTTGTTGTGTTGCGTGAGAAGATTATCCTGTTGATTATGTTGTTATTTTTTAACTGGAATCATACTGTGCATGTGTGTTTTGTATATTGGATATTTCTTGCATTCTTTGAAGTTTCCTATCTGAGTTCATAGCTTGATGCCATCCATGTTTTATGCGCCCTCATGCGCTGTAGACAGTGGGGTTAATGTCAAGGTCACATTTATTTATGTAATTTTTGGTTTGCGACTGCGCATGTCAGTCTGTGTTTGCACACTATAAGAGCTTTTATTAAATGTTGGCATGAATTATACAAAAACAATCAACATATGCTTTCCAGAGCTGTTCGTCTACATAGACATTTTTATTCCTTGTGAATTTGTTTTGCTTTATGACTGAGGATGTTTATGGTCAACATTTTCATAAATTCAATTTTTTTGAAGATAATGTCCAATGTCCATCGCCTTTATTCATTTGATGCCGTTTCTTGCATATATTTTACATACATACTTATTCCAATTTGTGTGTGTGTGTGTGTGTGTGTGTGTGTGTGTGTGTGTGTGTGTGTGTTAGGGGGGGGGGGGAGAATCTTGGTTGTAGAGTTATTGTCATTTTTCTGAGATGTTTATTTTACATACAAAAAAAGTAATTCTGTATCTGTATGAGTACATTGCAAAAACACTTCTGGCATATGATCAACGGACGGGAAGAGCACATGTTAAATTTTTTTGGTCCGATTGGAGACGAGATTTAAAAATCTCCACACATTTTGTAAGGACTTATTCGTCTATAATAGTCCTGGGAAAATAGGAGTTATTGAGTGTTTCTGTTTTTGCCATTATAGTTTTGAAACAACGGCTATTGTTGGTTACTATTTTCAACGATATTTGTTGAGATAAAGTCGTAAAAACGCCTTGCTGTCACTTTGCGTTTAATTCTCACTGGTTTAAGATAAGTTTATGTCTGTTCTGTTTTGCTGCATAACAATGGTCAACAGCATTAACAAGTTCTTATCCTTTTAAGCCATGCCCTCGGCATGTGTGAGTGTTTCGTATAGATGTCTTTCCAAACAATTTTCTTATCTTTGTGTAGAGTGCGTTGGAAATTTTGTAGCTTTTGGTTGAGATATATATATATATATATATATATATATATATATATATATATATATATATATATATATACTGGTCATACCTATTACCGCGAGTCTAAAACTTTGTCAACCATGTAAATAATGGCATCAATAATAAACAGTCATAAAGTTGCTTAAGTGTGCGGAGTAATATCAGTTGTCGGTAGGAAATGTAAACAAATATCGACGCTAACGGAAGTCGAAGTTTAGCGCATGTTATTCTACATGCATTCGCAAAAAAAGGTATACCATGGTTTTAGGTATTCAAACGATACTGTTTGGGATTTGGGCCGAATATCGGACCCAACAACAAGCAAACGAGAGCCCTGATACCATACGGATCCTATGTCAAAGTATAAGTCGCCTTACAGGGTATCTATGTATCACAGCCCCTTGATTTGCAGAATCATCTTCAATGCCTTGGCCCCGGGTTTCCCCCAGAGTCATAACGCATGTCGCCAGCGACATCCCTTCAAAAGTTGATTAGCGACATCCCTTTAGAGGTCCGACATGCCTTCCCATCCGTTGCGACTACCGTTAGATAATTCCATTACACAAGCCCATCAATAATTAAACAAGTGACCACGTGATCAATTGACCTATTTCACAGACTTGTCAATCACTCGCAAGTGTGAACTGGAGGTGTGTACAGGTAAGCCAATCAGAACGAGTCATTTGAAGGTTACTCCGCCTCAATATAGAATGCGGTGTCCTGTGAAATTTCTTGATCCGAGATTATTTTTCACAAGATTCAAAATCGACTACTGACCAAGGTGTCGGCATAACCTTTCAATTGATTCATTAACCTCCCAATCACGTAAAGTCTATGTAGTATGTGTGCATTCAATCGGAATGAAACACTTAATAAAGTGTGTCACGACCATTTCTTAGATCAAGAAAACTAGAAATAGATCGCAGTGTATAGTTTCAGCTATGAAACTGTAAATTAGAAATGATCAAATGGCTCTATTCAGTGCGCCGTGATGCCGAAAACCCCCGCAGTTACCGATTGCTTCATGATAATGCATTTCCCTGCAGTGTGTTTTTAAACTCAAAATTATTGCATATTTACGATCAAAACAAATGTCCGACCTTTCTTTTCGTAAACATTAATTCTACAGAAAGTGGACCCCCCCCCCCCCCCCCCACCAAAAAAAACAAAACAACAACAAAAAAAAACAAATAAAGAGGGCATTCCCATAGATAACGCATGAAAGTTGTGTGCGCGATCTGGAATAATCTAGTTGAAACAAGGTCATATTTCTAAAAATAACCGTGTTTTTACTTTATACATCGCTAATTAATATAAAAAAATGGCATCTTCGAAGACTTGGTTTGTTTTTACAGCTGATAGCTGTCGTCGGTTGGGGGAATTGGAAGGTGGTATATGACACGTGGTAATTGATATACCGAGTTGCCAATTCGGTAATAAACCTTTGATCGTTATCTCAATTAAATTAACATTAAAAAGTGTCCCGCCGAGAACAAAGGATCAAGTTGAATTTTACGAGGAGAATGAAAACCATCGGCCAGTTCGTTTTAGAACATCAAAATACTAGAAATGTTTTATCTAAATTTTCAAATTATGGCTGAGTTTCGGCGTCTTTTAAAAAGCAACTCTGATGAGTCTGATTTGTTTTGGTTTTCTGACTTTGATATTGATTCATCTGATGATTATACTAAGCTCTCTCTCTGGCGACGAGGATCAGATTCATGAATGGACGAGCAATTATTCTGATTTGAGGATGTAGAATGCAGTAGAAACAAAATAAATAACAGAATTAATAAAACTTTTAATCCGTTGGAAATAAAGATGGTATGACAAGTAAAGATGGTATTTACAAGTTTGAACAATACAAAAAGTAAATTGGTGGTGGCGAGGTAAGGGGTGGTGGGGTAATTTTTTTTTAAAAAATCCGGACTCTGCAACTGTGAATTTAGTAGTGGGGTTGATGGATTTATGGGGGTGGTTGTTGGAAAACAGATTTTCAAATTTAATTTTGATAAACAACACAGTTTTACAACTCTGGATTCTGCATAATGTAAATAAGTCGGGTGTGGGTATAAGGTTAAATAATAGACTCTTCCAATATAAATCAGGAGTTGGGTGGTAATAATAATATAAAAAATGGATAGTGGGGAGAGGGGGGAAGTAACTGGATTCTGTATAATGTAAATGATTTGTTATGAATGTTAATTTATTTATTTAGTTATACACTGTTTATTTACATGAATTAGTCATAGATATATATGGTATATTACCATAAATATATATATTTTTGCAAAATAATTTTTCTTACTTATAATATTATATTTCTTACCCTATATTAAACAATTAACATCACCAGAAAGAGAAATTAATTCTCCAAAAATTCACATACACCATAACT
Source organism: Panopea generosa (assembly GCA_029582155.1). NCBI lineage: Eukaryota > Metazoa > Mollusca > Bivalvia > Adapedonta > Hiatellidae > Panopea > Panopea generosa. The sequence goes on along the minus strand of CM055903.1, from coordinate 54,188,295 downwards.
TTAACAAATAACCATAACAAATTTCACACTGTAAAAAGGAGTTAATTAACAGAGGTGTCAAACTTGAACATTTTCCCAATAAGCTGTATGGATATAGTGCGTGCAGTCTTATCAGTTACCTATTGGGTATTGATTATCAGATACTGGTCAACTGTATTGACCTGTGATAGCTGATAAGGTAAATTCTATATGGAGCAAAGGGTTAATGTTAATGTCTCATTTGCATGTATAGTTTTTAAGGTCATCTGTGGCGTTGTCTAAAGGACCTTTTGCAATCACTTTTTATCCGTTGTCGTGTGTCTGTAAATACATAACATTTTCAATGACTTCTCAAAAACTGTAAGCTCAATTTTAATGAAATGTATACCGCTTTAAACCCTAATAGTGAATCTGAATGGCATGATCCCGAACCCGTAGGACCTTGGGGACCTGGCCAAACAGTAAAATGTAAACTTTGAAAATCTTCTTACTGTAGGAAGCAATCGGTGTTTTCTCATGCTCCAATTTTTTGGGGTCATTGATGACCTACTGACTAAAAATCTGGGGGTCATCAGTTGACTAGTATTAAACTTAACCAACTTGAATAAATGGAGTTAAAAATACATATTTTACTAAAACAGTTTTACTTCAAACAAGTTTCTCAATCAAAACTGCAACTTAAGTTAACAACTTTAAAACAATTTAACTTCAAAACTATGTTTCAGTTCTGGCAACAAGTGACAACAACTAGAAACTAGTTGTTTTTGTGGTCATGGCCACAGGCCATGAACTTTTTTCAAATGCCATGGCCACAGCTCAATCAACATAAAAAGCTAGTCTTTAATCGAAATATACACATTGGTTTCAAATTAAACATTTAAACCATCAGCTGTGTGTGTTATTGCATTATTAGAAAACATGTACTGATGTGAGTGTTTGTTACAAGAGTGTATTTTATAAATAGAAAATGGGACTAGTTTAAATACTAGTAACTTTCAATTTACATAATTTCATTTGGTAAATATTGAAGTCCATTATCTTTGTACAACATGATATGCTTTTGTGGTGTAACTGGCAAACACATCTGCACTTTTGTAGAAATTCTGGGTTCAAATCCCACCATTTGCAAACAACATGGAAAAAAGATGGCTTCAATATGGTGAAAAAGTAGTTTTTATTGACATTATTCTCTATTAAAAATTAATAATTTATACATATATGTATGTTTTTTAATGATGTTTGTGGCTGCATGGACAAAATGTTTTTTATTGCTTGTAGTTATCAGTATAACATAATCTTTTGTTGAGCTGCTCACATTTTAAATTTTACTTTTAATATTTTGCTTTTATGAGTCATCAGGGTCTTTTTTGGTTACTCTTTCTGACTGCTATACATTTAAAAAACATATTTATATACAATTTCCGTGGACTGCAGGTTTAAGTTGTACTCTTTAAAAAGCTAGTGTTACAAAGGTTGAGTGATTAACATACAAAGTAATTAGTTTTGGATTCGAATCCCAGCTGAGGCTATATTTTTTTCTATTTTGAATGTTCCTGTTTAGTAATACAACTAGATTGTAGGAGAGTCTGGACAATAACTGAAGAGAACTTATGTCCAGACTGTGTATTTTATTCATTCAAACCTGTGTTAAGTAGCCAGTCAAGGGAATGAGCAAAAGTGACCATGTAAGTTTGTTGCTCAATACAGGTTAATTAAACTTCAAACAAAAAACGGGAAATAGAAAATATGATTGCTTATGACAGGTGGCTGCTTAATAAAGGTAGTCGCCTACACAGGTTTGACTGTATTTGGATAAGTCATCTGCTAATTTGGGAATATAAGTAAAAGGAATGGTACATGTGTGCAGTCATGTTTTATGGTGACAATGTTATAGTATTCCTTGGTACATGGGAGATGGAGGTCCAAATAACTGACATGTCCAAATACTTCTCTTAAATTGTTTTTCTAGTCAAGTGACCCTGAAGTTTTCAACATTTGATTGATCTTGTCCAGAGAAATACATTTAATAAGTCAATGTTTAACATTTAAACCACAAAAACTCTACTTATGCTTGGATACAGGATGAATGTCTGATGTTTAGAATTATACAAATGGGTCATGGTTGGCAGAGTTATCCAAGGTGGTGTTGACAAATGACCACTTACTTCTCACCCCTTAAATTGTTGGTTACATCCCTGCTCAGGTGAACCAAAAACATATTGTGAGAAAATTAGGAGGTTACTTTCCGAAAGACGGTGGCTCTACTGAAATTCATGACAAGGTATTCTAAGTATGTTTGAAATCGGCATTAAACCCCATTAAACTACATACTGGTTTTCGACACAATGTAAATTATAGTATAGACATGTAGTTTGTTTATGTCACAGGGCAAGAAAAATATGCAGCCAGTCTTTGACTCGAACCTGGAACCTCTTGCTTACACTTGGCAAATGCTCTATCGACTGAGCAAACCAGACTGCTGACATATAATATTTGTCTCCTTACAAGTTAGGTACACACTGTGACATTTAAATTATGCAAAAACAAATTAATAACAGGAGAAATAACCATATTCGGAGGTCCTGAAAACATTTTGTGACCATTTTGTATGATAATATAAATGCTTGTTTATGTTTGTATCATATGACTGTGTAGGTGTATTTTTAAATAAAACAAGAAACGTCACTGGTTAGTATCGCATGCCCCCCCACCCCCTCCCCCACCAAATGGTCTGTGAAAAATAACAATATATGTTATAATAGGTAGCGATATATCCATGAATATCAAGAGTGACAGACTGATGTTTCAGACTAGGCATGCAATTCCATGTTATTTTACATTCAAACATGACCTTGACCTGTGTAACCTTGACCTTGACATCTGATGTAATGATCTTGGTATTTCAACAGTTAAATGTAGGTGAAACATCATCATGACATGCTGATCACTTGTGTCATCCTTAAATAGAATACAAAGTTACAGATCAGTTGTTGATCAACTGATAAATTGAGCCAAGTGTTTTTGAAATCCATCCATGTATGATAAAGTTCAAGGACGGACTTGAATTCTCAAACAGATTCAAAGTGTTGTCATACATACTAAAAGTGTGACCTTGACCTTTGAGGTACGGGTCTAGGTCTTACTTATGACACGTCGTCATGTCATCTTGATAAATTGAACCAAGTTAAAGACAGTCACAGACCAGACACGCAATATCAAACAAATTGAAAGTGTGCCCATGACGTTTGAGAAAATGTTCTGGGTTTTACATGCGACACTTAATTATGTCGTGTTGATCAACTGAGCCAAGTGTTTTTTAAATTTATCCAAAGATGACAACGTTACAGACCGGACAAAAATCTCAAAACGACTGAAAGTATGGCCAAAGTTAAATTGTGACCTTGACCTTTAAAGTGGGAGTCTATGTATTAAGTGCAACTCGTTGTCATGTTATGTTGATGATTTGAAGCAAGTATTTATAAAATCCATCCATGCATGACAAAGTTACTAGCCGGACATGAAATCTCACAGACTCAACGTGTTGTCAAACAAACTCAAAGTGTAACTTTGATCTTTGAGGTAAACATGCGGGTCTTACGCGTGACACGTCATGTCATGCTGATGAATTGAGCCAAGTGTTTTTAAAATTTAACCATAAGTGACAAAGTTACAGACCGGACACCATATCTCAATCAGACTGAGAGTGTCATCAAACAAAGTTAAATTGTGACCTTGACCTTTGAAGTGGGAGTCTGGGTATAAAGTGCAACATGTCGTCATGTTATGTTGATCAATTTCAGCAAAAAATATTTATAAAAATCCATCTATGCAAGGCAAAGTTACTGGCCGGACATGAACTCTCAAACCGACTGAAAGTGTTGTCAAACAAACTTGAAGTGTGACCTTGACCTTTGAGGTACGCATGTGGGTCTTACACGTGACGCGTTGTCATGTATGTCATGCTAATGAATTGAGCCAAGTGTTTTTGAAATTTATCCATAGGTGACAAAGTAACAGACCGGACACTTAATCTCAATCAGACTGAAAGTGTCATCAAACAAAGTTAAAGTGTGACCTTGACCTTTGAAGTGGGGTTCTGGGTGTAACGTGCGACAAAATCCATCTATGCATGACAAAGTTACAGGCCAGACACGAAATCTCACACAGACTGAAAGTGTCAAACAATTCAATGTGTGATCTTGACCTTTGAGGTACGGTTATTGGTCTTACTCGTGACACGTTGTCATGTTACGTTGATCATTTGTAGCAAGTATTTATAAAATTCATCTATGCACGGCAAAGTTACTGGCCGGACATGGAATCTCACAAAGACTGAAATGTTGTCAAACAAACTCAAAGTGTGACCTTGACTTTTGATGTACGCATGTGGATATTATATGTGACACGTTGTAATGTCACGCTGTTAAATTGAGCCAAGTGTTTTTGAAATTTATCCATAGGTGACAAATTTTCAGACCGGACACGAATTCTTAATCAGACTGAAAGTGTCATCAAACAAAGGTAAATTTTGACCTTTACATTTGACGTGGGATTCTGGGTGTAAAGCGCGACTCATCATCATGTTATGTTGATCATTTGTAGCTAGTATTAACAAAATCCATCAATGCATGACAAAGTTACAGGCCAGACACGAAATCTCAAACAGACTTAAAGTGTTGTCAAACAAACTCAAATGTGACTTTGACCTTTGAGGTACGGTTATTAGTCTTACTCGCGACACGTCGTCATGTTATGTTGATAATTTGTAGCAAGTATCTATAAAATCCATCTATGCATGACAAAGTTACAGGTCGGACATGAAATCTCACACAGACTCAAAATGTTGTCACAAAAACTCAAATTGTGACCTTGACCTTTGAGGTACAGGTGTGGGTCTTACTCGCGACACGTTGTCATGTTATGTTGATCATTTGTAGCAAGTATCATTAAAATTCATCTGTGCATGACAAAATTACAGGCCGGACACGAAATACTGGACGGACGGAGGGACTCAGCGATTTCTACATGCCGCTCCCCCCAAAAAAATTGGGTGGAGGGGGATGGGGGGGGGGCATAAAAACGTGTTTTCATAACATTAGAGGGTATCATTTTTAGCGCTACTGACCAAAGGGCTTACGCGATGACGCGTTGTTCCTCGTTAGTTATCCTTTAGCAGCACATCCTCTAAAAACACTAGGCCAATTAAAATTGAAACTTCACATAGATGTTTCTATTGCATAGGAGATTTTTTTTCTCAATCTGAAACTCAAGATGGCCACCATGACTAAAAATTGTCAAAAACTAAAAAAATAATCTTCCGATGAATTTTTCAACAGGTTTTGGAAGTATATATATAGACTAGTAATGACACTCAACTATAGTTATAATAAACATCAATACTTTTTTTCTTAATGGAAAAGCATTTGCCTATACAAACATGTATTTCCATAAGTTGGGGTTTCATGTTTGTACAAAAAAAAAAAAAAAAAAAGAGTTAAAATAGACAATTTCCAAAAGTTTTCTTCTAAACAACAGGTCAGTTAAATTTGTTCATATTTAATTTAGTTGTCCCTATAAGTAGGGGTTTAAAGTTTGTACAGATCAAGAGGTTTGTGTGTATAGAGGAACTGTAAGGGGGCTTTGAGTTGTACATAGGAATACTATGGAAAATTCTATTTTTTTCCATCCATTTATGATTTTTATTTATTCAATTTGAGTTTTGAAGCATCATCTAGTCGTGACAATTTTCCTCTCTTCCTCTCATTAACCCTTTGGTCAAACTTTTTATATATAATGTATAAGATATCCTAGCATCAGCAAGTGATTGGAGATTCTGCAAATCAAAGGGCTGGGATATATTGGGGCCCTGTATAAGGTGACGTTTACTTCTACATAGAAATATTTTTGTGGAAACTGATTTTTGAGACGCAAGACTTTCTAGCATTGTTTTAGTATCATAATTGATCAACTACTGCCCATTTCATATCCACCTAAAAACTGCTTCCTCGTGGTTTCAAACGTAGTTTCTCATAACTTATGTATCTGTCGGATGATAGTTACTTTTTAAAATATAAACAATGACGTTCAAACGTGTTGAAGTAATTACTTTTGATATTTTATGTCTCATTCTGCACATTATTGCTATTTAACGGAGCGTAGTATATAATAAAGTCTCGGAAGATCGCCTCTTTCACCGAACTAATTTTAGTCATAGTGTATTATCGAGGGCATTTATCTTGTCACTCGTTTTTCATAGTCTGTGTAAAAAGGCTATGATTTTTCTTGTTATTGATGAGCTTGATATATAATGAAAAATAGCAATATTCCAGGTATTCAATTACACCCAGACATTACTCAGATATTGTTGTTAATGTTCGCAGATGATCAAGCTCTCCTTGCAGACACTGTTGTTAGATTACAAAGACAGTTAAATGTGTTGTTTGAATTTTGTGATACAAATAAGATGAAAGTAAATGAATTAAAAACAAAAGTTTTACTGTTAAAAAATGGCGGTATTTTGTCAAGGCATGAGACATGGTCGTATAATAATGTAAAACTTGACGTAGTTAATAGTTTTTGTTACGTTGGTCTTACCTTTACGAGACAATTATCATTAACAAACATGGTTAAGGAACTTTGTATTAAAGGTAAACGTAGTCTTATTTCAATCTTAATGTCCTTATATGATTCTGGACAACACCCAAAATCGTATTTTTCAAAATATTTTATACTTTAATCTGTCCATAGTTGTTATACCGGGCCGGAGTGTGGGGTTTAGAAACGTTTAAAGGTTTAGAAAAGGTCCAATATTACGCTTATAAGCGGTTCATGTGTGTAAATAAAAAAAATGTAATGCTGTTGCTTTGGGAGACTGTTTCAGATTCCCGCTTTTTATTGAAACATACAAACACTGTATAAAGTATTGGTTAAAAAATCCTAAATATGCCAAAAGAAAGATTTGCTAAAAAGTGTTATTTGATGAATGTAAATGATGATAGAAACGGTAATAAGAATTTGGTATTCATGCTTAAACATGTTTTACAAAGTAACGGTTTTGGTAATGTATGGGAAAATCAAGGTGTTGGTCATGAGATGTATTTTATTAAAACATTTACAAGTAGATTAAAAGATCAATATCTACAAGGCTGGAATGTAACTGTTACTTCCAGCTCGAAACTCAGAGCTTACTTTATAAAGTTTAAACAATGTTTTGCATATGAAAAGTATCTCGATGTGCTAAATATCAGAAAAATTCGTCATATCTAGGCAAGCTTCAGATCGACTTCGCATGACTTTGACATTGAAAGGGGTCGTTACAGAAATATAGAAAGAGATCGAAAGTTATGTACATTGTGTGGTGTAAATGTTGTAGAAGATGAATTTCACTTTTTACTGTGTAGTAATATATATATACAGATTTAAAGAAGCATATTTGCCAGATAAATATTTTAATAATCCAACTGAACATAAGTTTACCATTTTAATGGCAACACAAAATGACAGTTTGATAAGATCTGTAGCATCTCCATTATGCCTTTAAGAGACGAAAAGAAGTTCTATGTGTTACTAGTTAAAATGTACAATCATGCCTTTAAAAATACGAAAAGAAGTTCTATGTGTTACTAGTTAAGCTATACATTAATCTATATGTACTATGCTATAATAGTTCTGTTTTATGCATGTATAACTGTGTATAAATGAAGTAATACTTCGTGTAATCTTGAAAACTCAAGTACTGTTTTGTTAACATTTATTTGTATCAAAACATGGTGGCCTTAAAGCAAAAAAACTTTCTGTCACTGTCATTGTCATTGAACATTCAGTGTCCTGTTTCAGTTTTTAAAAGTGATAGCAATAACTAAGACACTAACTTCCTGATTGTTTTATCGGAGTTAACTTCCTTACCCCGTTGTTCTCGTTTTGTACTTTCGCTTTAGTAATTCGGATTCCTAGAAAAAATGGCGATCGAACGCACATGGTCATATACTTTTATAGACTTTCAAGGCAAAATGTGGTCCCCCACAGAGTAAGTTTAGACTTTACAACATGATACGAGTAGTTTATATTGTATGTAAATACGTTTTCATGTATGTTTCTGTAATCTTGTCTAATGTTCTATTTGCAATGCCATAATTTCATTTGTAAACATTGTTCCGTTATTTACACTGTGTCGTGCGGATGCAATTTTCGGCTAATTTGAAACTTAATCAGTGAACGTTATATGCACTGTCAGTGGAATTTAATGATTGTGGTGATATATGTTGTAGGTTAATACAATTCACTAGAATTGTGACTTAGGTATGTATCAAGCATGTTCAACATTTTCATGGAATCAAAGTACAGGCAATACTGAAAGTACTACCTACCCCTTACATAATATTTTATAGGCTTCAAATATCAGGAATCTAGGTTATATCTGGGTTATATTTAGGCAAAACAATTAAAAACTATTGTACATCTTCAGTAAATTTATTTAGTACATTAATAATCATTTTTGTAATGTTACAGCTTTTTACCTTTCCTCGGGAAGTTTGTTATTGAACTGGAAAGATTAAAGAAAGTAAAGAACAAAAATCTTCGACATTACAGTAGAAAGTCTCATGATGGACCACGAGAAATCAGAAGGAGTCGAAGGATCCCGCATCCGAACACTTACAAAAAAGGCACAACAGCAGTATGAACAATGGTTGAATCGTTTAGCAGTACATTACATGTATCACATAAAAACATTGATAGGAGTATAAAGGAGATACGCCAAGAGAAAGAGCAAGGACTAGACATTAAAGCAAGAACTGATCAAGGCTCATAAAGGTTATGAACAGTCAGTGATAGTTTTAATGAACAACTAGAGAGAACACGCACCAGGAGAAGTAACAACGAATTGGCATCGCAACAATTAAAAGCAAACACTTTGACAGCTAAGGTATGGTTGATAGATATAGAAAAACAACAAACTGTGCACGATTCGACAATAATGAAAATGAAAAGCCCTCAGCAATCAAAATGTCATTCAAGTAGAGCGTCAAGTTCAGTGATAAAATCAACGGCCAGTTCAGTGCTAATGAGACAGAAAGTAAAAATGGAAAACAGCATGTGTGAGGTTGCAGTTTGCCGAGGAAGAAGCAGCTATCCTTAGACGACAAGCTGAACGAGACGCATTACGTTAGAAAGAAAACGCAGAAATTAAGGTGGATTTAAAATTACTTGAGTCAAAGAGAGATATACAGGAAGCCGAGGCTGAACTGGAAGTAATGAATGACATGTTGAACAAATATCTGAAAGTATTGATATGAAATCTGTATTGGCGCTGAGAACTGAACAGTATGTGGAAGGGTTATAGTCGATGGCTCTTGACCAGCAACAGGATGATACCATTTCCCAAACATTTCAGTCCCAAAGAACCCCAGAAGTGAATAAGAACATTCTCACTGATCCAAGTGTGAGTGACACTAAATTTGTAGCTCAGATGCACCAGGAAGCACCTGTGTTCATTCCAGTAAGTATTCAGGTATCCAAACCACCTCCTCTGAATTCAAGTACACCAATTCAAGCATCAGGTGTTACAGACTTACCAAATACATCATGAAAAAAGGACTTGATCTTATCTCGACTCTCTCAATTCATGACAAGCCAGAGATATATTTTGTATGGAAGTCAGGTTGCAGAAACATTTCGCTAGATGTAAACCATACTGAGGTGTTAGACTTGTTGTGTAGGTTGCTTGGCCCAGAATCATCAATACAGGCCAGCAGTTTGAGAATAGCAAACTGTTCAAACGAGACAGGGGCAGTAAGAAAGATATGAGATAGGCTTGAAAAACGGTATGGGGCTCCAGAGCTAGTGGTACAATTCTTTCAAGATAGACTTGAGCGCCTAAAAAAAATGAGTTTGAAAGACTGTGTGAGGATATATGAACTGTCAGACCTTCTCACAGAGATGAAATCATTAAGGTGTCATCCCACCATTGATTTTTGTTCTTTATTCTATAGTAAATAATAAAAGTTTGAAGGCCTGTCATTCATAGAGAGACCCAAATGAAAGAAGTGAAACCTACATTTTACTGTTTGTCAACCTCTGCACTATCAAAATATGAAGAGAAAAGTAGGGGTCATGTGTCATATAAGAAAAATTTTTTCTGCTCAGTGTGTACACTGGTGACAAAGTGAAAGTAGACTTGCGAAATTATGTATTCATTACCCCAATTTTTCTAAATTCACAATTCAAACATGACAATGCTATCAAAGTGTTCAAAATACATCAATAATGCCATTCAAATAAAAAAATGAGCATTAAAATAAGGAAAATGCATTTTTAAAGAAGAAGAAATGAGGATTATTTAAAACCGCCATTATGCGACTACCCCACGGAATCACTTCCTTTTTGCAATGGGGGTACTATGCTTTAAAGGAAAATAGGAGATACACGTCATCTCTGGCATACTTACTCATCTGCTGGAGTTAACCCTATCGTTCCAAAACTTCCGGCCTTTATGCAAGGAAAATGGACTGATCGCGCCGTAAAATATAAGATCGATCACGACGTCCTCTATCCACCGTTCACGTTGTTTGCTGAATTCGTAAGGAGTATGGCCATCAAGATTAAATACCATAGCTTCCGATTCGAACACGTTTCTACACCACCAGTAAAATCATAGCCGAACAAAACAAATATAAGAGAATACGGGTCTGTTAGTAGAAAGGCTGTCAGTAACTATGCGCATGACTGTGCTCGCAGAATTTTACTATCTACGACAAAAACAGATGTTGTGAACAAGAGCACTACAGAGGTTACCTGTCCTATCCATGGAGAAACGTCAAAACACAATCTAAGAGACTGTCTCATATTTCAGGCAAAGTCCATTCCGGACAAGGAGGTCGTACATAAGTATGGAATCTGTTTTAAATGCTGTGTAGGTAAGCACCTCGCAAAGGACTGTATAGACAACAAAACATGTGAGATATGCGGTATCGGTTCTCACTGCTCTGCTTTTCACCGGGAATCTCACTCAAAGCATGGAGGGAAATCAGCCAGGAATGTTGATTCGGCTGTAACTAACTCGAACGTGACAACGAAATGTACCCAGATTTGTGGAAATTCGAGTACCTTAAATGGGAAGTCTTGCGCTAAAACCATTCTCGTCTTAGTATATCCGGCGGGACGCCCCAATGAAGCCTTCAAGGCTTTCGCCATAATAGACGACCAAAGCAACAGGTCACTGGCGCGTTCAGAATTCTTCAAACACTTCAATGAAAATTCTGGTGAAAGCACATATTGTCATCATGTGCTGGGACATGGGCGACATCAGGAAAACGTGCCTCGGGGATATACCATTGAATCCCTTGACGGAACTTGTAGTCTGAAGTGTCCAACGTTTATCGAGTGTAATGAAATTCCAAATATGAGACATGAAATCCCCGCTCCCGCAGTGGCTAGGCATTATAGTCATCTTAATGAAATATACATCCAAGAATGCGACCCAAAAGCACCCATATTACTTCTGATAGGTAGAGACAAGATTTCAGCTCATCATGTTCTTAACCAAAGGGTTGGTTTAGACGACAAGCCTTACGCCCAAAGGCTCTTGTTGGGCTGGGTTATTATGGGCGAAGCATGTCTGGGAAGGGTTCACGCACCAGACTCTGTAACCGTGAACAAGACCCATGTTCTCCAAGAACATGTTTACGAGTCCGTGTTTAAACTATGCCTTAATGGTTTTGAGTTGAAAGACAGACACGTGTATACCGATTTATTCCAGAGAACTCCAGATGATGAATAGTATGGTTTATCTGGTGAAGACAGGGAATTCTTCAGAATAATGGAGAAAAGATTCACGAAGTCGTCAGATGGAAACTGGAGTGCTACAGTGCCATTCCGTACCGCTCGGCAGAGGGCAGAGAACCTTGCGAAAGGCTTAAAGCGCGACAGCACCAAACAAGCGCACTTTGTCGTGTTTATGGGAAAGATTTTCGACAAAAAAAAACATGCAGATGAGGCCCTTCTGTAAAAGAATGAGAAGAATGTTGGTACTTGCCTATCTTTGGCGTGTACCACCCCAAAAAAACGTCCAAAATCCGTAGTTTTTTACTCTTCGGCCAAGTATAAGGGTGTATCGCTTAACAGTGTCTTGTTGACAGGCCCAGTTTTGACTTACAATCTAGTCGGAGTCCTGTTTAAATTTCGAAAAAGAAAAATTTGCAGTGACCGCTGACGTAGAACAAATGTTAAGTTTGAGGTACACGAAGAACAAAGAAACATGCCGCGCTTCTTTTGGTTCAAGGACAACGACCCTACCAAGGAAATCATCGAAAATAGGATGCGGGTGCATGTTTTCGGCAATGCACCATCTGCAGCTGTCGCGACATACGGGATACGTAAAGCAGCGTGCAACCACGAAGGAGACGACACAATGTGTGATGATGTCTGCGATTATGTGAAACAAAATATTTACGTCGATGACGCCCTAGTGTCATGTCAGCATGGGCAGGAGGTTGTTAGTCTTATAAAGCGCACTCAGGAAAGACTGAAACAAGGCGGCAACATTCGATTCACAAGATTGTTTTTAACAATGACCATGTTGTCGCCAGTTTTCCATCAAATGACTTAGCTAAGAACATTTCAGAGATTTTTAGCACAGGGATTCCTAATATTCATGGAAATTAGGATTAAGTTGGAATGTCACAAAGGATATCTTTACGTAATAAGTGGCAGAGGATGAGAAACCAAACACCAAGTGAGGGTTGTTGTCAACAGTTCACAGTATATTTGACCCGTTTGGTTTTGTGGCCGCAGTCGTACTTGGTGGACGATTACTGATGAGAGATGCAGTTCAAACCCGCAGTATCGGTTGGGATGAGCTGTTACCTGACAATATTGAATGTGTCTGGGAAGTATGGAAAAGGTCGCTTAAAGATCTTGAAACTCTAGAAATAACAAGGACTTTCACAGGCATATCTCTAGAGGAAAGTGCGCGTTGCGAACTTTACATATTTTCCGATGCATCTAGGAGGTTATTGGTGTTGCGAGTTATTTGATAATCTACGATGTTAGCGGCGGTTCGAAGCTCTGATTTGTGTTTGGACGTGACGTATTTCTTCACAGACAGCCAAGTTGTCTTAGGTTACGTCAACAATGAAACACGACGGTTCCGTGTGTATGTTAGTAACAGAGTCAGTAGGATCATAATGTCATCCTCAAGCTCACAACGGAATTACGTACTTACTGATGCTAATCCTGCCGATCAGGCAACGAGGCCTGTGAAAGCATGCGATCTCCGCGAGTGTACATGGCAAAAAGGACCAGTAGCTTTTCTCGACTCGCACGAGAAATCCAGCAGGAAAATATTCGACGTGATAGAACCTGATCATGGCAAAGAAATTAGGCAATAAGTGGACGTCTTCAAGGCGACGGTGGCTAAAGAAAGACTCAGTAATAGTCGCTTTGAAAGGTTTTCATCTTGGACAAGTGCGACGTCAACAATCGCGCGTCTCAAACAAATGGCAGCATCACACCACAAGTGTGACAGCATTGTTTAAAGGGGCAACGAAGACTTCTGGAAATAGGCGGAAATACTAATATTAAAGGAAGTACAAATGGAAGTGTATTCAAACGAGTTACATTGTCTACAAAAAACATTCCGCTTAGGAAAAATAGTAGTTTATTAACCTTCTCACCTGCCTTGGATGTAGGCGGATTGATGACGGTAGGCGGTCGACTCAAACACGCCAAATTAGAAACAGGAGAAAGAAACCCAATTATTATCCCCGGCAAACACCATATTGCCACATTACTGGTTAGACATTACCACGAGGCAGTTCATCATTTAAGGTCGACATTTAGTTTATACTAATTTTTTTAGCTCGGTTGCGATGAAAGCTCAGAGCTTATATGAACCGCTCTCGAGTCCGTTTCCTGGGTAGAACCAGTACTGAGTGTTGTTTTATGAGAGGCATCGGGTCGACCGGGGGATCGAACCCGCAACCTCTGGCGTGAGCGGCCAACACTTTATCCATTAGACAACCGCCCCCGCTTAAGGTCGACATTTCTCAGAATGAGCGATACGCTCTGTTGGATACTGGGTAACCGGAGAGAAACGCTTGAATAATTCCGTTCTCCAGAAGTGCGTGAAATGTAAGAAATTACGAAGAAAGTTAAAACATCAGAAGATGTGAGATCTTCCATCTGACCGTCTAACCCCAAGTCCCCCATTTACTTACGTTGGAGTAGATACCTTCGGCCCCTGGTCCATATCCGCTCGTCGTACGCGGGGAGGAAGTGCCCATTCTAAACGGTGGGCTATCATGTTCTCTTGTCTGATCACACGTGAAATACACATCGAAGTTGTAGGAGAACTTAGTTCGTCGCCTTTCATAAATGCCCTACGTAGATTCATATCACTTAGAGGACCAGTGAAGCAATTTAGATCAAAACGGGGAAAAAACTTTGTCGGAGCAACAGGGGATCTTGTCATAAGCGCAATAAACGTAGAGGATCGGGAAATTGAAAAGTTTCTTCTTCAACATAGAATTGTGTGGAAATTCAACCCTCCCCATGCGTCACACATGAGTGGTGCTTGGGAACGTATGATTGGTTTGGCTAGGAGGATTCTAGCCTCCATGCTTTGTGATGTTTATGGGAAAGTACTTACTCATGAAGTACTGTGTACTTTTATGGCAGAGGTGTATGCCATTGGTATCAGCAGAACTATTACTACAGTTTCTAGTAATCCAGATTCACCCACCGTCCTTTCTCCAAGCGGCTCATAACCCAAAAGGTGAACGCTGATGTAGAGCCATTTGAAAATCTTACTACCAAGGAAATGTACAAATCTCGATGGTGCCATGTTCAGGTACTGACTGATCAGTTCTGGAAAAAGTGGAGTACTCAATACTCACAAAACCTTCAGTCAAGGATGAAATGGCAACAGGAACAGCGAAATGTTGAAGCAGGAGATGTCGTTGTCATGTTGGATTCTAGTGTCTTTCGGAATCAGTGGCCAGTTGAAGTCGTGGAAAGGGTATTTCTAAGCTCAGATGGACAGGTGCAGAAAGCATCGGTTCGTGTTATAAGAGACGCTGTACCAGTGACTTTCACATGCCCAATCACACAATAAGTATATTTGATTACAGTGAACTTATTACGAGCACGTTATGATATGTGAACTTAGAAACCGCTCTTTTTGGTACTTTATTTGTGTTCATTTGAACTTTTGATGTACTTCTGAATACAGAACAGTGATTCTTTATAATACATGTATGTGTAGTGAATCAACTTCAGACGGGGAATGTCCGGTTTCAGATTTTAAAAATGTTAGCGTTAACTAAGACATTAAATTTCTAATTGTTTTATCGAAGTAAGCTCCCTACCCCGTTGTTCACGTTTTGTACTTTCGCTTTAGTAATTCGGATTCCTAGAAAAAATGGCGACTGTAACGCACATGGTCATATACTTGTACAGACTTTCAAGGAAAAATACGGTCTTCCACAGAGTAAGTTTAGACTTTACACCAAGATATTAGTAGTTTATATTGTATGTAAATACGTTTTCATGTATGTTTATAATCTTGTCTTATGTTCTGTTTGCAATGCCATAATTTCGTTTGTAAACATTGTTCCGTTATTTACCCGTGTCGTGCGGATGCACTTTTCGGTTAATTTGATACCTAATCAGTTAATGTTATATACACTGTCAGTGGAATTTAATGATTATGGTAATATATGTTGTAGGCTAATACATTTCACTAGGATTGTGACTTTAGGTATGTATCAAGCATATTCAACATTTTTCATGGAATCAAAGTATAGGAAGTACTTAAAGAACTACCTAAACCTAACATAATATTTTATAGTCTTCAAATATCATGAATTTAAGTTATATCTGGGTTTCATTTAGGCAAAACAATTAAACCGTATTGTACATCTTCAGTATATTTATTTAGTACATTAATAATCATTTTTGTATTGTTACAGCTTTTTACCTTCCCCGGGAAGTTTGTTATTGAACTGGAAAGAATAAAGAAAATAAAGAACAAATGTCTTCGACATCATATTCAGAGAAAAAGGTTTCCCTTATGATGTGCGTATAATCCCTGTGGTGGGGGCATTGATGGTAGAAACTTGCTGATTAAAATAGTTCTCCAAGATTTTGTGGCTATATAACTGCTGAGCATGTTTGATTAGTTTCAATAAAAATGGGTGTTTTATCGCGTCTAAACGAAAATTTTAACATTTCTCCTATAAATCTCTATGTAAGACATTGACACCTGTGACGACCCAAAATTTAACTCCAGATACCTGACTTCAACCATCCCTTTACGGTATATCCATGCAATGCTACATGTAAAATATCTGTCCATTCATCGAACTTTTATAGAAAATAGTCCGAGATCTTGTGATCATATCACTGCTGTGAAAGTTTGGTTATGATTCAAAGAAAAATGGGAGTGCTATCGCGTCTGCTCGAAACTTTTAACACTTTCATATACAACCCTCAGTAAAACAATGAACCCTGTGGCGGTCCCTTATTTGACATCAGGATACCTTGTCAACATCGTCAATGAATCGAGAACCACATCCAGTATAGTTATAAACCAACTACTGTCAAAGTAGTATCATATTTAACGCGTATACACCTTCGTCCGAACATTCCCGATTCAGTGTACGGATAGAAACGAAATGTCCGAATAATCCCGAACTGGATCGTCATACATTTCTGGGTCTGGTTCGATGATCTTTTTATATAGTTAATCATACACTACATGAAAATGATGGCTAAAGGTGGGTTATTACGCAATGTAAAAGTAAATATTGATTCGTAGAAATAAACAAATTTAAAAGCGATTTCTGCTTAGGTGTTCGAACATACCCGAACCAGCTCTATATTTTATTTGACTTCTTAAAAGCCATCGTGATGAAATTTAATAATAATTTTAAATTAAAATATGTATTCAATATGTCTGGTTTGCAAGAAAAATAACCTTACATGGCTCTTTTCGCGGGAACTTGGCAGAGACTCGTTCACTCCAAAAATAGTTATGCCTCGGGAATTTATTATCCGAACCTCTCATTCAATGTAAAATTCTTATATTCCTCTATGG
Source organism: Panopea generosa (assembly GCA_029582155.1). NCBI lineage: Eukaryota > Metazoa > Mollusca > Bivalvia > Adapedonta > Hiatellidae > Panopea > Panopea generosa. The sequence continues at coordinate 54,171,224 of CM055903.1, read as the reverse complement.
AGAAACTCGTATCTTCCATGGTTTAAACATATTTTATTGCATAATTCACATAATAAGCAAACGGGTTGGGCCACAAGTTCTGGCAACATTATAGTTACGGCCCTCACCTTTCAATATACTAATACTATGCGCCGAAGTGTGCGGCTGCAATTAATTTTGCTCTCATGAATTAGTTTCTTACAGTGAAACGCTTGCACATATATTCGTGAAATTTACCAGGAATATTAGCGAATTAAGTGTGGTGACAACGGTGCACATATTTTTAGAAACGTTGTTTATTTGGTATGATATTTGTTGATTTACAAAATTGTTTTGTAAAATCATTCAGTTTTTCGGTGATGATTACAATGGCTATTGATTGCAAATCACCCAGTGCTATACATGCCAAAAAACAGTACAATATGTATGAACTACTGGATTTAAGAGCCATCGCCCGAGGGTTTTCGCGATATAATCTCACATTATTGACAAGATGTGAAGAATCAGGGATTTTAAAGTATATAGGTGTTCGGGGAGGTATCCAAAGGGGAAAACAAAGATTTCATGTAAACAGAGGTGTCCATTTTGATAATATACAAGTACTACCCGAATCGATTGCAACAATCGTACGACCTCGAAATCAATCTTATGCGAATACTTCGGATAGCCAAAATGTCAAACCTAAACAACATGACATCAGAAATTTATTAAAAATTAAATGTGAATCTATTAAAGACGTCAGGGCTGAAAAAAACCTAGAGTATGTAGTCTCAATCCAAGATCAGTCAAAAACTGTTTCTTTAAGTGATTATATTACTACGAATGACTTTGATTTAGTGGCTCTAACTGAAACATGGCTAGATAGCACTGTCGATGAAACGTGCATCGGCGAACTTGTACCGAATGGCTATTAGATTAAGCATGTATCTCGGTGTGGCAATTGACGCGGAGGGGGTGTAGCTTTGATTTAAAAGACTTCTATGTCATTGTGTGTCATTGGATCTACTCTCGACAAAGAATTCAAACAATTTAAATACATGGACTGTCAGTTTAATTTAAATACATTTTCAGTACATTTGGCAGTGATATATAGACCACCAAAAACTAAAGAAAACGGCCTAAAGAATAATGTGTTTTATATGATGAATGGCCTATATCTAAATATGCAACAGTGGATAAAGACATCATCATTGTAGGAGACTTAAATCCGCGGTCATATATTAGATGTTATTATTACCAGGGACAATAATAGCATCGTATCAGATGTTGAAGTCAGTGATACTGCTCTATGTGATAATTCTTGCAACATGCCAGGTGATCATTTTGCAGTTCATTTTAAAGCTCGTGTCGCGAAAACCCCTCTGATGCGGAAGACAATGTCTTATTGGAAGCTACGCTCTATAGACGTAGATTCCTTTAAAAAGGACATTTCAGCAGCACGTGACCTAAATATACATCCGACAGGTACTGACGTGGATACGCTAGTAAATGCATATTCAAATGGCTTAAATGGATTGATTGATAAACATGCTCCCGTCCGGACAAAAACAATTGTTCTTCGACCTAGCTGTCCCTGGTTTACTTGCGAACTGCACGATGCAAAACGCTAACTTAAACGTCAGTGGCGAAAATCACCAACCTCAATCAGTCATGAAATAAACCGAAATCAGTGTTCAAAGGTCAATAGCTCGAATCGATTACTAATTGATGAGGTACAGTCATGTAGTCGTGATAATAAAGGCCTGACTAAGGTTATTAAACATCTGCTAGGCAACAGTGGTGAACCTGTCCTACCCTCTAATATATGATCCAAGGAACTAGCACAACATTTCAGCGACTTTTTCATCAGTAAAATCGAAAACATTAGAGAGGATATTAACTCACACAAGAAAAACAATTCATATCAAATGGATTCAACCCCCGAAAAACAGCATACAATAACAAACTGTCTTGAAGCTTTACCTCCCTCAACAGAGGATGAAGTTCGAAGAATAATAAAAAAAAATCTCCCTATAAATCCTATGAACTTGACCCGATACCAACATGGCTTTTTAAGGAATGTCTGGATGAAATCGTGCCGCTTATAACTAAAGTAATCAATGCATTCCTGGAGTCAGGCTATGTACCAAAGGAGTTTAGGAATGCGCAGATAAGACCACTTCTAAAGACTCTGATACTAACAAAAATACAGGCACGTGTCCAACCTTCCGTTCATTTCAAAGGTTTTGGAAAAGGTAGTCGATGCCCGATTAGAGCGCCTTCTTGATGATAACATACCTCATGAGGGAGTACAATCTGCTTACAGTAAGTTTCACTCAACTGAGTCGGCTTTAATGAAAGTACAGAATGACATCCTCGAGTCTCTTGACCAAAACTGTGTTACAGTTTTAATGCTACTGGATCTGTCCGCAGCTTTTAACACTATTGACCATCAGACACTGTTGCACTGCCTTGAACGCCTTTTCGGAGTCACAGAAAAAGCACATGCTTGGATGGCATTGTATCTAAGTGGCCGCTATTAAACGGTTTGCGTAGATGGTAAATTGTCAACACCTGTGCTGATAAAATACAGTGTTCCACAAGTGAGTACTGGGACCAAAGAATTACATTATGTACACGAAACCAGTTGGTGACATATGCAGGTGCCACGGACTGCTGCATCATTTCTACGCCGATGATACGCAGTTGTATCTATCATTCAAGCCATTGGAAGCCGTTACAAGAAATGAAGCATTGTGCCGCATTGAGAGCTGCCTTGCCGATATTGTCATGTGGATGGACTTCAACATGCGTAAGCTCAATGCCGATAAAACAGAAGTAATGCTGTTCGCATCGAAGCTTAATTCCAAACGTATCGTTGACGTATCGGTAAAGATTGGCGACACTGTGATAGAAGCTACAAATATTGTAAAGAATCTCGGCACAGTGCTAGACTCCAACATGAATATGGATCAACAGGTCAACTCTGTTTGCAGGGCAGGATATTCACAACTACGAAGAATAAGTCACAGCAGACGGTACCTTACCAGTAATGCCACAACAAATCCCTTGTAAACAGCCTGGTAACGTCACGATTTGATTATTGTAGTGCGTTGTTAACTGGCATTCCAAATATCATACTGGACAAAGTACAACACGTATAGAACACGGCAGCTCGTATTATAATAAAGACGTCGCGTCATAGTCATGTCACTCCTGTTTTAAAGGAGCTACATTTGTTACCCGTGCGATACAGAATACAGTACAAAATTCTGGCTCACACTTTCAAAGTTCTGCACGATCATGCCCCGACCTATATCAAGGGAAATGCTGACGATTTACAGGCCGACACGGAGTCTAAGATCAAAATACTAGAACTGTGATGTATGGCAACCGCAGCTTTTCATACACTGCCCCGAGACTATGGGACGCTCTCACAATAAACATTAGATATGCTGAGAAAATTAAAAGGTTTAAACGTATGTTTAAAACTCACTTATTTGAATGCACATGGAGGTCACACAGGTCACTGACAAATTTCATGACTTAAGATTTCCACCATATCATTTAATTCTCGATTTATCAACACTTTTTAATGAAATCAAAGAGCAGTTGAAATGATAGCTCAAATACCATAGTTTCAAATTTTAGAAAAAAACATTAAAAATTTTGCCAACAATAAAATGATATGCAATTGATTTCATGTATCCTCAATTGTGACTGACTCAGCATACATTTGAAGTTTGTCAAACATTAATTACATCTATTACAACTAAATTAACCAAATTGAGCAGCTAGTAGAAGTTATTCGGAAGTCTTTTCTTGTATTTTGGTTATTAAGTACGTGACTCTTATATTGGAGGCTGAACATGTTAGCTTTAGAGGAAGATTCATGTTGAATATTGTAAGACGACATACGAATATTACACCAACTCAGTGTGTTCTTTCGGCCATTTTTATATCCGTTATTTGGTTATATTCCCAATGGGAAATAGTTTTTTTTTTTCAAATTGAATGGTAATTCCCAACAGAAAGCTTTAATGACTGTAAACTGAAACTTTCCATAATTCCTTGATTTTCCACCCATTCTGAATTGAGAATGAAATTGATTTTCCAATAAATGGTCAATGTACGCATTTTTATTAACTTGAACAAATAAATAAATGCAAGTTTTCCCAATTTTTATGAAAACGCCGCTAAAATTCCCAATTTCAAGGGAATGGGTCATCTTCTCAAAATGGTGATAAAAACATTGCAACTTCAGTCTCCTAATGAAAACTTTGACAAATTATTCCGCAGTATCTGTGAAGTATGTTACGTTGTGCAAGGGGCTGTTAGTGCATGTTCTACTTGGTTAAACATTGACTGCGATTTGTTGAACATTGCCTCATAATTAATGCAAAAAAGAGCAGATCCATGAGGACACGCACTCCTAAAGGTTTGCAAGTGTAGTTTAAATGGCTGAAAATCCGGTTCCAAAGCTGGTGTATCCTAAAATGGTGAAATATATATTTCCCATCCACTTATCAAATGTACATGTTCTTTATCGAAGATCTGCCCCAATATCACATGGTGTCCAAACCCTTGTGGTAATTTTGACATATGTAAACAAAATAAACATTGATTAATCTGGTTAATAAAATACTACTCAAAGACGAACAAAGCAAGCTTGCGATGTCGTTAAGCCATATTATTAGAAATAAAGTACTTGATAAAAATTACCTACTTGCAGTGGTTAATGCAAATGAATGTTCTCCTATCAACTGGTAGGTAGTACCTGTCCCTGGTCTCCATATTTGGAAATGTATCGTGTCGTCTGCTATTACGTGAGGCACTATAGTGTACGACGACACAGTACCACAGCAAGACACTACGTTCTTTGTTCCACTTCCTAATATAAGATAACCATTTCCTAAAATAACCAACATATCATGTTTTAATCCGTGTCATGCTGCATCTTTGGTTTCACCGATAAAATATTATAAATGAAAAATATACGTTGTCCAATAATCACTTTTTTGATAGAACACTGTACACATGAAATAGCTCCTACACTTTACAACATTCACTCTTATTCCAGAAACAATCAGCTGCTAGCATTTAAAACAACAAAAAGGGGAAACCCTCTTGAAGTTTCAGCTGACAGTCCATTGGTTATCTCGTTAGGGTTTAAATCATACAAAATAAGAAATACGTGTTTTTGTATAAAATTGCTGTATTTTACGACTACCTGGAGCAGTTCGTGGCTCTTGGATGCACTTCATTCATGTCTAATCACCCATTTATCACACAGAACTGTATAACACTCTTCCTTGAAATGTGCAATGATGATTTACTGCTGAAATTTATGCAGATTTGCTCGGTTTTGAAACATCGCACAAAAATTGACGTTGTTGACGTCATCGGTCTGCTCACAGGCGCTAGTAACGGACCTTGGTTAGTTCCCCCAACCCGTGTGATTTTTTTTCTTCTTTTTTTTCAAATATATATTTTTTCAAATCTATGTTCAGTCCATCATAACAAACAAAGGAACGAACGAACGAACGAACGAACGAACGAACGAACGAACGAAAGAACAAACAAACAAAAATACACAGACAGTTGGAGCAGCTATTGCGTGACAAAATAAGCCCAGCAACAGAACTATTGAGCAAGCCGTTCCTGAATAAGACCCTTTCAAATCGCCCATTTAGGGGCTAAAAAGTTTAGTCGTAAATAAAGTGGCACAATTTTTAACGGATTTTTACATGACTAAACTGGCTCCACACGACTAGTCTGGTATGACAACACGTTTCAAGGAAAGTCAACAGGAAATCAACTATGTCACGCTTACTTACTTATTTCAACATAATCTAAAACAGTCCATAAGATCAATTTCCTAATCTATAATTTGTTTATTGAAGATTCAATGCCATATCCGTCCAAACAATAGGTTATGTAATAAGCGCACTGATTGATCCTTCCTCTGGGGAGTGTATTTTAGAACCAATCAGCGCACTTCATGCTGTATTATAGTCAGTCACTTATTAATTATTGTATTTATTAGTTTGATAATGTAAAAATTAATCCAAATATGATACTGGTGTGAGACATTCTATAGGTACATGTATTTAGTCATTAAGCTGGGAGGTCCTAATTAGTTTGAACTTTTGATAAATTACACTGCCAAACATATAACATAACGGGACTAAAATTAGAGATTTGAACTGGGTTTTATGGGCATTTAGCGGGCGTAGAGTGGACATCTGCAGCAAATGCCTGATAAATATTGACTAGTATATGAATTTAGTATGAATTTTATGACAATAAGTGGGAGTAGTTTCTCAAGTAGCGAGAGAGTAAAGGCAGTCTTAGTTTTGAACTAGAAGGAAAAAGAGGGTAAAGATCAGGGAAGACTGCTAGACGCGAGCAGGTTAAGATTTTAATTTGGGAGGCGAGATGTAAAGACGGATTTTAGTTTAGAAAGAATACTTTGGAAAGTTTGGAGATTAAGACGCGTTTTAGTATGGTTTGGTTTTGAGTAGAGATGCGGGTTAAGATGCAGATGGGTTTTAAATAGGGATTGTTATACTAAAATGGGGAACGTGTTTGAACTATGTTTAGAAGCGTGCATACGTGTTAATAACATTCATTAAAGTTTAAATGACAGTTGTAATAATGTAAGAAATAAATATATATAGAAGTTCTGCTTTCTGTGTTAATTATGTGTGACGTTGAAACAATGCATAATACAGAATTTAAATAGAAAATGGCAGACTTTGTTCAACATGTTTGTTACGGGTAAGGAAATTGGTCGCATGAGATGTTTTAGATAATATTGAAATAAGTAAATGAGCGTGAAAGAGTTCATGTGTTGTTAACTTTCAATGAAACATGCTGTCAAAAAAATTTAAACAAAAGAAAATTAAAACAGATAAGGTGGGGGAACTGACCAAGGTCCGTTACTCCTGCCTGTGGATCTGCTGCGGATATTAATTACATGCATACTTTCTAGCGCTGTTACCATGTAGTTGTATTCAATATCAATATGATATTTTATTACCACATAGAGGAAATATTACTTTTTATCTGCATATTTTTAACACACCTCGTAATTAACGTCTCGCAACCTATAGGTGAACTAAATCCTTGCTGTTAACCAACAGACAGACAGTCATTCTGACAGACAGCCAGACAGATACATCAATAAAAAGCGAATATATTAAAAAATAATAAATTTTACGAAAACATGTATAATATAGTTGAAAATAAAAGCTACCTTAATGGGACGTTGCATTGTGCATCGTAAAATCAATTTATAAAACAAAATATAGCATATTCATTTATACATATAATTTAAAAGTCCAATTAATTATATCGATCAAATACAATTTTAATCACTATTTTCATTGAACTCACCTCCAGTGCTCCCGTCGTGCATATTTGACATGGCATTCGGTGAGTTCGTTCCTATATAGTCGTTGACTACATCACCTGTAACAAAAGTACAAAGCGCTATGACTAACCACTGTTGATATAACGTTTTAATCACTTAGTTATTAATTAGTTTTTAATTAAATATTTGGCATTATCTTTATTTTCAAAACATTCATTTGTCTACCTCGTACATGACCAATTACTATAAAGAATTGCAATAATGCCTAAAACTTTTGATCAAGGCAATAAAGATGTTTATCCGCGTCACCGTTGAGGTCACTACGCACGACTTAAATTACTGTACACAGTTGAATGTTGTTCTTTGCTCTATATAAAATAAGGTCTAAGATTTCTATGTAAAAATGAATTCCACATAGAATTTGTTTTAAAGTATTTTTTTTTCATAGCAGGATTGTATACCCACATAAAAATACACAACAACTGGAAGGTTGACAAACTTGATTTTTTTTAAAGAGGGTGCAGTGACACCCTGGGATTTTCTTGAAAAAAGAAATCCAGAAATGCTCAATAATACACGCATATGTTGAAATCCTATAGAAATCACATTTTAACACCAGTGATGTCTTATTGCAGTATATCCTATGCCAACGTTTGCTCTATTCATCTGCAGTAAGAAATCACAACCATTATGAACCATTTTGAAAATATTTCAAAACCAAATTACATTGGCCATTTTTTAGCGTAAGAATCATGTTAACGGGGAGGGGGAGGGGGGGGGGGGGGGGGGGGCGTAACTGTGTAGTGAGACGTTAACGATATTATGTTCGCATTTTTATGGGATAACAAACCTGATAAAATAAAAAGAAAGATGATTATTGAAGACTTTTAAAAACAATGGACATATCAAAATGATTGATATCAATATGTTTCTCAACACGTTAAAAGGAAAATAGATAACACGTATATATAACAGGAGATATACTGGTAAATGTCCAGTAAGATATTCCGGTAACTGTCCAGAAGATATACCGATAACTGTCTAGAAAATATACTGGTAACTGTCTAGAAAATATACTGGTAAATGTTCAGAGGACAAACCTGTAAATGTCCAGAAGATATACCGGTAACTGTCCAGAGGACAAACCTGTAAATGTTTAGAGGACAAACCTGTAAATGTCCAGAAGATATACCGGTAACTGTCCAGAGGACAACCCTGTTAATGTTCAGAGGACAAACCTGTAAATGTCCAGAAGATATACCGGTAACTGTCCAGAGGACAAACCTGAAAATGTTCAGAGGACAAACCTGTAAATGTCCAGAAGATATACCGGTAACTGTCCAGAGGACAAACCTGAAAATGTTCAGAGGACAAACCTGTAAATGTCCAGAAGATATACCGGTAACTGTCCAGAGGACAAACCTGAAAATGTTCAGAGGACAAACCTGTAAATGTCCAGAAGATATACCGGTAACTGTCCAGAGGACAAACCTGAAAATGTTCAGAGGACAAACCTGTAAATGTCCAGAAGATATACCGGTTACTGTCCAGAGGACAAACCTGTAAATGTCCAGAAGATATACAGGTTACTGTCCAGAGGACAAACCTGTCAATATTTAGAAGATATATAGGTAAACATCCAGAAAACATTGGCTCTTCTGTTTTTCTCTTTAAATAATCTATTATTTTCCGTCGATATATCAGTTGCTGACAATAGTGGTAACAAGCATATTAACTTATAGAACAAAAAATAACAAATAAACTATAAACGTTTAAAACAGAAGCATTGCAATGAAACAGTCATCGAAATAAAAGTGTAAAAAAAATGCCAAATGGTAAACTGTCTAACTTTTACCTCTCTCTCTCTCTCTCTCTATATATATATATATATATATGTGTGTGTGTGTGTGTGTGTGTGTGTGTATGGGGTCTCTCTCCACCTGTAACACACCGTGGCATGTGGTGTATATGTGTGATGAAGTTGCAGTATACCCCATTCTCTATATCTCTTCACTAAGCAATTGTTTTTATTGTTCAAATAGTTAGTGTCATGTGTATGCCATCAAGCGACAGTTGATCAGTTAACCTAGCCTGCCTTTCCCGAGATCCTAGAAAGTTGGCATGAACTCTAGCAGACCCATCTCTGTAAGTAACTGATAGCTTTCACACCTGAATGAGCAGTAAGAGATGTCAATAAGACGCAATGTCGTATATCAATCATCAAGAATCTGTGATCGGGCGGGAATTCGAACTCGAGTATGGATTGATTGTCAGACACGCTACCGACAGAGCTTACCGGGTCAGGCTATTATTTACAAAACAAATAGATAGATAACATTAATAAAAACAAGGCGCAATAAAACTTAAAGTAATCAATATAGATAATATATAAAATTCCACAAATCTCTTCAAAGACATAAATATTTAAAAACCGAGCCGGTATGTCATTCAGATCATATGTGTATTGAATACATCTAAACCTTTCCATTTTTTAAAAAATGGATTCACATTTATTCCACCATTGAAATGATTGGCATTAAAACACTGACAATATGACAGGACATGTATGAGAGGAAAACATAAAATAAAAATAACATGTCCAATGTGTCTTTACGCCAAACATTATAAGTAGGGCCTATACATTAACGCACCGCTTTACTGTAGTTTGAAAACATAATATTATAGTGTTTGGACTGAACAGGGCTTATCATACCAACGATATCAAAGTAAAATCACACGGTGACCATTGTGAATTTCTTGATTTAACGGTCTGTTATTTAGATTAACTTAATCAATATTTGGATAAATATAAAAAAAATGAAAGAATTAAAAATTGAAAGAATTTTGAAATTAAAAAAAATCAATTTCTCATGCAAGTAGAAAAACTAAATGTATTTATTATAAGTTGAAAGCAAATGAATACATAAACAGTTCGTCTTTTTTACGGTTGTTAACGATTTATCGCCTTCATTTATTCGATACAGGTAAGACAGGTAAAGGTAGACGATTATGAATTTGGTTGCACGAGAAACTAATTACTCTCTTTACCAATACCGTGCAATGACGAACTTGCTCGAATTATCAACTAACTTTGAACCGATTATACGTGTAATGTTCAGTCAAGGATATTAGATCACGAGCCAACTCGTGCAGTGCAGTCAGTATTAAAACAGGTCGTTATGCAAGAAATCACATTCCAAGAAATGAGAGATATTGACTTTGTCGTAACACTACTGAGGTAGAAGATAAATACCATTTTATTTGCATCTGCCCATGCTACAGTGATTTTAGAAAGACGTATATAAATAAACATGTTTTTCAAAGACCGTCCATGTACAAGCTTATGGAATTGCTTGAAACAAATGACTAAAGTATTTCGTCAGATTTGCTCAGTAGATTAAAAAATCTCTGAAATTAAGAAACAGCATTTTAAACGTTTAATATTATATGTTAATATATTGAATATATTTTACCTAATCTCTGAAACAATCTCTGAATCAATGAAAGAACATCATTTAAATATTTAATATGATTGTTCATCCTCCTTTTTTTATAGGAATTTATGACTTATAAGTATTAAATGCATTATTAAGATATTGATAATAAAAAATAAATTAATTTACTTGAAATGGTAATGGAAAATGGCGGTATAAATTATGTATTAATTAACAATATATTTTACGTGATATTATGTGTTGTAAATATGTTATTATGACGATGTATTTATGTACAAGTCTGAAATAAAATATTTATTCTGTTCTGTTATATACGAGATGCGTGTGTAGGCGTTCCCCATTCCACACCCTATTGTGCCAGCTCGGGGGTTCCCTTGTCACTTCTTGGCAGAGGGACTACAAACCTTAAAATCACACACACGCCGTTGCCATTCGCGATCATTGCAACTTGCCAAAGCGTTGCGCTGTTTACAGTGGCGGATCCAGGACCTAAATTCATCAATGTTTTGAGTCTGAGATTTAAACTCAGACTCCAGTAATAAACATTTAAGTATCAGGTAATTTATATTAAACAAGCAAACTTGTTTGCTGAAACAAGCAGTGTTAATTATTTTTAACAGAAAATGTTACACGATCACACTTATAACCTATAATTGTATGTTTATTGGTTTTTTACAAAAAAATGTAAGACTCGAGTCCGAGTCTGATTCTTGGACTCAAATTATTGATGAATTTAAAAGCGCTGTTTAGGGGCTGGGGTGCACTTAGGGTGTTGAGGTGGGATAGGGAGCGTGCCCCGGGTTTTTAAAGAGTAGACCCGCCATTGGTTTACATATAGTTAAATTAGATCCTCAACACCTTATCCCAAAAGTAAAAAGTTCAGGTACATAGATAAAAAATAAAAGAAGAAAAAAATACATGAGGTTATATTGTCTTTAAAATGTATACAGATGAATGCTTTGGTGTAAATTTTCTGTCAGATGTTTGAAACTTTTAATAAGGTTGTAATTTATTTTTTGGTTTATATATTGACAGATAGCCATTGCAAGACAATGTTGCTTCATTTGGAAAGAAACACACATGAAACCAGCTGGCATGAATCGTTATCGTGTTACAGGTTGTTTCGCAGTTCGACGTGTCCATTTTTATTGTGAAATTATGTTACTAACGGCAATGCAAGAGACAGTCTTGTACACTTCGTCTTTTTCTCTTTTAATCCTTGAATTTATTTCGCAAAGAAATTGAAATAAATTATTTATTTTCGCTTGAGTCAACCGAATTAAAAAAAAACAACTACATAATTAATCGATAAGATGAGAATTATCAAACTATTTCTAAAACAATGATTGTGTGTATATATAATTGATAATAAGACGGGAATTATTCATTTACAAATCATACAACTGCTATGTATATATATCTTATAATAACACGGGAATGGTTAATTAACAACTCATCGTGACAATGGCTATGTATATGTAACTAATAACAAGACGGGAATCTCATCGTGACAATGGCTATGTATATGTAACTAATAACAAGACGGGAATGATAAAATTAACAACTCATCGTGACAATGGATATGTATATGTAACTAATGACAAGACGGGAATGATAAAATTAACAACTCATCGTGACAATGGTTATGAATATGTAACTAATAAAAAGACGGGAATGATTAATTTACAACTCATCGTGACAATGGCTATGTATATGTAACTAATACTAAGACAGGAATCTCATCGTGACAATGGCTATGTATATGTAACTAATAACAAGACGGGAATGATTAATTTACAACTCATCGTGACAATGGATATGTATATGTAACTAATGACAAGACGGGAATGATAAAATTAACAACTCATCGTGACAATGGTTATGTATATGTAACTAATAACAAGACGGGAATGATTAATTTACAACTCATCGTGACAATGGCTATGTATATGTAACTAATAACAAGACGGGAATCTCATCGTGACAATGGTTATGAATATATGTAACTAATAACAAGACGGGAATGATTAATTTACAACTCATCGTGACAATGGCTATGTATATGTAACTAATAACAAGAAGGGAATGATAAAATTAACAACTCATCGTGACAACGGTTATGAATATGTAATTAATAACAAGACGGGAATTATTAATTTACAACTTAATATACAACTCATTGTGACAATGGTTATGTATATGTAACTAATAACAAGACGGGAATCGTGACAATGGTTATGTATATGTAACTAATAACAAAACGGGAATTATTAATTTACAACTCATCGTGACAATGGTTATGAATATATGTAACTAATAATAAGACGGGAATGATTAATTTACAACTCATCGTAACAATGGTTATGTATATGTAACTAATAACAAGACGGGAATGATTAATTTACAACTCATCGTAACAATGGTTATGTATATGTAACTAATAACAAAACGGGAATTATTAATTTACAACTCATCGTGACAATGGTTATGAATATATGTAACTAATACCAAGACGGGAATGATTAATTTACAACTCATCGTAACAATGGTTATGAATATGTAACTAATAACAAAACGGGAATTATTAATTTACAACTTAAATTACAACTCATCGTGACAATGGTTATGAATATGTAACTAATAACAAAACGGGAATTATTAATTTACAACTCATCGTGACAATGGTTATGTATATGTAACTAATAACAAGACGGGAATGATTAATTTACAACTCATCGTGACAATGGTTATGTATATGTTACTAATAACAAGACGGGAATTATTAATTTACAACTTAATATACAACTCATTGTGACAATGGTTATGTATATGTAACTAATAACAAGACGGGAATCGTGACAATGGTTATGTATATGTAACTAATAACAAGACGGGAATGATTAATTTACAACTCATCGTAACAATGGTTATGAATATGTAACTAATAACAAAACGGGAGTTATTAATTTACAACTTAAATTACAACTCATCGTGACAATGGTTATGAATATGTAACTAATAACAAAACGGGAATTATTAATTTACAACTCATCGTGACAATGGTTATGTATATGTAACTAATAACAAGACGGGAATGATTAATTTACAACTCATCGTGACAATGGTTATCAATATGCAATTAATTACAAGACGGGAATTATTAATTTACAACTTAATTTACAACTCATCGTGACAATGGTTATGTATATGTAACTAATAACAAGAAGGGAATTATTAATTTACAACTCATCGTGACAATGGTTATGTATATGTAACTAATAACAAGACGGGAATGATTAATTTACAACTCATCGTGACAATGGTTATGAATATATGTAAATAATAACAAGACGGGAATGATTAAATTACAACTCATCGTGACAATGGTTATGTATATGTAAATAATAACAAGACGGGAATTATTAAATTACAACTCATCGTGACAATAGTTATGTATATGTAACTAATAACAAGACGGGAATTATAAATTTTCAACTCATCGTGACAATTGTTATGTATATATAACTAATAACAAGACGGGAACTATTCATTTATAACACATACAATAGCTATGTATATATAACTATTAACAAGACGGGAATTATTCATTTATAACTCATACAATGGCTAAGTATATATAACTAATAACAAGACGGGAACTATTCATTTATAACACATACAATAGCTATATATATATAACGAACAACAAGACGGGAATTATAAATTTTCAACTCATCGTGACAATTGTTATGTATATATAACTAATAACAAGACGGGAACTATTCATTTATAACACATACAATAGCTATGTATATATAACTAATAACAAGACGGGAACTATTCATTTATAACACATACAATAGCTATATATATATAACGAACAACAAGACGGGAATTATTCATTTATAACTCATAAAATGGCTATGTATATATAACTAATAACAAGACGGGAATTATTCAGGTACAACTCATACAATGGCTATGTATATATAACAAATAATATGACGGGAAGTATTGATTTACAGCTCATACAATGGCTATGTTTATATAACTAATGATCAGACGGGAATTAAACTCATACAATATCTATGTATATATAACTAATAACAAGACGAAAATTATTTATTTATAATCATACAATGGCTATGTATATTTAAAACTAATAACAAGACGGAAATTATTTATTTATAACTCATACAATGGCTATGTATATATAACTAATGATCAGACGGGAATTAAACTCATACAATGTCTATGTATATATAACTAATAACAAGATGGGAATTATTTATTTATAATCATACAATGGTTATGTATATTTAAAACTAATTACAAGACGGGAATTATGTATTTATAATCATACAATGGTTATGTATATTTAAAACTAATAACAAGACGGAAATTATTTATTTATAACTCATACAATGGCTATGTATATATAACTAATGATCAGACGGGAATTAAACTCATACAATGTCTATGTATATATAACTAATAACAAGATGGGAATTATTTATTTATAATCATACAATGGTTATGTATATTTAAAACTAATTACACGACGGGAATTATTTATTTATAATCATACAATGGTTATGTATATTTAAAACTAATAACAAGATGGAAATTATTTATTTATAACTCATACAATGGCTATGTATATATAACTTATAATAAGACGGGAATTATTAATTTACAACTCATACAATGGCTATGTATATACAACTAATGATAAGACGGGAATTAAACTCATACAATGGCTATGTATATATAACTAATAACAAAACAGGAATTATTAATTTACAACTCATATACTGGCTATGTATATATAACTAATGATAAGAAGGGAATTAAACTCATACAATGGCTGTGTATATATAACTAATAACAAAACGGGAATTATTCATTTATAACTCATACAATGGCTATGTATATATATTACTAGTAATAAGACAGAAATATTTATTTACAACTCATCGCGAAAATGACTATGTATATATAACTAATAACAAGATGGGAACTATTCATTTATAACTCATACAATGGCTGTGTATATATAACTAATAACAAAACGGGAATTATTCATTTATAAATCATACAATTGGTATGTATATATATCTAATGATCAGACGGGAATTAAACTCATACAATGGCTTTGTATATATATCTAATGAAAAGAAGGGAATTATTAATTTACAAATCATTCAATGGTTATTTATATATAAAGAATAACAAGACGGGAATTATTAAATTAAAACTCATCGTGACAATGGCTATGTATATATAACCTATAATAAGACGGGAATTATTCATTTATAACTCATACAATGACTATGTATATATAAATAATAATCAGACGGAAATTGTTCATTAAAACTGATACAATTGCTATGTATATATAACTAATAATAAGATGGGGAAAATCCATTTATTACCCATACAATGGCTATGTATATATATATTACGAATAATAAGACGGGAATTATTAATTTACAACTGATCGTGAAAATGACTGTGTATATATAACTAATAACAAGAGGGGAAATATTAATTGATAACTCATACAATGTCTATGTATATATAACTAATAACAAGACGGAAATTATTAATTTATAACACATAGAATTGCTATGTATATATAACTAATAATAAGACGGGAATTGTTAATTGATAACTCGTACAATGGCTATGTACATATAACTAGTAACAAGACGGGAATTGTCAATTTATAACTCATAGAATGACTATGAATATATAACTAATATTAAAATGGGAATAATTAATTTACAACTCATACAATGGCTATGAATATATAACTAATAACATGACAGGAATTGTTCATTTATCACTCATACAATGACTATCTATGCATAACGAAAAACAAGACGGGAATTGTTCATTTATAATTCATACAATGGATCTGTATATATAACTAATAACAAGACGGTATTTTTTCAATTATAATTGATAGATTGGCTATGTATACATTACTAATAATAAAACGGGAATTAATAACTTACAACTCATACAATGGGTATGTATATATAACTAATGATAAGACAGGAATTAAACTCATACAATGGCTATGTATATATAACTAATAACAAGATGGGAATTATTAATTTACAACTCATACACTGGCTAAGTATATATAACTAATGATAAGACGGGAATAAAATTCACACAATGGCTATGTATATATAACTAATAACAAGACGGGAATTATTCTTTTATAAATCGAACAATGGCTATGTATATATATTACTAATAATAAGACGGAAATAATAATTTACAACTTATCGTGGAAATGACTATGTATATGTTACTAATAACAAGACGGGAAGTATTCAATTATAACTCATACAATGGCTATGTATATATAACTAATAATAAGACGGGAATCATTCATTTATAAATCATATAATTGCTATGTATATATAACTAATGATCAGACGGGAATTAAATTCATACAATGGCTATGTATATATAACTAATAACGACAGGGAAATTTTTCATTTACAACTCATACAATGGCTATGTATATATAACTAATAACAAGAGGGGAATTATTAACTAACAACTCATACAATGACTATGTACATATAACTAATAACGAGAGGGGAATTTTTCATTTACAACTCATACAATGGCTATATATATATAACTAATAACAAGAGGGGAATTATTAACTAACAACTCATACAATGACTATGTACATATAACTAATAACGAGAGGGGAATTTTTCATTTACAACTCATACAATGGCTATGTATATATAACTAATAACAAGACGGAAATTATTAACTAACAACTCATATACTGACTATGTATATGTAACTAATATCAAGACGGAAATTATTCATTTACAACTCATACAATGGCTATGTATATATAACTAATAACAAGACGGGAATTATTAACTAACAACTCATACAATGACTATGTATATGTAACTAATAACAAGACGGGAATTATTCATTTACAACTCATACAATGGCTATATATATATAACTAATAACAAGACAGGAATTATTAATTTATAACTAATACAATGGCTATATACATATAACTAATAACGAGACGGGAATTTTTTATTTATAACTTATACAATGGTTATGTATATATAACTAATAACAAGATGGGAAGACTTCATTTACAACCCATACAATGGCTATATACATATAACTAATAACAAGATGGGAAGACTTCATTTACAACTCATACAATGTCTATGTATACGTCTATATGTTACGAATAACAAGACGGTAATTATTCATTTACAACTCATACAATGTCTAAGTATATATAAATAATAATACGACGCAAATTGTTCATTTATAGCTCATAAAATGTCTAAGTATATATAACTAAGGATCAGATGGGAATTATTAATTTATAACTCATACAACGGCTATGTATACATAACTAATGATCAGACGGGAATTAAACTCATACAATGGCTATGTATATATAACTAATAACAAGACGGGAATTATTAATTAATAACTCATAGAATCGCTATGTATATATAACTAATAACAAGAGGGGAATTATTAATTGATAACTCATACAATGTCTATGTATATATAACTAATAACAAGACGGAAATTATTAATTTATAACACATAGAATTGCTATGTATATATAACTAATAATAAGACGGGAATTGTTAATTGATAACTCATACAATGGCTATGTACATATAACTAGTAACAAGACGGGAATTGTCAATTTATAACTCATAGAATGACTATGTATATATAACTAATATTAAAATGGGAATAATTAATTTACAACTCATACAATGGCTATGAATATATAACTAATAACATGACAGGAATTGTTCATTTATCACTCATACAGTGACTATGTATATATAACTAATAATAAGACGGGAATTGTTAATTTATAACTCATACAATGGCTAGGTACATATAACTAATAATAAAACGGAAATAATAAATTTACAGCTCATACAATCGCTATGTATATATAGCTAATAACAAGACGGGAATTGCTCGTTTATAGCTCATACAATGACTATGTTTATATAACTAATAATAAAACGGGAATAATTAATGTACAGCTCATACACTGGCTATCTATATTTAACTAATAACAAGGCGGGAATTGTTAATTTATAACTCATACAATGGCTATGTATATATAACTAATAACAAGACGGGAATTGTTAATTTATAACTCATATAATTGCTATGTATATATAACTAATAATAAGACGGAATTATTAATTGACAACACATACAATGACTATGTATATATAACTAATAATAAAACGGAAATAATTAATTTACAGCTCATACAATCGCTATGTATATATAGGATATAACAAGATGGGAATTGCTCATTTATAGCTCATACAATGACTATATATATATATAACTAATAATAAAACGGGAATTATTAATTTACATTTCATACAATGGCTATGTATATATAACTAATAACAAGACGGGAATTGTTAATTTACAACTCATACAATGGCTATGTATATATAACTAATAACAAGACGGGAATTGTTAATTTATAACTCATATAATTGCTATGTATATATAACTAATAATAAGACGGAATTATTAATTGACAACACATACAATGGTTATGTATATATAACTTATGATCAGACTTGAATTAAACTCATACAATGGCTATATATATATAACGAATAACAAGACGGGATTGCTCATATATAGCTCATACAATGGCTATGTATATAAAACTAATAATAAAACGGGAATTATTAATTTACATTTTATACAATGGCTATGTATATATTACTAATAACAAGACGGGAATTGTTAATTTACAACTCATACAATGACTATGTATATATAGCTAATAATAAAACGGAAATAACTAATTTACAGCTCATACAATCGCTATGTATATATAACTAATAATAAGACGGGAATCATTCATTTATAAATCATACAATTGCTATGTATATATAACTAATGATCAGACGGGAATTAAATTCATACAATGGCTATATATATATATATATATATATATATATATATATAAAACTAATAACAAGACGGGAATTATTAATTGATAACTAATACAATAACTATGTACATATAACTAATAAGAAGACGGGAATTATTCCTTTACAACTAATACAATGGCTATGTATATATAACTAATGCTCAGACGGGAATTATACTCATACAATGTCTATGTATATATAACTAATAACAAGACGGGAGTTATTAATTGATAACTAATACAATGGCTATGTATATATAACTAATGCTCAGACGGGAATTATATTCATACAATGGCTATGTATATATAACTAATAACAAGACGGGAATTATTAATTTATAACTAATACAATGGCTATGTATATATAACTAATGCTCAGACGGGAATTATACTCATACAATGGCTATGTATATATAACTAATAACAAAACGGGAATTATGAATTTACAACTCATATAATGGCTTTGTATATATAACTAAAAATAAGAGGGGAATTATAAATTTTCAACTCATCGTGACAATTGTTATGTATATATAACTAATAACAAGATGGGAACTATTCATTTATATCTCATACAATGGCTATGTATATATAACCTATAATAAGACGGGAATTATTCATTTATAACTCATACAATGACTATGTATATATAAATAATAATCAGACGGAAATTGTTCATTAACAACTGATACAATTGCTATGTATATATAACTAATAATAAGATGGGAAAATCCATTTATTACCCATAGAATGGCTATATATATATATATATATATATTATTATATAATGATCAGATATATATATATATATATATTACGAATAATAAGACGGGAATTATTAATTTACAACTGATCGTGAAAATGACAGTGTATATATAACTAATAACAAGACGGGAATTATTCATTTATAACTCATACAATGGCTATGTATATATAACTAATAACAAGACGGGAATTGTTCATTTATAATTCATACAATGGCTATGTATGCATAACGAAAAACAAGACGGGAATTTTTCATTTATAATTCATACAATGGCTCTGTATATATAACTAATAACGAGACGGTATTTTTTCAATTATAATTGATAGATTGGCTATGTATACATTACTAATAATAAAACGGGAATTAATAACTTACAACTCATATAATGGCTATGTATATATAACTAATAACAAGATGGGAATTATTAATTTACAACTCATACACTGGCTAAGTATATATAATTAATGATAAGACGGGAATAAAACTCACACAATGGCTATGTATAAATAACTAATAACAAGACGGGAATTATTCTTTCATAACTCATACAATGGCTATGTATATATATAACTAATAATAAGACGGAAATACTAATTTACAACTTATCATGAAAATGACTATGTATATGTTACTAATAACAAGACGGGAAGTATTCAATTATAACTCATACAATGGCTCTGTATATATAACTAATAATAAGACGGGAATCATTCATTTATAAAGCATACAATTGCTATGTATATATAACTAATGATCAGACGGGAATTAAATTCATACAATGGCTATGTATATATAACTAATAACAATACGGGAATTATTAACTAACAACACATATAATGACTATGTTTATATCACTAATATTAAAATGGGAATAATTAATTAACAACTCATACAATGGCTATGAATATATAACTAATAACATGCCAGGAATTGTTCATTTATAACTCATACAATGGCTATGTACATATAACTAATAATAAAACGGGAATAATAAATTAACAGCTCATACAATGGCTATGTATATGTAACTAAAAACAAGACGGGAATTGTTAATTTATAACTCATAGAATGGCTAGGTACATATAACTTATAATAAAACGGAAATAATTAATTTACACTCTTACAATTGCTATGTATATATAACTAAAAACAAGACGGAAATTTTTCATTTATAACTCATACAATGACTATGTATATATAACTAATATTAAAACGGGAATTGTTAATTTACAGCTCATACAATGGCTATGTATATATAACTAATAATAAGACGGGAATTGCTCATATATAGCTCATACAATGGCTATGTATATATAACTAATAATAAAAAGGGAATTATTAATTTACATTTCATACAATGGCTAAGTATATATTACTAATAACAAGACGGGAATTGTTAATTTACAACTCATACAATGGCTATGTATATATAACTAATAATAAAACGGAAATAATTAATTTACAGCTGATACAATGGCTATGTATATATAACTAATAATAAGACGGGAATCATTAATTTACATTTCATACAATGGCTATGTATATATAATTAATAAAAAGACGGGAATTGTTAATTTACAACTCATGCAATGGCTATGTATATATAACTAATAATAAACCGGAAATAATTAATTTACAGCTCATACAATGGCTAAGTATATATAACTAATAACAAGACGGAAATCGTTAATTTATAACTCATACAATGACTATGTATATATAACTAATAATAAACCGGAAATAATTAATTTACAGCTCATACAATCGCTATGTATATATAGCTAATAACAAGACGGGAATTGCTCATTTATAGCTCATACAATGACTATATATATATAACTTATAATAAAACGGGAATTATTAATTTACATTTCATACAATGGCTATGTATATATAATTAATAAAAAGACGGGAATTGTTAATTTACAACTCATGCAATGGCTATGTATATATAACTAATAACTAGATGGGAATTGTTCATTTATAACTCATATAATTACTATGTATATATAACTAATAATAAGACGGAATTATTAATTTACAACACATACAATGGTTATGTATATATAACTTATGGTCAGATTGGAATTAAACTCATACAATCGCTATGTATATATAACGAATAACAAGACGGGAATTGCTCATATATAGCTCATACAATTACTATGTATATATAACTAATAATAAAACGGGAATTATTAATTTACATTTCATACAATGGCTATGTATATATTACTAATAACAAGACGGGAATTGTTAATTTACAACTCATACAATGGCTATGTATATATAACTAATAATAAAACGGAAATAATTAATTTACAGCTTATACAATCGCTATGTAAATATAGCTAATAACAAGACGGGAATTGCTCATTTATAGCTCATACAATGACTCTGTATATATAACTAATAATAAAACGGGAATAATTAATTTACAGCTCATACAATGGCTATGTATATATAACTAATAATAAGACGGGAATCATTCATTTATAAATCATACAATTGCTATGTATATATAACTAATAACATGATGGAAATTATTCATTGACAACTCATACAATGGCTATGTATATATAACTAATGCTCAGACGGAAATGATACTCATACAATGGCTATGTATATATAACTAATAACAAGACGGGAATTATTAATTTATAACACATAGAATTGCTATGTATATATAACTAATAATAAGACGGGAATTGTTAATTGACAACTCATACAATGTCTATGTACATATAACAAATAACATGACAGGAATTGTTCATTTATAACTCATAAAATGACTATGTATATGTAATTTATAACAAGACGGGAATTATTAATTAATAACTCACAGAATCGCTATGTATATATAACTAATAACAAGAGGGGAATTGTTAATTGATAACTCATACAATGTCTATGTATATATAACTAATAACAAGACGGGAATTATTAAATTATAACACATAGAATTGCTATGTATATATAACTAATAATAAGACGGGAATTGTTAATTGATAACTCGTACAATGGCTATGTATATATAACTAGCAACAAGACGGGAATTGTTCATTTATAACTCATAGAATGACTATGTATATATAACTAATATTAAAATGGGAATAATTAATTTACAACTCATACAATGGCTATGTATATATAACTAATAACATGACACGAATTGTTCATTTATAACTCATAAAATGACTATGTATATATAACTAATAATAAGACGGGAATTGTTCATTTATAATTTATACAATGGCTATGTATGTATAACTAATAATCCAACGGAAATAATTAAATTACAGCTCATACAATGGCTATATATTTATAACTAATAACAAGACGAGAATTGTTAATTTATAACTCGTATAATGGCTATGTATATATAACTAATAACAAGACGGAAATTGTTCATTTACAACTCATACAATGGCTATATATATATAACTGATGATCAGACGGGAATTAAACTCATACTATGACTATGTATATATAACTTATAACAAGACGGGAATGATGAATTTACAACTCATACAATGACTATGTATATATAACTGATGATCAGACGGGAATTAAACTCATACAATGACTATGTATATATAACTGATAATAAGACTGGAATTATTAATTTACAACTCATGCAATGGTTATTTATATATAACGAATAACAAGACGGGAATTATTCATTATTTTTTACAACTCATACAATGACTATGTATATATAACCAATTATAAGACGGGAATTATTCATTTACAACTCATATAATGGCTATGTATATATAACCAATTATAAGACGGGAACTATTCATTTACAACTCATACAATGGCTATGTTTATACAACTAATAATAAGATGGGAATTATTTATTTACAACTCATATAATGGATATGTATATATAACTAATAATAAGACGGGAATTATTCATTTACAACTCATATAATGGCTAAGTATATATAACCAATTATAAGACGGGAATTATTCATTGACAACTCGTACAATGGCTATGTATATATAACTAATAATAAGACGAGAATTATTAATAAACAACTCATACAATGGCTTTGTATATATAACTTACAACTAGACGGGAATTAAACTCATACATTGGCTATGTATATATAACTTATAATAAGAAAGGAATTATTCATTTACAACTCATACAATGGCTTTATATAATAATATCTAATATTAAGATGGGAATTGTTCATTGACAACTCATACAATTGCTATGTATATTTAACTAATAATAAGACGGGAATTATTCATTTACAATTCATACAAAGGCTATACATATATAACTTATAATAAGACGGGAATGGTTAATGTACAGCTCATACAATAGCTATGTACATAATAACTAATGATATGACGGGAATTATTCATTATATATAATATAAAAAAATAACAATAGCAACATCGTAAAGTTTTGTACACATGTTTGTTTTCGGCAGGCTGACGTTAGAACATTATTCCTATTTCGGTATTCAAATTAAAACTATCTCAAGTCCTACCTAATTAACCTCAAATATTGAAGAGTTGCAGAATACCGAAAAGCGAAAAAGGTGAATAACAAACTAACGTCAGTCTGTTTTTTCTTCATGCAAAGATAAATATTCATCATTTTTAGTCCAAAATTGTTGGTCAGATAATGAAAGTTAACCACTTACATTGGGCATGAGTTCTTTGAATCCCAAAATCCAACAACAATGATAATAATACCAGCGTTAGCATTGTAAGCTGTCTGAAACACAAATATTCTAGTTATTTGCTACAGCACTTTAAGTATCCACGATTACCTTTTCTTTATGACCGTGCATACTTCGACACTAAATGTAATTTCCTTTGAGGATATTTGTGATATATCAACGTATAATATCGTCCCATTCGTGCAAGAATGTACCAACTACATTATTTTTCTATTTGTACTTGGGACCTTGTTGCACGAACATAACAATATACAGTCTTTCAATTTTTATTACATGCTTTAGTCCTCTTTTCATGGTTTTTAATTAACAGTAGGCACCTGTGGAGAAGCAGTCTTTGATAAACAAACTATACAAAAACACAAATGGTTTTGTAAATAATTGAAAGATCTTAGCTAAAAAGGCGTCTACAATGGTGTGTATTGTGATAAAAGGGACCTAAATACTATTTGTACATCCGCAGTATCAGATCCCGTTACGCATGTAATTTACTGGCTGTTTACTTGTACCCTTTTAATATGCGAATAAATATCATAGTCATTTGCGAAAGGTACTTTGGTGAAAGCATACAATCCGCCGCAGGTGATTTAAAGCAGTTGGCCCGTGTACAGTGAGAGTCGTACCCAGTGCACGTAAAATAGCTCACTGAACTTCTATGTTAACCACCCCCTCCCCCGCGGAAACAAGGCTTCCTATAAAAATCAGAAATTGATCGCTGGGCGTAACAGAATATGAAGTTAACTACAAAACGTGTACAATTGTTCATGTTGCTATTGATATTGGTAGTTTTAGTTCTGTTGTTGCTGTTGCCTTTGTTGTTGATATTATTGTTGCTGTTGTTGTTGCTTTTATTGTTGTTGTTGTTGTTGCTATGGCTGTTGGTGTTGTACTTGCTTTTATTGTTGGTATTGCTTTTATTTGTGTTGATATTGTTGTTATAGTTGTAGTTGTTATTGCTTTAACTGTTGTTGTTGCTTTTATTATTGTTGCTGTTTTTTTTTCTTTTACTATTGTTGTTGTTTGTTGCTTTTAATGTTGTTGTTGCTGTTTATTGCTTTTACTATTGTTGTTGTTTGTTGCTTTTATTATTGTTGTTTTTCTTGTTATTCTTTTAGTGTTTTGTAAGCAATGTTTGTTGTAGTTTATTTCAAAAGACAGCACGAGTGGAAGACTTTCTTTGTTGCTGTTGTCGTTGTTCGTGTTATTTGAATACAAAATACTATCATATGTTTTGAGAACTTACGATCGAGTGCTAAACGTTGCTGTTGTCGCTGTTGTTTGTAAGCAAGTTGGGAGAAAGTAAACCCAAGTGAAAACC
This sequence comes from Panopea generosa, assembly GCA_029582155.1. Lineage (NCBI taxonomy): Eukaryota > Metazoa > Mollusca > Bivalvia > Adapedonta > Hiatellidae > Panopea > Panopea generosa. The sequence goes on along the minus strand of CM055903.1, from coordinate 54,144,642 downwards.
GGTCAGAACATAATTATGTAGATATTTCTTTGTCACAAGTATATGCATATATGTAAAAGTAAACAAGAGGTACTTTGAAGGGAATATAATTATCAGGATTTAAAAAAAAAATAGAATTGGCAAAAAGCATTTTGTCTCAATAATGCATGCCTATATATACTCACTGACTCCATATTGCTAAAAGAATATCTATCCAAACATGCCAAAATAATATATTAAAAATGGAGCTATCTATTTTTTGAAAGGCGATTTCGTTTCAAGTTTACCACTCCGATTATTAATATCGAGTTTAATACGTTTTTTTTTTGCAGATTTAACATGTCAAAAAACATTCGGATTTTATTTATTAATGATAAAGAGATGCTTTTATTTATCAAAAAAATAATATTATTTTTTCAGACATTTATAGCGTCCCCTCCCCCCTCCCCCGATATACTACCTTTAATGAACAAAACGCTTTTCGATCGCGTATGTAATATACCAGTGAGATTTCGCAATTTTATAGATTTCTCCGTATATAACACTAATTTTTACTATACATCTTTTAATCTATATTGTATTGGTTAACAAAACGTTTTATATGATTTGTAGAAAGGCAAATAAATCACACACAAATAGATAATCATTTTGCTGAAATACCTCTCTATACTTTAGTATAAAATATTGATTTTCATCGTCTGAATAAAATCGAACTATATACCATTTACCTTAACATTAATTTGACAGAATACAACAAATTCTTTTTTTCATTATTGACATACAAGTTTAGTTGACGTGTTCCTCGGTCTACTTCGGAGTTTAAAATTATAAAGTAAGGTCTTTTAAACATTTTACATATAGAAAGGTTTACAGGTATTTTTCTATAACAGATAATTTTAAAATATATCCCCTGATAGCAATACGAAATAAGTGTGTGATATGTTGAACAGTTTTGTGTTTTTAAGACAGTGCAGTGATACTCCTTAGATTTTTAGTTGTGCCATTTAGCAGAATATCAGAATTCGCCCCATGTCCCATTAAATAGACTGACCTTTTGTTTTCATAAAACTTTATTTAGGTTTTCTGTACAAATTATTGGGCAATAATGTAATAGAGTTATGGTATTAGTTGGCAAGCATATAAAATGACTAATAAGCTAAAAGTTTTAAAGTTTACTGTTACTTCAGCTTTAATGGATACACTTGAGTTAAGATTAGAGAGATATTTATGCTGCCATTCTGCTAGCAAAATTATTTTATTATCATTATGCTATGCTGCCAGTTGAATCATTTTTCATTTTGCCATTCTGCTAACAAAATGATTTTATTATCGTTCTGCTGTGCTGCCAGCAAAATCATTTTTCATTTTGCCATTCTGCTAACAAAATGATTTTATTATCGTTCTGCTGTGCTGCTAGCAACATGATTTTTTCATTCTGCCATTCTGCTAGCAAAATGATTCTATTATCATTCTGCTATGCTGCCAGCAAAATCATTTTTCATTTTGCCATTCTGCTAACAAAATGATTTTATTATCGTTCTGCTGTGCTGCTAGCAACATGATTTTTTCATTTTGCCATTCTGCTAGCAAAATGATTCTATTATCATTCTGCTATGCTGCTAACAAAATGATTTTTTTCATTTTGCCATTCTGCTACCAAAATGATTTTATTATCTTTCTGCTGTGCTGCCAGCAAAATCATTTTTCATTTTGCCATTCTGCTAACAAAATGATTTTATTATCTTTCTGCTGTGCTGCTAGCAAAATGATTTTTTTTCGTTTTGCAATTCTGCTAGCAAAATGATTGTATTGTCATTCTGCTTTGCTGCCAGCAAAATCATTTTTCATGCTATTCTGCTAACAAAAAATTTTTATTATCATTCTGCTGTGCTGTTAGCAAAATATTTTTTTTATTTTGCCATTCTGCTAGCAAAATGATTTTATTATCATTCTGCTGTGCTGCTAGCAAAAGGTTTTTTTTATTTTATTATCATTCTGCTATGCTGCTAGCAAAATGTTTTTTTTTCATTTTGCCATTCTGCTAGCAAAACGATTTTATTATCTTTCTGCTATGCTGCCAGCAAAATCATTTTTCATTTTGCCATTCTGCTAACAAAATGATTTTATTATCATTCTGCTGTGCTGCTAGCAAACTGATTTTTTTTCATTTTGCCATTCTGCTAGCAAAATGATTTTATTATCATTCTGCTATGCTGCTAGTAAAATTACTTTTTTCATTCTGCCATTCTGCTAGCAAAATGATTTAATTATCATTCTGCTATGCTGCTAGCAACATGATTATTATCATTCTGCCTGCAAAATGATTTTATTATCATTCTGCTATGTTGCAAGCAAAATCATTTTTCATTTTGCCATTCTGCTATGCTGCCAGGAAAATGATTTTTTTTTCATTCTGCTATGCTGCCAGGAAAATGATTTTTTTTTCATTCTGCCATTCTGCTAACAAAATGATTTTATTATCATTCTGCTGTGCTGCTAGCGAAATGATTTTTGTCATTTAGCTATTCTGCTTTTGCAAATTGTACTTAAAGTAAACTTTGATGAGATATTTTTTTAATAATTAACAATAAAATAAATATATGTTTGTCCATTTGTCGGTTCTTTCGCATATTTGTCTGTATGCTCACTTGCTGCCGTAAGGTTAATCAATAGTATTTATTGACAAATTTGATTGACCAATTCTTGTTAAGATTTTTAAAATTTCACAATTTCAACGCTTTTGGGACCCTTCCTGGCCGCTTGTGGAAATTCAATCCATTTTATTGAACCAAATCTAATTTCCTATGACAAAACATTCTTATGATTTCAAAATAAAGAAGATAATTGCACAAATGAGAATTTTCAATTTTCCCAGTCAGTAACAGGACCCCTATATACCCCAGCCCATTCACTTGTATGATCTTTAAATTCCTGCTAACAGGAATTAGTTTGAAATTTTGAAAAAAACAGCAACTGTAAGCCATTGGGGAGGGTCCAAATTTGACCACAGGGTCATGGATTGAAGAGCTTAGAATGCTTCTCACCAAATTTGGTGAAAATCTGTCCAGTTGTTTCAGACAATAAGTTGTTGACAGACAGGCAATGGACAGAAAGCTATCAGAATAGCTAAGCAAAACAGTTTCTGACAAACAGAGCTATCACAAAAAATTATTTTCGACACCACTGCTGCCAGAAAATAAAACACCTATTGTATGACACATGCCCTCAATTTGGCAATTGCAATTATAACTGTAGTGCTGGTTTCACTAGATATTTTGCCGATAAACAATGGGATTCAAGTTTGGTGAACAGTGAGAGAGGGGATAGTCACAATTTTGCAAATGTTGAACATTCAAGGGCCATGTTAAACAATTCAACAGCTGTAAGTAACCATGGAGTTACAAGGCCATTTGGCTGATTACCAAACTATACCTCGAAAATTCTGACCAAGTTTGATGTCAGATATTTCTGCAAATTTCAAACAGTCCAGGAGCAATAAATTCAGTAACTGGGACTATACTTTTGGACTGGTTATTGAATTTGAATCCTCACTTACAGACCCACGAGTTTTTATGCCAATATAATTTATTATAATGTGACCAAATTTAGTAAAGTTTGGATTGAAATTACTCAAGTCAGAGAGAGGACATTAATTTTGCATACAAAGGGGAGATAAAAAAATGTGCAGTTGCTGGTTTATGTTGACTTCCAACAACAATAACTACTTAAAGGTAATTTATCAGGATTTTTCAAAGTGTTAAAATTGGCTATAAACATTTTGTTTCCAATATATCATGTCTATATATACTCACTGACCCCGTATTTCCAAACGGATATCTATTTAAATGTGCCAAAATAATATATTGAAAAGGGATTACCCAACTTGCGCTACGCGCCTAGGTTAGACTAAAATAGATTCCCTGCTTAAAATTGCACCATATTTTGTGACATATTAAATGAGTCACATGATTTCAATTTGATCCGTTATACAGGTTTACACGTGGTAAAAATTGTTTCATCTTAGAAAGAGTCGTAATGACAATGCGAATGTCATCTAGCTAGTTTACCACTCCGATTTAAAAGCAATTTTGTCAAATTTAGGTAGATTTTACATACTAAGCCATTAAGATTTTGTTTATAAATGACAGTGAGATGTATTTTAACCATTTTAAAAATAATTTTATCTTTTAAGAGATTTATAGCTTTTTATCCGGATATACTCCCTTTAACTGCTGCACCTATAGTCATGAATAACCCGTGCCGGTATGTGAATAAGCCACTCAAAGGCCAATGCCATTGGACCAAATACTGAAAACAGTGTTATCGTATCATTATTGTATTAATCTACATAATAAACCTGGGGCAAGATAAACTTTATCAGCAAGGAACGTTTATCTTGCAGCAACACATAAAGTGATGATGTCATTATTTGAAAAGCTTGTTGGAACTACTTTTACTAGTTTAAGTAAGGTAAAAGTAGTTCCGAATCAGAAACAATATCAAATTCCTGGGAATTTGAAAAAAAAATAAAGACAATTCTCAGAGACAATTAATTTTATCAAAGATCTGGTATTCACACAACATTTTATACATCTAACAAACATTCAAACAAAATACTAACATGAGGTCAAATTAAGGGTCGCAGGAAACATAATGTATATAACATGAGGCCAAAACAAGGGTCGCAGGGAACATAACATATATAACATGAGGCCAAAATAAGGGTCGCAGGGAACATAACATATATAACATGAGGCCAAAATAAGAAATCTCATCATTCAATACAAATATATAAGAGTTATCACATCATCTCACTTGTTAGCCATGGAGAACACCCATAAAATATATTTTGGTATTATTACACTAGTAATACAACCTGGAAAGAATTTGATATCTGGTAAATATACTTATTATAGTTTGTTAATCAAACTACTTCAAACTATAATTATGCAATTACTTAAATCGTTAAGTTTGATAAATAATATGCCGAAAATATATTTTTGACTCCATTTAAAAGCTGCAATGAAAAGCATTTTATGAATATGTAGATGGTGCATTAACTGTTTCAATACAATGCCCTTGATGCTGGTTTAACCCTTTACTCCATAGATATGCGTTTTCCCGCACCAATCACAGAAGACGTATGAAAACAGTGCAGGAAGAATTCAGATAGCTCATAACAAGCAATCTGAACACTTCCTGCACTGTTTTCCACTCTGTCAGTTAATATAAACATAATTCACCCAATAATTCAAAAGCCTTCTATATTAGGTGTCCAAAGGAGTCTATATTAGAGGTGTCTAAAGACGTGTCTATATTAGAGGTGTCCAAAGGTGTATATATGAAGTAAAGGGTTAAGCCAACATGTTGAGTTTTAAATGAATGGTTGTCTGAATTTCCGAGCAGTTTTGTTTAAATATATTTCAACTTCTATGTTATGTAATAAAATATCTTATCTTCCATTCATGTTTACGAAAATACCACAGAACAATTTAATTTTGACTGCAAAAAAGCTTGTTAAAATTCTTTTATTTTATGTGGTCCAACGCCAATTAATCTGTCAAAGTAGAACCGATGTCCTTCTGCAATTAATATGCAAACTTTCACGCATAAAGTTTTTGGACGTAGCTGGGCTCGAAGTTCCTATAGAATTTCCTTGCTTTGCCTTTAATCAACAAAGCTTAAATGTCCACAATTTTGCATATGTAGCTTCAAGTTTTGTGTATTTTAAATGTTCAAAATAAAGTTCTTAAAACATTTGATAAAATAATTTAAACATTCTAATTTTATCTGATTTAAAGGCTAGATGAATAGAGCATTTCTGATAGATAAGAAATCCAGCAACCATACACTGCTCTTATAATCTTTTCAATTGCTATGCATCTTTAACATGCTCAGATTCTGGTTGCTTTTATTTACTTCATAACAAACAATTCAGAGTTTATATTTTATCTCAAATAATGAAGTTCAAAGTTCATCTGCTACAAAATCACATCCATAAATATAGTTTTATAGTAAATTAAAATGACAGAATAAAACCTTATCCAACATTATAATTATGTTCACACCATAGACTAAGATGTACAAAGTGAAATATTCAACATTACAATCTAAATTTTATAGAGTCAATTTTGATGTTTAAGACAGCTTAACAAAATAAACATTTAAACACAAATTTGAGAGACTGCAATACATACAAGTACACAATATTAAACTAGTATGAATGAATAGCGTTTTACGGCGTACCAACACATTATAGGTTATTCGACGCCAACATGAAGGAAGATTCCAGGTTCACTCTACATGAACAAAAACAACAAATTAACATACAGATTAAAAAAAAATACATTGACAAATGAATATGCAGAATGAACCTAGAACCTTGATACCTGCAGAACTGCAGAGTTTCAGCAAATACTATCGTATTACTAAATTTGTCGCTTCCTACGACATGCATTAGCCACAGTGATCCTATTCTTGCCATCACTCATGGCTCCGTGGAACCACACAGGGGGATAATTTAACCACAATAGTGAATGATACATGAAGATTGATTCAAATGGTATCAATTTGATCCTTAAATCTAATTAAATTGAATGGAATGTATCCAATGAAAAAGTAGTATGATTTATGCATAATATTGTATGAAAAAAATGGAGGATCATATGTCTCATCTCCTCTGATTAAAATAACACAAGCTGCATGAGCATAAATGCAGTTGGTGCCATGTTTCAGTAGTGATGTGAATCTTAATGATCTGGGCACAACGACCTTGACCTTTGACCACAAATATAATAGAGGTTACCTTCCCAAAAGGGAAAGCCCATTGGACGGATATAACAGTATGGGACAGGATAAGTTTGTTTGACAGAGATATAAATAAACAATCCACAAAGCAGTAACCAGTATACAAAATAATTATATGACAAAATCACAAACTGAGACAGCCTTGACTACTGGACGGTGAACACTGCATGTAAAGTTGTATTAAAAACATATAACCACTATAACAAGTTGTCGGAGACACAGCACGCTCGACTATTTCGATGCTGTTCTAAAAAAACAGATTTTCAGAAAATAAGTACCAAATGGAAAACAATTAATATAATAACTCAGGGGTGGTAAAATTAAGCTACAATTAGTGCTTGTCTGTTAAAAATAAATCGGCAAAATAATTCAACAACAATATTTATTTTCATTATCAATAGTTTTTTTTGTTGAAAACAACAAAGTATATGGCTTAAATTGCCTTAATATTATTTAATTTAGCATTTAGTTACATTAAATTTTGTTCAAACTTTAAAATTGCTTTATAAATTCATTAACCATTGCTGACAAGTAACCAGGTAAGTGTGCAAATACCTACCTAAGGCACAACATGTACATAATTATAATAACCCTAAATATTACAACTGCATGAATAAAATAATATAACTTGGACAAGCATAGTTAAACATTACCTGAAATAATTCCAGCAAGAATTTAAAATATAGTGTAAGTCATAGATGAGATGATCTTCTGTTTCAAGAATAGTGTGTCAATGTTTTACATGTGTGATATATGTACAACCTTCAAATTATATCGTAATATACCAGTTCTTATAAATGGATCTGTAGTCTTGTACATACAATTTAACAATGCTGGATATCCTTCCATGTTCTAAGTTGTTTCAGTTTTTAATCCTTTACTCCATAGATACGCGTTTTCCCGCACAAATCACAGAAGGCCTTTGAAAACAGTACAGGAAGAGTTCAGATTGCTCGTAACTAGCAATCTGAACACTTCCTGTACTGTTTTCCACTCTGTCAGTTAATATAAACATAATTCACCAAATATTTCAAAAGCCTTCTATATTACGTGTCCAAAGGCATTTATATTAGACGTGTCAAAAGGCGTCTATATGAATGAATGATTGGTGTTTTACGGCACGTCGACACATAAATAGGTCATTTTGTGCGCGCAGCGTCTCTATGAAGTAAAGGGTTAACATATACACTATATCCACTAACCTCACAATCAAAATAGGGCAATATATCTGTACCAGTTCTTGAAAATGGATCTATAGTTGAAATAGTCGTGTACCAGCATGTACAGTTTATCACAGCCGTATAATCTTCAATCTTTTATGAAAATGGAGAAAAAAAATTAAACTTTCATGAAAAAAGAGAAAAATTATATCTAAGCTCTAGGCCTTCAACTTGATTGTTTAAGTTTTTTTTCTATATAGCACTGTAAAACCATAAAACATCAACGCTTAAGGTCTAGCACTTGTACTACAAATTTTAAATTGCTAAAAACTCTAACAAAATTTCTAAGCCTAGATTCGGTCAAAATGCAATCAAGAGTTATGGTTCTTGTCTCTATGAGTTTCCTAGCTGATGTTGAATACACAAGTAAAATTTCATTCATATCCAATGATAAGTTGATGAAATATGTACCTGCTCAAAAACTTTAAATGGTCTAAAAGGGTCATAATTCTGCCAAAATGCAATACAGAGTTATGGTTCTTGTCTCTGTGCATTCCATTGATGATGGTGAACACACATTTGAGGTTTCGTTCATATCCAGTAAGTGGTTGCATAGATACCTTAACTAATACAAAACTTTAACAGAAAAACCAACGCTGACGCCGTGCGAGTACAATAGCCCCCATATTCTACGAATAGTTGAGCTAATAAATGTATATCAAGAAAATAATCTTCACATCATACAAACAAATATTAACACAAATTTGATCAGACTCAAAACTAGGATTTCATGTATTTAGGACAAAAAGTAAATAAGTCTTTACACCATACAAACAAATATAAACACAAATTTGGTCAGTCCCAGAACTAGGATTTCATGTATTGTCTACAAAAAGAAAATAATCTTCACACAATACAGATAATTATAAACACAAATTTGGTCAGTCCCAGAACTAGGATTTCATGTATTCAGGACAAGAAGTAAATAATCTTAACACCATACAAATATAAACACAAATTTGGTCAGTCCCAGAACTAGGATTTCATGTATTCAGGACAAGAAGTAAAATAATCTTAACACCATACAAATATAAACACAAATTTGGTCAGTCCTAGAACTAGGATTTCATGTATTCAGGACAAGAAGTAAAATAATCTTAACACCATACAAATATAAACACAAATTTGGTCAGTCCTAGAACTAGGATTTCATATATTCAGGACAAGAAGTAAATAATCTTAACACCATACAAATATAAAAACAAATTTGGTCAGTCACAGAACTAGGATTTCATATATTCAGGACAAGAAGTAAATAATCTTAACACCATACAAATATAAACACAAATTTGGTCAGTCCCAGAACTAGGATTTCATATATTCAGGACAAGAAGTAAATAATCTTAACACCATACAAATATAAACACAAATTTGGTCAGTCCCAGAACTAGGATTTCATGTTTTCAGGACAAGAAGTAAATAATCTTAACACCATACAAATATAAACACAAATTTGGTCAGTCCTAGAACTAGGATTTCATGTATTCAGGACAAGAAGTAAAATAATCTTAACACCGTACAAATATAAACACAAATTTGGTCAGTCCCAGAACTAGGATTTCATATATTCAGGACAAGAAGTAAATAATCTTAACACCATACAAATATAAACACAAATTTGGTCAGTCCCAGAACTAGGATTTCATATATTCAGGACAAGAAGTAAATAATCTTAACACCATACAAATATAAACACAAATTTGGTCAGTCCTAGAACTAGGATTTCATGTATTCAGGACAAGAAGTAAAATAATCTTAACACCGTACAAATATAAACACAAATTTGGTCAGTCCAAGAACTAGGATTTCATATATTCAGGACAAGAAGTAAATAATCTTAACACCATACAAATATAAACACAAATTTGGTCAGTCCCAGAACTAAGATTTCATGTATTCAGGCACCTGCTTCACCATATACTTTTATACTTAAAAACTTAATGCAAAGAAAAGCATTCAAATGATGATGATTTGAGACTGGCTCTTGAACAACTGTATTTGGTTTTATTGACATTGATTAAAGAATATTAAAATAACCAGTCAAAATAAAGTTAAGTTTTTAAGTATTTAAGAAAATGTCAATGCAACAGGAGTCTCGACAAGAAGAAAGTCACAGGTAATGAGAACAAAAAATTCTATAATATTACAAGGCCATGAACATACTAGTAGGAAAGTCACAGTTACTGGGAACTAAAATTCTAAAATATTACAATGTCATGAATATATATTTATCTAAAATAATATAAAACTTGCACAAAGCATTTAATCTCTTGGAATTCAATACATAAATATCTAAAAAAAATTGATAAAAGATGATATCCAATGTGATTATATTTTCTCTCTGGCATTAAAAATAAACATTTAATAAGCTTAATAACTGTTACATGTTGTACGCAAGCCATCTTCATGGCTTCAAACTGCTCACTTGATGCAGAAATTTGTGTTAAATGGAACATCCACATGCAGGTAGATAGCATCAGAAAAATTGTACAAGCTCAATCACATGCCTTCTATTTAAAACCAACAAATAGTGTTTTGTGTCAATATAAGCGCAGGTTATTCACCCAGTACTACTTGCCAAATTTGACTGTACAGCGATATAAGCCTAGACATTCTGCAAATCACTGCACTAAGAATTATTTCAATTATCAGAAAAATATGTTTTGCGACTTAATAATGCATATTTTAAGTAACTATTCACCTTATATCTTATCTGTATATAAATACAGGGGTATGTTTCATACAGTGTGCAGAAGTCCTGGATACAAAATTTGAATGTTTATTGCATCACAAGTCTAACATAATAGAGACTGAGAAGGTATATAGGCTAGTTTTGCATCTAACCATTTAGATGTCAAACACATGTTGATCACGTTTAACATTTACTTCAGACAATTCAAGGGAAGTAACTCAGAAACCGGCTCAGACAGTTCTCTCAGCACGTCATTTTAACTGATAACCCAAGATACTTATAATCTTTATGTTTACAACAACATTTATCTGTCAAATTTCAAAGCAACTACATGTATGTACACATTTCTATATTCTATTGTCGATAGACAACACACAATGTTTTCACTTAAGCTTATCTCACACATTTGGCACAGGTGAGCTTAAAAACACACTAGTTCAAGCAATCTAATAAATGGTAAGTAACACAAATGTTTCTATTTAAAATATGAAATAAATAGTTGGATGGATTGAAATGACTTAATATTTGATAAAGTTTATAACTAACATTAATAGAACAAATCTAGAAACTTTGGAATGTTTACGGGTTCAACACCTTTTTCAGCACACAACACATTACATAATTATGGCCTATCCAGTTCATTGGTGGATGAAGACCTCAGAATGAATCTGAGTAGAACCATCATCCTTCCGTTAGTAACTAACAAACTTTCTCACATCATTTTTTTGAACCCACTCACGACCTAAGCGTAAAAGGTTATTGGTCATAAGGCGACAGCACCTTAGACCCCTCGGCCACATAGTACCCACAGAAGCTTTGGAACACAAACGACACTGGGTGTGTTAAAAGCATTGTTTAAAGACAAACAAAATACACATGATATAAACAATCAACATTTCACATTAAATGACAATGCTTAAAGGCTATTCAACGGTGGAGGCATTAAAATTCTCCGATTATTTTCTCAATATGTGGCCCATACTCATACAAATATTTCAAGATAATATGTCGACATTATCAACAAAAAAGACTGAAAAATCTACAAAAGATAATTATAGTTAGCAGTCTGAATAAATTAGATTTACTTGTACAAAAAGAGCAATTTTGTGTTTAGGTTTCACAAATTCAATTAATGTAAATTTGATATACCATGAACGAGGTATGTCCCAAAAGTAATAGGACGACCCTGTCATTTTTATATTTAGGGTGTCACATGCAAACCAGTGGTATTAATGGACAGATAGACACATCTTTTGTTGTAATAAAACTTCAAATCAACTTTCAGTCATTGTTAAGTTCATGCAAAAAGCACCATAATAACGCGAGTTTGGAAGTACGGGGGACTTTGAAATTGTACGCCGTTTAAAAAAACAATATTGCCTTCGAAAGCAGATATCTTCCACAATATCGGGCCAAATGTTATGAAATAATAGTGGACGTAACTTCAGATCATGTACGAATGTCATTTAAAAATTGAACTTTATCGATAAACATTTGATTATTGTGCGCACTTGAATGGTAAAGAAATTGGACGACGTCACGCCTAGAGTGGAAATTTGGAGTGTGGTAAAAATAAATGTTTGGAAAAAAAAATATGACCACAAAAAATATGTTTTGCACAGCGGTTCATACTTCCAAAAAAGAACGATTTTCATTTGTATGTCAATTTGATGTCGCACAAATATCGTCAATCTCCCCCATACTTTGTGACATATACATTTTGACTTGTCAAAATTAATGTTAAGTAGTGGTGTACAATATTGAAATTTTGCATGCTTATAGTTTAGATATTGAAAATTATACATGCCAAATTTTGTTTGGATTTAAACACTTAAAGTCATATTTCTAAATATGTCCTATTACTTATGGGACATACCTCATATATACCAGCAGTTTTGATTAATGAGCAAAATTAGATACCATTATACCAGTCTGTTGCCAGGATGGACATAATTTATTATCAATGAAAATATGGAATATTAACTTTTATGTGAAGGGTCATAAACCACAGACTACAAAAGAGTAAGAATAGCATAAACCTAAGACAAGTGTAGAGTATCACAACTGTTGATACAGACCGTAATCCATTCAAGTACACCAAAAATGCATTTCAATTGCGTTCGTTTTGCGTGTCAAACGCATTTGTTTTGTGTTTGAAATGCATTTTAGTTTCGTTAATGCATTTTTTTTTAATACGAAAATGCAGTTCAAAACGATACTGAACGCATTTTAGCCTGCGTTTGCGTCCGAATCGTTTAGCATGTATCGTTTACTGTGTATCTTTTACCATTTATGGTTTACATGACATGTTCACCAATCACATCATCTCTGGTTGTCCAATTGTAACACCGCAGTAGAATAAATAATAAGAACTAGATATTTACGCCGGGTTTTATATGATAATATATTAATTAAATAAATTAAAATAAATTGATTAAAATCTTTCTGAAATATTGATTAAAATCATTCTGAAATATTGCTAACTAAGCCCCCCTATGTTAGATATGGTCTACCATATAGTTGATGATTTGTAGCGTGACAGCAGATTAATATGTTTCATAAAACGCAATTATTAATATTTAATACACATGGTACGGGGCATGTCAATTACATCAGATAAACATATTACGGTCACGTAATCATTAGATTGGCCAAAAATTGCCAGACTGGTTTACACTAAAGTTAACATTACGGTATCGAAAAAGTATATAGTAAATCAATGTGAACCAGTCCGTGTTTTTTATATCTGCAGTGGTGTATAATCTGCTATTATGCAAGAAACAGGGTATAGATGCCTCAGCGAGTATTTATTTTATTTTAAATACAGGAATAATGCATTATTTACAGGTATTTTTTCAATTTTAATTATAGTTATGAATTTCAACAGATTTTCATGTTAAACAATTATAACAATTCATTAAACAAAATAATTTATATAATCCGCAAAGATAAATATATTTACAAATACACATGCCTTAAATTATGTAGCGAATGCACACACTTTATGTCTATAACTCCGACACAATTTATTATTGACCTTGTGGCAATGTGCAATGTCGTCACTCTGACAGTTTCTTGCATCATTTAAAGTCGCATTCTATTTCACTACGGTAAATGCATGGGGGTGGCGGGGATGTTTCCATAAAAAAGATGCCTTTAAGGGTAAAAGTTTTATGTCTTGTGGCATGGCTTCTAAAATCGCTGGTACATGTACTTCCGTCCGACGCTTTCAAGGGCTTTTATGTACATTACACCGATAGAATTCCTCTGATATCCTTCCATCAAAAATTTCCAAGATACCCATTTAGTAAATAAAATGTTTGTTTCACTGGTGACATCATCGGACATTGGCACAAGGTGATAGTGAAAGGGACAGTGTGTTCATTCTGTACACAAATTCAGGTATGTGTAGTTATTAATAACTATCAGCTTAATAGTAATCTTTTTTTAACAAATGCCTATATTGAAAACAAACATTTTGGAAGACACCCAGTTACAAACAAACACCAACCCTTTACATGTGTTTGTTATATATATATATGAACTATTTTTTATTTTTATTCTGGAAAAGCCCTAAGTGGAAAGGTTTTGGTGTAACAAACAGATTTTCTAAAATTGCGTGAAAACTTTTCCTGATTGGCAATCATATAACAGAACAGCAACAAATCCGTGTTCAGAAAATTAAATCAGTTAATTGGGTTAGTTGTGTAAGCAGGTCATGCGTCATCTGATTGTTTTATCAAACTTTTACAAGTAAAGAAACGATGCCCGAGGCAATGTTTTTCACGGATAATTCGGGATTAAAACTTATAACAAAGAAATTAAATTAAAGTTACAGGTATAGCAATTTAAAGATTTTAAATGACAAAGAGAGCAATCATTTCGTTTAATTATTTATTTCATTGTCAATATAACTACGACAATATTAGAGGATATCGGAATCTTTAATATTTGATGCGTTTAAAGTTTGCATTATCGTTTTGTATCGTTCATGGATCGTTCGCCCTGTTGCGTCGTGTATCGTTTCGTTTATCTTTTCGTTTATCATTTCGTTTGCATTTTCAGTCTGTTTGTATATCGTTTAAAACGCGTTTGATATTCATTTCGTTTGCGTCCCTTTGGTGTACTTGAACGGATTACGGTCTGTACCAGAGTGCTGTCATCATCTTCAAAGAAAAGTGACAACATGAACTTATAACAACCTATTGTTGACGCATATTTGACTCCTTTATCTTTGATTGGTCAATATTGGTGACTTTGCATGAAACAATTGATGTAGAAACCTACATCAGAAAATGATAACAAATTCATATTACTTCCAAAAAGTCCATTGTCTTCTCTTAAAAGCTGTTAATTACAAAATCAACATTCTGCAATGGTACATTTGCACACATTATAATATGAATATATAAAAGAATCACAAACTATGTTTGATTTTTAAGAACAGCAGTTAAATGGTATGTTTAAATAATGCAAATGTTATGACCAATGTGCACAACAAAATCATTATACCATAATGTACATATACAATATAAAGCTTTGATCTTCTGCATGCATATATATTCATATATATTCATATATATGAATATTAAAAAAAACAAGCCAGCATTGACAACTGAATGAAACAAAATTATGTTAAAAAGTTAAATAAAAAGAGCTGTTTGAAATGCTCCTAAAATGTTCAAAAAATGAGAGTGCAAAGCATTCAATATTTAAAAATAATATTTGTTTAAAGTGTTAAGGGAACACCTAATCAAAATATAACTTTGTTAAAACTGGGTATTACTCATGTAAAGTTAAACAAGGAATGCAAAGCAGTGAATATTATTTCTCAAAAGTCAGCCAAAAACATTATAAATAAGGTTTGTATACGGAAAAAGAAATTCACAGAGATCTGAAATTCTTAAAGAAAGTTATTTATGAAGAAGCAACTAAATGTAATGAGGGGAAACCGTCTTTCTTTTTTAAGTAATAGTGACATGTTTGAAAGCCTATACACAAAATTTCATGAAAATATCTGAAAGGAAACTGAAGCTTTTCAGCTAAAATTGTTGTGTTTTCTGTTTAAAGTAACATTACAGCCAACTGGACTCATTAACTTCCAAACCACTTTCGTGTTAGAAACCTTTGCTCAAAATAAACCAGTCCTGTAAATCCAAATTTATTAAAGGAATTTGTAGAAATTGTTATTTTTTCTGTAACAATGACCTAAACCTTAGTAAATCAAATTATGCGGAGCTAAGTTTCAATCACATGTATTGGTGTCAAGTAACCTTTTGTATAAATTTAAAAAAGAATCGGGAAATAACCGAGTTACTGAGCAGATGATGATGATAAAACCTTTTTTTAAAATAGACATAACTTATGAAGTGGAGTTGAGTTTTAATCACTGACAAGCTTTTGTGATAGGTGGATTAATGAGGATGAATTTGAAAAGAATTAAAGCAACATTTATTCAAGTCATTGAGCAGATGCTATATATGGTATGCCGACAGATTGGGTATTACAAAAGCTCGCCTACTCAAAAAATAGTGAAGCTAAATGAAAAATGTTTGATGACCCTTTCCTTCACAAACTGCCAACACATTTATTAACAAAATCTTTCCAAACAATATGCGTGTATAACATACATATGTTACTAACCAAGTAAATAAATGATTAAATGATAGACAAATATATAATATAAAATTAACAAGTAGCATCTAATATCACAGTTTTTTTTAAAATAAAATAGAACATTTCATATATTTAATATACATGTCATTTATTCACTTGATTTGATATTAAAAACTATGTCATTTTAAACAATAAAACATTTTCTTAACATTATTTCATTTCTTAAGCAATATTTAATTCTTAATATAATACTCTTATTATTAAAATTAAAGGGAGTAGAAGAGGATTTTTTAAAATCTTAAAATTGACTTGAAACATTTTTTTTCAATATATCATTTCTATATATACTCATGGACCCCATATTGCCATAAGGATATCTGTTTAAACATACCAACTAATATAATGAAAAGGGGTTTCCTAACTTGGGCTACATGCCAAGTTTGGGCTAAAACAGATGTCCTACTAAAAATTGCAACATGTTTTGTGATGTAGTAAATGAGTCGTGTGATTTCATTTTGATTTCATCTCTATCCGTCATATAGGTTAACACATTATAAAATTAGTTTTATCTTAATGATGTGAAGGTCATCAAGCAGTATTAATTACTGTCTATTTTTTAAAATGGGAATTTTGTTCCAAGTTTACCATTCTGTTAAAAATATCAATTTTGTAACGTTTTGTTGGATTTAACATACCAAACTATCTGTATTTAATTAATATGATAATGAGATGCTTTTTATCCATCTTATTTTTTAAGACATTTCTAGTGTGTTTTTTCTAATTTAATCTACCCCCTTTAAGATTTTATTTAAAACTTACAAAATAAATTTAAAGTGAATGAAAGTTTAACAAATAAATAATATTCATACCACATTTTATTCTCTATCTGATAGAAGTAAAATTTGAGAAATTGTAACAAGTTTATAGACCAGAGATTCCAGTCCAATATACAATGATGATGAGATCATACTTATACCGCTAATAAGCAATATAAACAAACAAATATAAATACGATTACTAAACTATGAATAAAGACATGATATATTTTATGATCTTTGATTTTAATACATTCAATAAAGAAAAATTGTTAGCAATCAAACCACAACTGACTTTTTCATAGGTTATTATTTCTTTTAATGGGCTATTTTCAACATCACATTTTATATATGGCAGGCTGTTCTATCGCTGGTTGAAGACCTTTGACCCATAACATGAAACTAAAGTAGAATGAATGTATCTTGGCAAATTTTCTCACATAATGTTTTAGACCTGGCTAGAGGCTCGAATTCAGGACCTCAGTATTGAGAGACAAGATATTTTGGGACAGGGCCCTAGACCACTCGACTATGGAGGACATCAATTTTATAGTTAAGAACATGTAGTATTCCATGTCTATTTTGATTGCCTCCTGTTCTATTCTAATATATATTTTCATTTAATTTCTGTCACATGATCTGTTAAATAGTCACATGATACCCATTTATTGAAACAATTAAAACAAAAATTAAGTTTTACAACCATGTTAATGTTGCCTTACATGAGTTCTTACGCATCTTAGATATTCACAGTTGCTTTTGTAAGCTCTTCTATCAGAAGTTTTGTAATAAACGATTCAAGCACCAAACTGGAAGGTTTACATTAAATTAGTTTGTTATAGACGTTTTTCAATATTTCCTTTGCCCTATCATGACTGGTTAACGGATGACATATAATGATGCTTGAAACATTGTAATACAAATGAAGTCTCAAAATATTATCTGCCATCTTTACACAAAATTGTGGTTTAACGAATAACAATCTTTCCTCCAACATAAAATATCTAAGCACTAACTTAACGTAGCATTATTAAAATAATAATCTTTACTGCAATATAAATAATATGACAACATCTATTTATAAACCATTAAAAACTTCCTCCTTAAGACTCATCCAATTATAGTCATTTAAAAATGCAGATATATTATTTCTTGTTGCTCCATCTGGTATGTAGACCATGCAAATAATTATCGGATCTTGTCCTTGGGTGATTTCGTCGTCGGCAACACTTTTTTGATAACATCTTCTATAAGCAGCAGGAGAATGTTGTAGACGGGGTAGGCCTGCGTTAGTTTCTTCATGATCACTGGTGCCTGCACAAAGTACCTAAAAATAAATTGATCATTTAATTTATGGTGCAAGAGTAATAAACTCGACATATTAATTTGGTGTAATATCACTTCCCATTCATTGCTTGGTGTTTTCTGTACAACTTGGCTCTTCTATGTAATATACCAAACTATTTTAAGACTTGCCCGAATGTATAAATGACGTCAATTTGTCATGGTAAAATTACATTATTTTGAGATGTTACATCACATGATGACTGACGTAAACTAATATGCTCAATTAATTCTCGTCTCTTGTGATGAAAAGAATATTACGTTCATGCTCATTTTTTGTTTAATAAATTAAACTCGTTAAAAAAAACAATATAACACTTGGCAGGGCCTCACATAATATTATATTTGTACCAACTTGTCTTATAAATTCAATAATGAATGAGCACTCATGTGAGATTCTTTTTGTAATTATAAATGCATGATAAAACATTTCAAAAAGATCCAGTTAATTAGCTTCTTAAATAAGAGAAATTCAACCTTCGACATTCTTTGTTACGGAAAAACATGATCAGAAAAAACACTTAATCAGTGTCCTGTGTTTTTTAATTTCTTTCGAATCAATGCATAGTAAATGTCTTACTTAATATTATGGTAAGCAAATCATAAATAGCTCAACACTGCATAATTATATTGCATTACTTGTTCTTGTGAGGGAAATATATAAAAATTGCTTTCAAACAGTTCTTGTGGAGTATGTGTTTCAGCGGTAAAACATCAAACCCATGATTAGAGGGTTTTGGGTTCGATCCCTGCCATGGCCATGTGCATCTCCTTGAGTAAGACATTTCATCTCCATAGTCTAATGGAAATACACAGCCCCTCTGATGCCACCACAGAAAGAAATCAAGTGAGTTATATATAAAAATGGCAACAATTTATTTTAGAATCGATGTTAAACAAAAATAGGGTTTAAACAATTATATTCTTCGGACTCTTTAGCAAGTATAAACCCTGAAGTCACAAACCCCATCTTATTACACATAAATCTAAATAAAAATCCTACTTGAACTCCTCGGTGTAATTATTACAAATAAATGTCTTGATGCGTGGACTGTACTTCAGGAATGTCTCCAATATGAAGAATTGTTGGTACAACAACACCGACTCTTCCGGCGAAAGTTTGTCTGCTGATGTTGGCGAGATCTCCGACAACACCATTCCAATCAGACGAGCTACAAACTTCTCCTACAAACCAAAATGTGTGTTAATTAACCCTTTACTTCATATAGATGCCTTTTGACACCTAATATAGACATTATATGTTACAAGCAATCTGAACTCTTCCTGCACTGTTTTCAAAGGCCTTCTGTGATTGGTGCGTGAAAACGCGTATCTACGGAGTAAAGGGTTAAAAAATGTTATAAAATCAACAGAGCCAGTCCTTCACAAAATCATTTACCTCTAAATGCTGCAGTCATTGGTTCAAGCCCAGCCCAGTCTAAAAATGTGTACGTTAAAGTTTTCCAGTTACTTGCAGAAGGACAGTGATTCTGCTAAGATTCATTCTGAGGGCATTCTTCAAACAATACAGTGTGATGCCATATTATAATATAACTTGGTTCAACGTTGTGTTGAAAATTGTTTTAAACCCCATTCAATTTAATGTTTTTTGTGTGTATGTGGTTTTAGGAATTTTTTCAACAGTATTTCTGTTATAATTCTATATTGGTGGTCAGCAGACTTTATCATTTATTGCTTGGGTCTGCTAACCAGTACTAGACACACTTTATCTCAACAAGTCACTGACTACTTTCCCACATATTCTGGTGAGAAATTCATGGTCAAAGCTTTTTAGTTCATCTAAGCATATCAAATCCAGCTTGTAAGGCAAGCATTTATAACATAACATAAATTTTGCACATAATATCAATTTGATAGAGCCTAGCCAGTAAGATAAATATTAATAATTGATTAAGATAAATTTGTACAAATGAATATACATATTACCGTGTGTTTTATTTCTTCCAATGTTGTCACCATCCAGCTGATATTGTAGAAATTTCCCTCACTGTGCCCCCAGTTGGCCTGAAACAAACACATATGTGTGATATATGAAAAAAAAAAATTCTGAGCATAAAAACTTGACATTTTTGTGTATGTGTTTTTTTCACAATTTTGACATTAGCTTAAAAGTTGTTTGGTGACGCCAAAGTGGAAATTCCCGTAAATCTTTCTCATCTACATTGTGTGCTATTCCATTAAATGCACAAACACCCCAGGGAAGGTGTTAAGACACAGGTCCAATTCTCTTTAGAAGATCAGTGTATTTCAAGGCCTTGGCTCCCCATAGTCTTAGACGCTGCTTGTACTAAATATTTATCTTCCATGACTGGACTGTATGCTCAATTGGTACCGTTATAAACAAAACACAGACAAACTAGAAAAAACATACACATAACATTGGATCTTTCTATTATGTCAATTTATTAATCTAATAAACATAAATATTAAAGTTAAGCAGTACCATTGTGTTTTTTTTAATATTCAACTAACATGTTGTCATCTATAACAATTCTCAGCTACATAATAATGGAATAGATCCAGGCAATTTTGTGCCATTTTAATTCTTCTCCTTTTTTTATTTATGGGTTTTAATGCCATTTTCAACACATGACAGGTAATATATATGGCATATTCAGTTTTAATGGCAGAGGAAGACTTCAGAATAAACCTGAAAAGAACCACAAGTATCTGGAAACTTTCTGGCATAATGTTTATGGACCAAGCTTGCCGAAGTAAATAGTTGTTAGACAATAACTTCCTGGTTCACTTGACCATGAATTCTTCCTAACATTATATCATGTGACGATGAGACACGTGCAATCTAATTACCGGTAGTACCGATAAATATGTCTGTCTGACACGCTATTGATCAGAGACCAAATTTTTACAGAAAATTAAGTTGAAAAAAGTGGCCACAACTCCGGTAAAATTTCACCCCTTCAGAACAGTTATTGATTGGAAACCATTTTTTAACCTCAGATGGAAGAACGGACGGACAGGGGTAACACTTATGTCCCTTCACTGTACTTCGAATGGTGGGGACATAAAATTTAGCCCAGACTGCAAGTTGAAAACTTAAAGGGATATCCAAATTTAATAAAATACTTTCAGAAAATAACAGTGATAAATTTTATTTTTCCATTATATAATTATAAAAAAACCTCCTCATCTTAATAACCTCCTAACACTTTAATCATGGTACAGCAATTACAACCCCTCCTTATCTTTACACACTTTAATCACGACACAGTGGTAACAACCCCTTCTTATCTTTACACATTTTAATCATGGTACAACAGTAACAACCCTCATTATCTTTACACACTTTAATTATGGTACAGCTGTAACAACCCCTCCTTATTTTAAACATTTTAATCATGGTACAGCAGTAACAATCCCTCCTTATCTTTAAACATTTGAATCATGGTAACAACCCCTCCTTATCTTTACACACTTTAATCAAGGTACAGTGGTAACAACCCCTCAATATCTTTACACTTTAATTATAGTACAGCTGTAACAACCTCTCCTTATCTTTACACTTTAATCATGATACAGCTGTAACATCCCCTCCTTATCTTTAAACATTTTAATCATGGTAACAATCTCTCCTTATCTTTACACACTTTAAGCATGGTACAGTGGTAAAAACCTCTCGATATCTTTACACATTTGAATCTTGGTACAGCAGTAACAACCCCTCTTTATCTTTACACACTTTATTCATGGTACAAAAGTTACAACCCTTCTTTGTTTTTACACACTTTAATGCATGTTTAACTGTATTTTACATGTTGTTCTTTTCTCAATAATTCCTAGGTCAGTTACCAACAATACATTATTAAGTTTCACATAACAGAAGGAATATTGTGTTCTATAATTACCTGTTTAGCCATTAAGAAAAGTTCAAACACAGTAGCCAGAGCAGTCTTAGTGAAGTCATGGACAAGCTTCTGCAAGTAAAATAAAGGTATACAATCATGAACTTGAAAATTAAAACTAATTGATTCTTAATAGGGGATCTTACCTAAGTATTCATTTATTTTTGAATATATTAAACAAGTTTATTATATGGGACTAAAACTAGTGCAATTATATTTACTGTTAGAAACAAATTTTACATATTTTATACAAAATATCTTGAAGCCCCTTTATCAATACCAAACCTAAAAAACAGACTCAATAAAACACATAAAATCCTGGAAATGTAGCAATAAGAAACAACAATCTTGAAAATTTAAAAAAAGGATTGGAATTCATATTCCAATGTTTCATCACAATAATTCAAAATTTTCCAAAAATATCATAAACTTGGTTGTAGATCTATATAAACTTCAATCCCTGTCACTTACACAAGTCATGTTAATATATATATCCACATTCACATACTTTAAAAATGAAACAAACTATTGCTATAACTTTGATGGTGGAGAGAGCATTTTTAAGGTATTTTACTCTTTTATCTAAAAAATGTTTACCAGAAGCAACTTGGAATTTATTATGTGAGGCTTGCAGAGCATAAATAATTATGCTTGCACAATAAATAGAAGTAATAGATGCATTACAAATTTTGTCATTTACCCTTTACATCATATAGACACCTTTCGACACCTGTAATATATACGCCTTTGGACACCTAATATAGACGCCTTTGGACACCTAATATAGAAGGCTTTTGAATTATTGGGTGAATTATGTTTATATTAACTGACAGAGCGGAAAACAGTGCAGGAAGTGTTCAGATTGCTCATTATGGCATGTCCAGTTTTACTGGTAGAGGAAGACCTCAGACTGAGTAGAACCACCGTCCTTCTGCAAGTAACTGGCAAATTGTCTCACATAAAGTTTTTGGAGCGAGCGGGACTTGAACCTATGACCTTAGCGGTGAGAGGTAAGTGATCTTGAGATGGCACCTTAGTTGTTTTTTTTACAATAAAATTGTGTAAAAAAACAAACACAGGTGGGGATGAAATGAAAATATAGCTATTTATTTATTATGACCTAAACACACACAGAGAAAGCAATAACATGGTATTACTTGAAATAGAAAATTACTATAAAATCTTTGCGATATGAAAATTGTCTACAAATTGTGTGCAAATTGCCTGCTACTTAACAGCCTAATGACCTGACAGTTAATTGCAATATCAGTAACTTAATAAGATCAGCAGGGTCAGTAATGACTCAGTAATGGCCAATGTTACAGATACTATTTATGTTTTCATTCTATTATTCTGAATATTCCATAAAAGGATGAAACATTCAACATCTCCTGATAAAAATGACACCATCAAATCATACATCGTCCTTACATAATAAATACATTACCACCAGATATCTGATTACACTTCGACCAGGCCTATTAAATATGAAACCACTAGATATCCAATTATGTTTCAATCTCATCTAATAAATACATTACCACCAGATACCAAATTATACTTCGACCAGGCCTATTAAATATGAAACCACTAGATATCCAATTATGTTTCAATCTCATCTAATAAATACATTACCACCAGATATCAAATTATACTTCGACCAGGCCTATTAAATATGAAACCACTAGATATCCAATTATGCTTCCATCTCACCTAATAAATACAATACCACCAGATATCCGATTGTGCGTATATACAACACCAGATTTCAAGCTATGCTTCGACCCAGCCTACCCTAATTACTTGATATCCCAATATTCTTTGACTTGTCCTAATATGACACAATCAGATATCAAATTATGCTTTAACCTTGACTTCTAAATATGACAATACCAGATATAAAATTATCTAAATATATCATAAAAAAATATATAAAATAAAATTATCATACAGCACTTTTATGCAAAAAGGATGATGCTGACGATTTATATTAAAAAAAAAAATCAATTATAGCCTTGTTACTAGCATTATAAATATCGCACCTCTGTGTCAGATGCAGTTTTCTTTTCTGGAACCTCGGGTGTACATGTCAACACCATCAGCAGTGCCACGACAGACCTTCCCCTGTAAAACAATACAAGATGACATCTACACAAGAACTACATGAGATGTAATACACAGGGTTCTCCACAGGGTTTATGTGCTTTGGTAAGAAAACATACACTTGAAGACTCTCCCAAACATTTTCAAGGGCTGTGTAGAGCACTCGTTGAAAAAGATTTTGTGATCGATGTAGGTAAAACTTGGTATTAATCAATAAAAGTCATCAGATTTAGTATGATTCATTAATGCATTAAAATGAAGATATGCAAAGAAAAATAAAGATTTAAAGGAAAATAAGCTTTGCAAGCTTTTGTTTAAGATCTGAAACACTGGGGATACCATTTCTGATATTTGAACACTGGCCCATGGAGAAGGCCGATATTTTCTATAATAACGGTCAAAACATCAACAGTGGTGATGCATTATAAATTCACAACTCCTCACTCCTGAAGTCAAGGATTCCAACTTGAGCCGTAGTTGTAAATTGACAAAGTTTGATTGGGGCTTACTGAAGGATAGGGATTCACTGAGGTCATGTATCATAATTCTTCTTGGTACACAATTAAAACTGGCCCTTAGATACATCAATAGTGTTCAAGCCATGACACTTAGTGTTGGGTTCGATCCAAAGCTCAACAAAATGCCTCACAAAAAACAACACTCAGTACTGGTTCTACCTTGGAAGCTGACTTTAGAGTGGTTCATAATTAAAAGCTTTGAGCTCTCTTCTCAATCAAGTTAAAATCAATTAGTATAAACTAACTGTTAACCCTTTACTTCATAAAGACGCCTTTCAACACCTCTAATATAGAAGGCTTTTGAAATATTGGGTGAATTATGTTTATATTAAATGACAGAGTGAAAAACAGTGCACTGTTTTTAAAGACCTTCTGTCAATGGTGCGGGAAAATGCTTATCTAACGAAATAAAGGGTTAAATAGAAACTCATCCCATCATTCCACTTTGAAATGTGATGTTATATTGGATGAATGGCTGTCTTATGTAAAACATTTACCTACTTCCATTGGAAGGTTACTTTAGACAGTTTCTATGGTATACTTTTGATAAAATGAAAAATCTTGAAAATCAAAATAACTACATGTACATTTCTATTATCCCATTTTTACCTTTCAGCTTTAAGTGCCTGTGTCCGTTCTGGTATAATCTCTGACTCGTGAAACGTCATACACAGAATTTCTATCATAAGTGTCACAAACCTGATATACAGAACATAAAATATATTACATAACTTCCCAGGTTGGAGGGAAATAACACTATCTGCCAGTGGTGCAACTGTGCAAAGGAGTTTTGTTTTACCAGCATTTCGTGTTATTCAATGTCTTTAAAATCAGACTAACACTGGTACATAAGTCATTCTATGATTTTTTTTTCAAAACACAAAGCTGTTTTATCATTATAATGTGTAAATTGTCTTGAAATGTTTAAATACATCCTGAGAATCCGAGATTTGGATAGAAAAATAGTCCCGAGGGATATCTGTTTGTTTGTTTGTGTTTTATTAGAGGGGTTGGGGTGGAATTTTGCTGACTATTCAGCCATTCTTGTTCAGTGCAGTATGCAAGAATAACTTGTGGCTGACAAAATATATGAACAATCAATTGCAATAGTATTGCAATGAAATGAATAGAAATCATAATAGATTCTTTCCAACTTATATAATAAATCCATTATTAATAAATGTCAGAGCATCAATCTTAAACAGTAGTGTAGTGGATAAAGTGTTGGCCGCTCACACCAGATGTTCCAGTTTCGATCCCCAGCTCAACCTGATGCCGCTCAGAAAAACAACACTTAGTACCGGCGCTACCCAGGAGGCAAAACTCGAGAGTGGTTTATATAAGCTCTGAACTTTCTTCGCAGTCGAGGTTAAATAAATAAGTATAAACTAATCTTGTTTCATTTAGTTTCCTTTATATAAAATGACTAATGACAATAATTGCAACTGAACTTCATACCAATAGTCGCTTACAAGTTTGATGAAAATTTGTTGAGAATTTAAAGAGGAAAAGAAAGTGTTCAGTACATACATAGGGACAGACAGATGGACATAAGTCACCCCCTACATCCAACCCAATAAATGGTGGAAGAATAAACAAGGGAAAATAATCGTTCTATTATACATGTTTTTGATATAAAGCACAAATATTAACTTGTTAAACATCAAGTTGGTGCCTGCAAATAAATAGTAAAAACAGTGTTACTAAGGACATCCTAATAAATAATAATTGAGTATGTATGTTATCAACATGTAAATATAACCACGATCATGCAGACATATATAAACAATTTTTAAATTCCCTAAAAAGATACTTTTAAAAACAATATATAACAACTTTTGCTTTTTTATTACATAGCTTTAACTTCTGTGTTGATACAGTAACAATGTACTTTCTGAGCATCCCTTAATACAATGTAAAAAGGGGAGGAGTAGTAGTGCAGTGGATAGAGTATTGGCCACTCATATTTAATCCCACACTCGACCTGATGACCTCTAAATAAACTAGAGCTATCACTGAAGGTGATGAATACCCCGAACGCCGCCATGACAAAAAATGGTTTACCATTGTATGAAGTTTTATTAAATTATATCCAATAGTTTTAAAGTTATGCTCCGGACAAGGGAAATATATCAAAGGGCAATAACTCTGTAATTAGCAAGAATATAGTTATGTTTCCTGTACACTGCACTTCCTGTCATTATATTCTACCATTGTATGAAGTTTGATGAAATTCCATCCAGTACTTTAAAAGTAATGCTCCGGACAAGGGAAATATATCAAAGGGCAATAACTCTGTTATTAGCCAGAATAGAGTTATGTTTCTTGTACACTGCACTTCCTCTCATTATATTCTACCATTGTATGAAGCTTGATGAAATTCCATCCGGTACTTTTCAAGTTATGCTCCGGACAAGAAAAAATATCAAAGGGCAATAACTCTGTAATTAGCAACAATAGAGTTATGTTTCTTGTACACTGCACTTCCTCTCATTATATTCTACCATTGTATGACGTTTGATGAAATTCCATCCAGTACTTTTCAAGTGATGCTCCGGACAAGGAAAATTGCAACGGACAGACCGACCGACCGACAGACCGACAGACCGACAAACCGACCACAGGGTGACTCCAATATACCCCCTCAAACTTCGTTTGTCGGGGGTATAACAACAGTCAGTACTGTTTCCAATCAGGAAACAGACTCAAGAGTGATTTATATACGCTCGGAGCTTAATTTGCAATTGAGCTAAAATAAATTTGTAATATAAACTATATACCCACGTCAAAAAGCATTTTCATTTTTTAAACATCAAAATTATAAATCTAGGTTCAGGTATTTTACTAGTAGCAGTACTTGAAGAACATTGAGAACATTTTAAATAATAATTTACTTGAGTGTTTGATAAATTATTTATTTAGGGCAGCAGTAAAATAATGTTTTGTTTGCTCTCTCCTGATCTTGATTTTCAACATTGGGTTATGTAGATAGGTAGAGTAAAAAGTACAGGTGGTTAGGTAGAGAAAAAAATACTAGTAGATAGGTAAGGAAAAAAGTACTGGTAGATAAGTAGGGAAAAGGGAAAAAAGTACTGGTAGACAGGTAAGGAAAAAAGTACTGGTTGATAAGTAGGGAAAAAAGTAAGTACTAGTAGATAGGTAAGGAAAAAAGTACTGGTAGATAAGTAGGGAAAAAAGTAAGTACTAGTAGACAGGTAGGGAAAAAAGTACTGGTAGATAGGTAGAGAAAAAAAAGTACTGGTAAATAGGTAGGGAAAATGTACTGGTAGATAGGTAGTGAAAAAAGTAATTGTAGATAGGTAGAGAAAAAAAGTACTGGTAGATAGGTAGGGAAAAGTACTGGTAGATAAGTAGATAAAAAAATAAGTACTGGTAGAAAGGTAGGGAAAAAGTACTTGTAGAAAGGTAGAGAAAAAACATAATTTCAATTTTAAAAAATATTATTGTACAATAAATATCATACATGTAAATGTCTGAATAAAATAAAAAAAATATTGTCTCGTAAATCTGAAAAAAGGATTTTTAGTTGACAGCGTTTTAAATGGGTAGGAAACGGTCCTCTGTGGTCCTGTGGTCTAAAGACCAATCACCTCTAACAGCTGAGGTCCTAGGTGAGAGTCCAGTTTGGTAAAAGAATTATGTGTATAAGTTTGCCAGTTACATGTGAAAGGACAGTGGTTCTACTCAGATTCATTCCAAGTCTTCCTCCACCAATAAAATTGGCTGCAATATATAGTCTGCCATGTGTAAAACTCTATTCGAAACAAAAATTAACGGTTAGGTGGGGGACACAGAAAACAAAAATATTTAAATTGTGGTCTTCATATTAAAATCAAACAAGACAAGAAGTTTTCTACAAGTAATATATAAATACAGAATAGTTTCAGACTGGTACTCACTCAAATTCATCAGCACGTTTACTATTGTCTTCTTTCTGAGGCGACCTTGGAAGGTACTGTTGTAATTTCTTCACAAAGAAATGGAACAAATCGGAATGCTGTACAAAAGAGAAGTAAAACATTATTCTAATGTAAATGTAACAGGTCTTTTCATTGGGCAATCTTTGAATCTTGAGATTGTGAAAAGTACAAATTAGGCCATTATAAATCAATTGCTAGATTATCATCCAAATTTTTCTAAAAAACAGGGAGGGCAAGAGGATTTTATTTTTCAGTTTTATTTTTAACATTTTTGATGTTTTTTGTTGTTTTTTTTTAAAAAAAATTTTTTTTTTTATGAAAATTCAAAGGGTCGGGGCAGAATGAAAATGAGGGTCTGGCAGGGATGATAATCTAGCAAATAATTCATTATGGCCTTATGATAACAGTATTAATTAATATAACAAACATTGCTAAAGTTTATGTCATAGGCAGAATTGTGTAAAACTCTAAACATGGTATAAGAAGCTTTCTTAATATCTAAATAGGTTCAGCTTGAATATTGTTTGTTTGAATATTTAGCATCATTTTTATGCCATTGAGTGCTTAGAGATGATCGGTTACAAGCACGCTCATCTTTGCAGTTAACTGATAAATTTTGATTTGAACTATCAGTGAGAGAAAAATTATGAGACTTGATATGATATACGTAGAATATACTAGGTTAGTACATGTACTTTCCCTTCGAAGTTTATAGGAGAGGCTAAGAAATGCCAAACCATTGCTGCAGTTTTGTGCCAAACTAATAAACTTGGCAGCGAAAGACACTATTTTATATTTCATATATAACAGCAAGTTGAAGGAAGAAGTCCAAGTAATCTGAAATAAAGTGTATTGTGTTACATGCCAGATAAACTTAAGTTTATTAGATCACCCCTCTATAATACATATATGTCAAATTTTTTATACTGCATGATAATTGAATAAATATGATTACCATACATCTGTTAAGTCATCCCTTTACCCTATAGACACGCGTTTTAATACACCAATCACAGAAGGCCTTTGAAAACAGTGCAGAAAGAGTTCAGATTGCTCATAACAAGCAATCTGAACACTTCCTGCACTGTTTTCCACTCTGTCAGTTAATATTAACATAATTCACCCAATAATTCAAAAACCTTCTATATTAGAGGTGTCCAAAGGCGTCTATATCAGAGGTGTCCAAAGGCGTCTATATAAGAGGTGTCCAAATGCGTATATATGAAGTAAAGGGTTAAACTACGCTTTGAGATCAGCTTGATCATAAAATATTACATTAAAGAGTTTGCCAGTTACTTACAAAATGACTGTGGCTCTAATAAGATTTATGTTAACACGTCCAAGGTCTTCTGCCATCAATAAACCTGGCTGACATATACTGAACTGTGTTAAAAATGGTTTAAACCCCTTTTTCCTAGCTGTACAGTCATAATTAAAGTGTACATGTATCAATACAAAATGTTTACCTTCCAGAAAAGTTTTTTGAGAGCAAACTGTTTCTCTGTAGCCAGTTTGAGTTCATTCAACAGGTAGTAAAGTTGCTCCATATCATTGTCCGGCTTTAGAATATCTCGCTTCAGCTCCTGGAACAACAGGTCGGTTTTCCCTCTGAAATAATATGAAACCAGTGAAAAACAATTTCTAAAAGAATAATGAAAATTGTAACATTCAGGGTTAGGGTAAAGAGTATTCCATTATTTTTTAATCACATAATTTAATGTGTAATAAACCCCTGACATAAATCTTATAATTAACCTAAGTAATGTAATATCAATTCAGATTCATTGCTCGTTGTTTTCCGTATAGCTATATAAAATACTGAACATCTGCCTGACATTGATTTCTCATGGTAAAATGACATTATTTTGAGAAGTTAAGTCATATGATGACTGATTGAAACTAATATGCCCGATTTATTTTCGTTTCTTATATTTTTCTTGAATACCATGAAGCTGTTTACATTTTTCTGAACAAATACCTTGTTTTTCCACCTGAGAATAGCATTATCAATAATACCATATAAGCATGTGCAGTTTATAAGCATATATTTACATTTCTACTGTAATCAATCTAATTGAACTATATAGGTTAACTGTATTCATTTCCAAATGAAAAACATTTGCAGCTGAGTGGAGCTAAAATGGACCAGGCTTCTGTGTCACCAACATTTTACTTAAATATATTACATTTTATTGAAATTTTAACTTAATTTTGACTGGTTATTTATCTAATTTATAATCAATATCAATAAAACCATATGCAGTTTTACTGGAATCAGTCTAAAATCATGACTACCTGACTCCTTTTCTTAGATTTTAGTTTTTTAAATAGTTATGTATATATTGGTGAAACAGAAGTCAGTTTGCATTTCAATGGTTGCACGGTCTGTAATGCTGGTGGGACATCACATTATAAAGAGTTTCTCATGACGTTTGCCTTAACCCTTAACTTCATATAGACGCGTTGTCCCGCACCAATCACAGAAGGCCTTTGAAAACAGTGCAGGAAGAGTTCAGATTGCTCGTGACGAGCAAATTTAATTATATATCTGAACACTTCCTGCACTGTTTTACACTCTGTCAGTTAATGTAAACATAATTCACCCAATAATTCAAAAGCCTTCTATATTAGAGTCGTCCAAAGGCGTCTATATGAAGTAAAGTGTTAAGGTGCCATAAAAATGAGCACTCATTAGGTTGACAAGATCGCTGTCCCAATGATGACAGACACTGGCTTTGCAGTTTATTGCTTATAATCTGCTTTTGGCAAAATAACGTTACAACAGTTAGAAATTATAAACGTAAAAATAAGTAGCAAAAGCACAAATTTGAGTTTTCATCAGGTGATGAACAACTAACTATAGTTTAATGTTGCCGAGAAGCTTAAAAGGTATCCCAAATATTAAACTAATCAAATGTCAACCGATGAAAACTCGTGAATTGTGCTTTTGATCCTTAAGTATTTTTTACCTCGACACTCGGGTGAGATGGATATCTCAGACAGGTAAAGTAGGACATATCCTTTGCATGTCATAGCACTTTAACTCGTAATCTTATCTGCACATTAACTTGTATGTATAAATCTAAATTCACCACTTTTAAACCAAAATAATTTTCTGCTGAATTTCTGTCAGACTGTGCAAAATATAATGAACTACATCCATTTAAAATAATTATGCATCTATCATGTTGATCAATACTTTTCAGAAACACAGTGTCCCTTTATGTTGTGTATGTCAATTCATAAAAATAAACATTTCAATCAATTAAATATCTATGTTTCATCATTACCTCTGTGTCTGAGATCCTTTGAAGACACTTCCCTTTGGGGTCTCTATAGAGTCTGGGTTTATCATCAATGTGGATGACTGTAAATAAAAAATGGAAAAATATAATGCAGCTACCCAATGACCAGGCTACAAGGTGCCAAATAAAAATACACTACTCAAAGTTTGCTAAGCACCATTTATTGCTTATAATCTGCACCAAACATTTCACACAGCATTGACTAGAGAGGACTGGCGACATGTCCTTTTTACAGATGGGTCTAGATATTACCTATACTATACAGCTAGACGTGCTTGGGTATGGAGAAGGCCAGGGGAGAGATTCCACCCAGTCAACATTGCTGAGCATGACTGCTATGGAGGCGACTCCATGATGGTGTGGGGCGGGATCATCTGGGATGGACGTACAACCTCATTGTCCTTAACTGGGGTACACTGTATTTCAGTTGAATAATGGCAGTCAACAAACTTAATCTATTATCATTTCAGGAATCTGCTTGGCTATTAACAAGTACTAGACACAGCTAATCTCTGCAAGTTACCGACAACTTCCTCACATATTCATAGGTGGGAGACTCAAAATTCATGATCAATTATCACAGAGACTTATAATGGTCGGGCAGGGATTGAAACTCACAACCTCTTGATTGACAGTCGGATGTGATACTGATTAATATAACCAGGTCCAGCTGAATAAAGTTGTCGATTGTTGGGAAGGCAGGAGATATTTTTAATCAATCTTACCATCAAAAAGTTATTCCAAGCACTCCTTATGAGCATCAACATGGGTGACACATTACTGAGCAGATACAAGTGGAGTACAGCTCGTCTCTTCTCCGTTATGCCGTCCATACTCAACATCGATAGACGGTTCACTGAGCCGCCAAAATCAGACACTGACGCGATACTTAGAACACTGAAAATATAACAAATGGTTGGTCTATCATTGAATATATTGTTTGCGCCTGCATTTAATCAATCATCTAGCACCTTGCAATGGCAAATAAATTGCTGTATAGACAGATTAAAGGTCTTAATCAATGGAACTGCAAAAGACATAACTACTTTGTGCCAGTTTCCATTTCTTGATGATTTCAAGTTTATGTGTGTTATTTCTGAACATATCACAATATCTCGGGAACAACACTGTTCTCATTAATTGATTAATCAGCAAATCATTATCATAAGCCAGTTAAAATAAAAATGTCAATGTGTAGTTTTATTAAAAATATCTTTTAACCCTTTACTCCATAGATACGCATTTTCTCGCACCAATCACAGAAGGCCTTTGAAAACAGTGCAGAAAGAGTTCAGATTGCTCATGCTTCCTGCACTGTTTTCCACTCTGTCAGTTAATATAAACATAATTCAACCAATAATTCAAAAGCTTCTATATTAGAGGTGTTCAAAGGCGTCTATATAAGAGGTGTCCATAGGCGTCTATATTAGAGGTGTCCAAAGCCTTCTATATTAGAGGTGTCCAAAGGAGTCTATATTAGGTGTCCAAAGGCGTCTATATGAAGTAAAGGGTTAACCAATATGAGACAAGTCTGAGAAGCCCCACATAATATGGATATTTCTGTTCGGTAAGTGAGATTAAAGAATATAATGTTATTTCCCCAGAGTGAGATTATCAAAATCCATCATGAGTATCCATGTCGGATAGAAAAATCTGACCCAAGGGGCTCCAAATCAGAGACCAGAGTTACATATTATTGGATTTGGTTTATCTTAGATAGAAAGTCTTCAATGACCAGGTTGCGGTCATCAAGCAGCATGTATGTTGTATATTTAATTTAGGAAAGGTATTTCCTTTAAATTTTACCATTCAGATTAACATATAATTTTCATCATGTTTTGGCAGATTTGGCATATGAGATCTTTTGTACAGGTATCTTTATTTTTTTAGAATTTAAAGATTTTTCTTGAGTGACATAATAATAAGTACCTTTAAAGGGATTATATCATGACTTTCAAAATTTTAAATTAAAAACATTTTTTTCCAATATATCATACCTATATAAACACATTGACCCTGTATTGCCAAAGTGATATCTACTTAAATATGCAAAAATAATATATTGAAAAGGGGTTTCCTAACTTGGGCTACACACTTAGGTTAGGCTAAAATAGATTTCCGACTTAAAATGTTTTGTGACATATTAAATGGGTCACTTGATTTCATTTTGGTTTCAATTTGATCCATCATACACGTTTACACATTTTAAAATTTGTTTCATCTTAGAAATAGACAGAATGACAATCTGAAGGTTTGACAAGCAGTATTTAAGTGCTGTCTATTTTAAGAATGAGGATTTTGTTTATCACTTCAATTGAATTATCGATTTTGTTACGTTTTGGTGGATGTGGACACCAAAGCAATCTGGATTTTATATATTCATGATAATGAGATCTCTTTTTATTCGTTTTAAAAAGAATTTTATTTTTAAGACATTTATAGCATTTTTTCGTGATATATTTCCTTAAAGATCGTGTTCAAGGCCCAAAATCAACAAATATATAAATAAATAAATAAAATTTACGTTTTTTAAAGTACATACTGATAGTATCTATTAGAAATTACACCTGTTCATCAGAGTTCTCGCACAGCAATTGCTTAATCAACGTCAAATTATACTGCTAACCTCGAATTATCCATCCGAACATGAGCAATAGCTATATACGGTTCTTATATTTTTTAATAAAATTTAAATATATATAACATGCAGTTACACAATCATTCATTTTTTTTTTATCAGCATTCTTCACTTGCAGAGTTACAGGACTTAATACTCTAGGACGACTTTGTAATACGCCATCATTTTTGTTATAAATAAATAACAAGTCAGTCATTAATACAATCCCATGATGATTTGATCACATCGATTGATTTCTAAATTTATTCATCAAATTATATAAAAGGCAACTTTACAGTTATTATCTCAAGTCAATAATATTTATCAGCTGAAAAGTTTGTAATCAATCCAGTATGTCTACCACCAAACTAGGAAGATAAAACATTGTGTTACAATGATTCAGCGTAAAACTAACCTATCTACCTTCTTGTTCTATATTGAGTTAAACCAGTTTGGCACTACGCTCTCACATGATGCTTCCCCTTGCAATACTTTAAAAATCATTAGAGTTTATATAAACATTCAATACCTGATAAAACAGACCCAAGGTATAGATTTATAATCACCTGATTGACAATACCTGCAGTGTGTCTACCTCGAAAATATCAAGCAAAATTGTGACTTATCACTGCCATTCATGTCAAATGATTCATAAGTAATATAGATAAAGGAGCCCTCTTTCTATTACACATAATATGCAAATACTATTTAGACATTTTAAATTACACAGTCAAGTGGTTTAAGGCACTTTCATCTAATTTTACCACTGAGGTCATGAGGTTTATAGGGTTGTAACAATATAATGAAAAATCGGTATATCGCAATAAGCTTCATAGCAATTAATACAGCATATCGTATCGGCTCTGCCTTCCTTTACCAGCTGTATTGCAATTCATTTTTCCATCACGGAAGTATGTCTGTTCAGTACTGAGTTCGTTTTATCATGCTATCATTGCTGTACTAGAGATAGTGAAGGGTTATAGGTGTAACCCCACCACTGATTTTTGTTCTTTATTCTATAGTAAATAATAAAAGTTAGAAGGCTTGCCATTCATAGGGAGACCCAAATGAAAGAAGTGAAACTTGCATTTTACTATTGTTGTCATTGTGACTTCTATACTACCAAAATATTGTGAGAAAAGTAGGGGTCATGCAGGTGTGTCATATAAGAGATTTTTTTTTCTGTTCAGTGTGTACACTGTTGACAAAGTGAAAAGAGACTTTCGAAATCATGAATTCATACCCCAATTTCCAAGCATTTTTTTTTTTTCTAAATTCACAATTCAAACATGATGATGCTTACAAAATGTTCAAAATACATCAATAATGAATAAAAAACCAAAATAAAATAAAAAGAGCATTAAAATAAGGAAAATGCATTTTTAAAGAAGAAACAATGATTATTTATAACTGCCATTATGCAACTACCCCATGAAAGCATTTCCCGTTTGCAATAGTGGTACTATGCCTAGTAACTATATGATAAATATCATTTATCCTGCAAACTGAGATTTTAAATTTGCCAGTGTCTTTCACAGGACAGTTTTCATGGCTTCATTCCAAGTCATCCTCTACCAATAAATCTGAATATGTCAAATAAATTTACTTGGCATGAGTTTTAAAAAGATGTTGAACATAATTCAACATTCAGAAGACAATTAAATAAACTAATGCAATCAATGTTTCCTATTTATATTTTGTAAATTTAAATCAGGTATCATTAGTAGGAGAGATATCCCCCAGTTCCCACCCATATTATTGAAAATGCTTGTAATTAGAGAGAAAAATCACCGTTAAGGTTGTAGGTTCGAGTCCCACTTGCTCCAAAAACTTTATGTGAGAAAGTTTCCAGTTACTTGCAGACTTAGGATAATGGTTCTACTCAGTCTGATTCAGTCTGATGTCTTGTTTCACCAATAAAACTGGATATGCTATATATATAACCTGAAATGTGTTGAAAATGGCGTTAAACCGATTAAAACAAGAGTTGTCAGAAGACCAACAAAGCTCGCCTCTGGGTGTCTAAGTCCAAAAAGGGCCATAACTGTGCCAAAATGCAATCCAGAGTTATGGTTCTTGTCTGTGTGTGTTCCATTGATGATGGTGAACACACATGCAAAGTTTCATTTACATCCAATGAGTGGTTGCATAGATATATCAAACTTAAATGCAAAAGTTGAACTGGGGTGTCTACAGACAACGCTGCCGCAGACACCGGGGTCATGACAATAGCTCTCCTTGGACTTCATCTCGGCGAGCTAAAAAAATATTAGAGAAAAAGGTCAATGTTTAGATGCATGCTCAAATCATATATGTGTGTAGTTAAATTTGATGGTTATCCCTTCCTTGAAAAGCATTTAAACAGTACCTCCATGCAATTTAGTTTAAACAGAGGGATGTACTATGTATAATATTCCATATCATTTGTTATTCTTCTACTATCTATAACACATCACAAGAAAAGAGTAATTTAGTGTTCCTATTCTTGCCAACACCTCATGCAAACAGAAAAAGCCATAGCAAATTTGGAATACACTCTCAGCTTTGCACCAATTGAACCATGCCGTTATTCTATGACAGGCCAGTTGGTACCGTGTTATTGCCAACCAATAGCTCAATATCATAAACATTGAAAGAACAGATCTTGATGAATAATTGATATTGTTTAGCGTCACGGCCCAACAACTTTAATGTAACATTGTATTCTATAGTACTGGCACACAATGGACCCATTAATTTGGTTAATTTATATAATAAACTCTGTCACTCTTGTATTTTTACCAAATTTTCCATTAATCTGATCAAGGTTTCTTCCTATTAAGCAAGCATTGAGCAAGAATGGGGTTAACTTAAAACTCCATTTTGAACACATTACAGGTTAAATTCCAGACCATTTGAACACATTACAGGTTAAATTCCAAACCATTTTGAACACATTACAGGTTAAATTCCAGACTGTTTTGAACACATTGCAGGTTAAATTCAATACCATTTCCAAAATGACAGGTCATGGCATATCCAGCTTTATTGGTGGAGGAAGACCCACATGGATCTGAGTAGAACCATCCTTCCGCACGTACCTTTCTCACAGAAAGTCTAAGTACCTTTACTGTGAGAAATAAGTGATCTTGAGACAGCAACTAAAAACACAGAGACAACCACACACACCCTCCCCCACCTTCCTTCTGAAATTCTTGATGTTAAATGAATGGTGAACAAGAGGCCCAAGAGGGCCTGAGGACGCTCTACTGACTCATAGTGGCCATAAAACTTTTTAAAATTCTACTATGCAATAGAAACATCGGCCATCATAATTTTTTGATAGAAAAAATAAATCTTTTGTATAGTCTCCTATGCAATAGAAACATCCATGTTTCAGAATAAATGAAAAAAAAAGAGAGAATTTTCTGTTTTCCCACAGTATCCCTATGTAAAATTCTAAGTCCCCTTACAGGGCTCCTATATATATTTTAACCCCTAAATTCTTATCTGCAATCAAACCCCTACACTTAGGGATAATTTATATCAAATATATACAAATCTGACATACCGGTTCTTAAGAAAACAATTTTACTAATTCCCAATTTGTACCCTTTTGGGGCCCCTCCTGACCCTTTAAGACAAAGGAACCCAGTCCTTTTTACAAATCTTAACCTCCTTCATCTAACAATGCTTTAGTGAAAATATAGGCAAAATCATTTCCATTTAAAAAAAAAATATATATATTATATTGACATGTGTCCCTTAATTGAACTCTCAGGGCAGAGTCATTTTTAAACCTAGGGACACCATTTGAACAAATAAAACAGAATTATAGTTGGTCATTTTTACTACATAAGCATTTTGAAAATCTGTTGGGCCGTTCATGAGAAAAAGATTTTTTAAGTTTTGGATTATTTTTAGTAACGGTGGCCATCTTGAATTTCAGATCGAAAAAAAAAAAATCTTCGGTAAAGTCTCCTATGCAATAGAAACACCCATGTGAAGTTTCAGTTTAACTGGCCTTGTGGTTTCAGAACAGATGAAAGAAAAAGAGAATTTTCTGTTTTCCAATAGTATCCCTATGTAAAATTCTAAGTCCCCTTACAGGGCCCCTATAGATTTTAGCCCCTAAATTCTTATCTGCAATCAAACCCCTACACATAGGGATAATTTATGCGAAATATGAACAAATTTGACATACCAGTTGTTAAGAAAACGAATTTAGTAATTCCCAATTTGTACCCTTTTGGGGCCCCTCCTGACCCCTTAAGACAGTGGGACCCAGTCATTTTTACAAATCTTAACCTCCTTCACCAAACAATGCTTCTGTGAAGGTATAGGCAAAATCATTTCCATTTAAAAAAAAAAAAAAATAAATATTTTAATGACATGTGTCCCCTAATTGAACCCTCGGGACGGGGTCATATTTAACCCTAGGGACACCATTTGAACAAATGTAACAAAACTATAGTTGGTCATCATTACTACATAAACATTTTGAAAATCTGTTATGCCGTTCATGAGAAGAAGATTTTTTAAGTTTTGGACTATTTTTAGTTACAGTGGTCATCTTGAATTTCAGATTGAAAAAAAAAATCTCTGGTATAGTCTCCTATGCAATAGAAACACCCATGGCAAGTTTCAGTTTAACTGGCCTAGTGGTTTCAGAACAGATGAAAGAAAAAGAGAATTTTCTGTTTTCCATAGTATCCCTATGTAAAATTCTAAGTCCCCTTACAGGGCCCCTATAGATTTTAGCCCCTAAATTCTTATCTGCAATCAAACCCCTACACATAGGGATAATTTATGCAAAATATGAACAAATCTGATGTACCGGTTGTTAAGAAAACGAATTTAGTAATTCCCAATTTTTACCCTTTTGGGGCCCCTCCTGACCCCTTAAAACAATGGAACCCAGTCATTTTTACAAATCTGAACCTCCTTCACCAAACAATGCTTCTGTGAAGATATAAGCAAAATCATTTCCATTTAAAAAAAAAAAAAAAAAAAAATATTATAATGACATATGTCCCCTAATTGAACCCTCGGGGCGGGGTCATATTTAACCCTATGGACACCATTTGAACAAATCTAACAAAACTATAGTTGGTCATCATTTCTACATAAACATTTTGAAAATCTGTTGGGCCATTCATGAGAAGAAGATTTTTTAAGTTTTGGACTATTTTTAGTATTGGCGGCCATCTTGAATTTTAGATCGAAAAAAAAAAAAAATCTTCTGTATAGTCTCCTATACAATAGAAACACCCATGTGAAGTTTCAGTTTAATTGGCCTAGTGGTTTCAGAGAAAGTGCTGCTGACAGACGACAGACGTCAGATGACAGACGACGGACGACAGACAACGCGCCATCGCATAAGCACTTCTGGCCTCTGGCCAGTAGAGCTGCTAAAAACTGGGAATGAATTGTATAAGTTTAAATTGCTACACGCAGCTGATCTGGGTTACCGCTGCTTGCAAATGCTACCTTTAAATAACATGAATCAAACTTAAACTTGGTCAAGCTCTGGCTCTTCGACCCATGGGGGCACATGAAACAAGAGGCCCAAGAGGGCCTGAGGACGCTCTACTGACTCATAGTGGCCATAGCACTTTTTGAAATTCTACTATGCAATAGAAACATCGGCCATCTTGAATTTTAGATAGAAAAAAAAATCTTTTGTATAGTCTCCTATGCAATAGAAACATGCATGTGAAGTTTCAGTTTAATTGGCCTAGTGGTTTCAGAATAAATGAAAAAAAAGAAGAGAATTCTGTTTTCCTACAGTATCCCTACGTAAAATTCTAAGTCCCCTAACAGGGCCCCTATATATTTTAGCCCCTTAACTCTTATCTGCAATCAAACCCCTACACTTAAGGATAATTTATATCAAATATGTACAAATCTGACATACCGGTTCTTAAGAAAACAATTTTACAAATTCTCAACATGTACCCTTTTGGGGCCCCTCCTGACCCCTTAAGACATAGAAACCCAGTCATTTTTACAAATTTTAACGTCCTTCACCAAACAATGCTTCTGTGAAGATATAGGCAAAATCATTTCCATTTAAAAAAAATAAAAAAATATTATAATGACATGTGTGTCCCCTAATTGAACCCTCGGGGCGGGGTCATATTTAACTCTAGGGATACCATTTGAACAAATCTAACAAAACTATATTTGGTCATCATTACTACATAAACATTTTGAAAATCTGTTGGGCCGTTCATGAGAAGAAGATTTTTTAAGTTTTGGACTATTTTTAGTAATGGTGGCCATCTTGAATTTCAGATCGAAAAAAAAAAAATCTTCTGTATAGTCTCCTATGCAAAAGAAACACCCATGTGAAGTTTCAGTTTAACTTGCCTAGTGGTTTCAGAGAAAGTGCTGCTAACAGACGACAGACGTCAGACGACAGACGACAGATGACGGATGACAGACAACGCGCCATAGCATAAGCACTTCTGACCTTTGGCCAGTAGAGCTAAAAACAACAGATAATGCAACTATACACCTCAGTGTATACTAATACACCATAATTGACATTTTCATACTAATGGTTTTACTTCAACAGGATATATATCATAAAAGTGAAGTTTTGTTAAAAACAACAGCTTACTAAGCATTTACCTATAATACTTGAACCAGTTGATTACCCTAAGTATAATATATTCATGTAATAAGTCCTTTTCAACATTTTCAATTATTAAGTGGCTAAGCAAACATGCGTCAATCCATAAACTTAATCAAAATTGCTATATCAAAACAGATGGGAATATTATATTTACAAAAAAGCTTGAAGTATGTACATATTTTTTTACCTTATCTATTAAGATAAGAAGGAATCTACAAATCTATGGCAAGAAGTGATATATTATGCACATATACGTGTACTTTTATTAATGGGGTTTAATGCAATTTTCAACACATTTCAGGTAATATGTGACATTTCCAGCGTTATTTTTGGACGACGACCTCAGAATGAATCTGAGTAGAAGCACCGTCCTTCCGCAAGTAACTAGCAAACTTTCTCACATCAAGTTAATGGAGCAAGCGGGATTCAAACCTAGGACCTTAGTGGTGAGAGGTAAGTGATCTTAAGATGACACCTTAGACCACTGAGCCACGTAGGAATTCTACAAACATATACTGGCTGACTTACCCCCAACAAAACATCGAAGTGTCTATCACTTGCTTACCTTCTTCGCTCAAAATCATCCTGAGCTGGTGTACCCGCCCTTGACGTTTGGCCACCCCGCAGAGTTGTCACTGACGAATGAATCGAAGACCGCCTATTTTTATGAAAACCAATTTCGTCGTTTACTGATGTTATCTCAATGTGAACATCAGACATGGGTTTATTAGATATTTCTGAGGTACTGAACAATCGCTTCTTGTCGGACGGTGGCAAAGCCTTATCAGTACCACAGAATGGCGAAACTTTACTTTTGCCAAATGTACAACATGAAAAACAACAGCTTGAGTCTTCATCATGATCATCTGGCGGATCTTCAGGTAATGGTTGCTTCTCAGAATATCCGCTAGTTTCAATAACTTTAGAAGCACTTTTGTCATGGGTTGATGCATGGAAAATTTTATTCTTAGAGCCTGGGGAACCTGGGAGAGGTCTAGGAGTTTTAGCAACTTTATTTGAACGTGCTGACTTGACTGAACGAGCCGATTTCTTAGCAGGTCGTACATCGTATGACTTTGACATGGATTCTCCAATTTCACTTTGGTTTTCTAAGTCTTCAAGAATATCTTCTTCTAATTCTTCCTTTAATGCTTTAAGGAACATGTCCTCTGACTCACTTTGAATTGTATGTAAAGTCGTTTTAGAACCTTTTTTCTTCTTTTTGGATATGCTGCCTTTCCTCACCTCTCGGGCAGACGAAACAGAGCCACGACTGTCGGGTCTGTTATATTGTGAATTCGATAAACTAGCATACCCATGATCCTCAGACCACACCTCCTGTGACGACACATAGCTGAGTGGGGTTGACGCATTTGATCGATCTCCATGAAGGTCAGAGGTTGATCCCCGCGGGGATTTTTTCTTACGAAATGACATACGTTTAACTGGTTCCATTGTCCAGTACGTAATGGCAAGGTGTTGACTATTGCGTTTGTCATCGCCCAACAAAAAATCTGCATAATCGTTCACCTGTTAACAGAGAAAGAATTTTATCAGATAATTTAACTATGTAAATGAATATTCAGACTAAACAGCGGAAGGCTAAAATACTTCTCATCTGAAGAATATTTTTTTAACAATATATCGGTCACCCTTCAACAAAATACATTTTTCACTGTTAATTTGACCGACTATTGTACATAAACTTTTATCAATTTTAGTCAAATTCTGTGGATGGTGACCATATTGATTGTGGGTCAGTGTACGGTCAAGGAATATATAGCACCATCTGGAAATAAGATATGATAAATTTTACATCTCATTTATTTTACTGAAGTCAGATACATACATTTATTTTTAGAGAAGTCATATATAGAAAACATAGGCAATGGACAGTAGACATTACAATCAAGAGACCCCCCCCCCCCCCCCCACCCCCAACAGCTGAGCTAAGCCTGCCATGTCACAAAACAAAACACAAGAACAGACTCTGGACAGTCAAGGTATGTACTCTGAAGACTTTTCATGTCTTAAGAAGTTATCTGCCTTAAGATTAAGTCATCTGTCTTGAGTAGTAACTTGTCCTAAAGAGCCATCCAACTGTCTTATGAAGTCACCTGCCTTAAAACAACCATCTGCTATACTGGTAGTCACCAGTTTAAGTGATCATTAGTCATAAGTAGAAATATATTTCAAGTCCCACATGTCTTTAATTGATCATCTGACTTAAGTAGCCATTAGTCTTATGTAGCTATCTGTCTTGAGAAACCCTCTGTCTTAAGTGACATGATCTGCCTTAAGTAGCAATATATCTTAAGTGTCAACCTGTCTTTTAAGTAGTCAATTATGTCATAAGTAACACTCTGTTCTAAGTAACACTCAATTTTAAGTAACATTAGCTGTCTTAATTAACACTCTGTCTTAAGTAACACTCTGTCTTAAGTAACACTCTGTCATAAGTAACACTCTGTCTGTAGTAACACTCTGTCGTAAGTAACACTGTCATAAGTTACACTCTGTCTTAAGTAATATTATCTACCTTCAGTTACAATCTGTTTTTAAGTAACAACCTGTCTATAAGGAACAACTTGTCTCAAGTAATATTATTTGTCTTAACCCTTTACTTCATAGATACGCGCTTTCCCACACCAATCACAGAATGCCTTTGAAAACAGTGCAGGAAGAGTTCAGATTGCTCGTAACGAGCAATTTGAGCACTTCCTGCACTGTTTTCCACTCTGTCAGTTAATATAAACATAAATCACCCATTGCTGATACATGGTGAATTAACGCTTTCAATATTAGAGGTGTCCAAAGGCGTCTATATGAAGTAAAGGGTTAAATAACACTCTGTTTTAAGAAACACTCTGGCTAAAGTAACAATATGCCATAATTAATAGTATCTGTCTTAAGTAACATTATCTGTCTTAAGTAACATTATCTGTCTTAATTAACTACCTGTCGAAAGTCTGTCTTAAGTAACAACCTGTCTAAAGTCTGTCTTAAGTAACAACCTGTCTCAAGTCTGTCTTAAGTAACAATCTGTCTAAAGTCTGTCTTAAGTAACAACCTGTCTAAAGTCTGTCTTAAGAAACAACCTGTCTAAAGTATGTCTTAAGTAACAACCTGTCTCAAGTCTGTCTTAAGTAACAACATGTCTTAAGTCTGTCTTAAGTAACAACCTGTCTAAAGTATGTCTTAAGTAACAACCTGTCTAAAGTCTGTCTTAAGTAACAACCTGTCTCAAGTCTGTCTTAAGTAACAACCTGTCTAAATTAATATTATCTGTCTTAAGTAACAACCTGTCTCAAGTCTGTCTTAAGTAACAACCTGTATCA
This sequence comes from Panopea generosa, assembly GCA_029582155.1. Classification (NCBI taxonomy): domain Eukaryota; kingdom Metazoa; phylum Mollusca; class Bivalvia; order Adapedonta; family Hiatellidae; genus Panopea; species Panopea generosa. Next base: position 54,099,844 of record CM055903.1, on the reverse strand, counting down.
AGTCTGTCTTAAGTAACAACCTGTCTAAAGTATGTCTTAAGAAACAACCTGTCTAAAGTATGTCTTAAGTAACAACCTGTCTAAAGTCTGTCTTGAGTAACAACCTGTCTAAAGTCTGTCTTAAGTAACAACCTGTCTCAAGTCTGTCTTAAGTAACAACCTGTCTAAAGTATGTCTTAAGTAACAACCTGTCTAAAGTCTGTCTTAAGTAACAACCATATCTAAAGTCTCTCTTAAGTAACAACCTGTCTAAAGTATGTCTTAAGTTACAACCTGTCTAAAGTCTGTCTTAAGTAACAACCTGTCTCAAGTCTATCTTAAGTAACAACCTGTCTCAAGTCTGTCTTAAGTAACAACCTGTCTCAAGTATGTCTTAAGTAACAACCTGTCTAAAGTCTGTCTTAAGTAACAACCTGTCTAAAGTCTCTCTTAAGTAACAACCTGTCTAAAGTATGTCTTAAGTAACAACCTGTCTAAAGTATGTCTTAAGTAACAACCTGTATCAAGTCTGTCTTAAGTAACAACCTGTCTAAAGTCTCTCTTAAGTAACAACCTGTCTAAAGTATGTCTTAAGTAACAACCTGTCTAAAGTCTGTCTTAAGTAACAACCTGTCTCAAGTCTGTCTTAAGTAACAACCTGTCTCAAGTCTGTCTTAAGTAACAACCTATCTAAAGTCTGTCTTAAGTAACAACCTGTCTCAAGTCTGTCTTAAGTAACAACCTGTCTCAAGTAATATTTTATCTGTATTACATAACAACCTGACTCTCAAGTAATATTATATCTGTCTTAAGTAACAACCTATCTCAAGTAATATTTTATCTGTATTAATAAACACTCAATATATTCATAGTATCAGTGCACTGACCTAATAAAACAATGATGCCTTTTAGGGACTGTATTTATAAACTTGACTCAATATCATAGCTTACCTTTACCACTCTACTACCTGTTGCTACAGGTTCAATTGATTTCAAATATCGTACGACAAACTTGAACTCGTATGATATTGCCTGCTGACATAACAATGGGCAATCCTGTACATTTAACAAATGTAGATGGTTATGTCATTTCTTTACTTAAAATATAAAAAGGCACTAGGACAAACATGTCTGTTATAATACCTACTCTACCTGGCATACAATTTTTCACCCGTGTTATGAAATTTGATACAATGCAATTAACTTAATGTTCATTTTATACAAATAAGTATATAATGTTGGTGGCTGTTTTTACAGTTCTGAACATTCAACTGAACATTATGACTTCTAGATCCTTGATCATACATTAAAGTTGATCATGGATGGCAAGTTAGGGTTTACATAGAAACTGTAGAAAGCAAGACAAGAATTCACATTTATTATGAAATAAATATCTGTAATACAATTGCTGACTGTTAAATGATTTTTTTTTGTGGGGTAATCAAATGTGATAATATATTTTTTTTAATTATGTAAAATATCAGCATTGTATAATAATGTAAACATTTGCAAACACTCTACTTAAACCGTTTACAAAATGATTTAACTTATCCACTTTTAATACCTTTCATTGATTTTAAAAAATCGGTTTTATTGGGTAATTATATATAAAATAAAATATAAGGCCATTATAAATTAATTGCTAAATTATCATCCATTTTTTTTCTTAAAAATGGGGAGGGTGGGAGGATTATATTTTACATTTTTATTTTTTAAAATTTTTGATGTTTTTTTTAAAAAAAAAAAAAATGAAAATAAAAAGGGTCGGGGCGGAATGAAAATGGGTCGGGGCGGAATGAAAATTACGGGGCGGGCTGGAATGATAATCTAGCATTTATCATGGCCTAATGTGTAGAGGTACAGCATCACACACAGGATGTGAGGATTTGATCCTGTGCTTGAAGACCGGGTGATGTGTCTTTGAGACCATTTATCTGCATATTATAAAAGATGATTCTACCTAGAAATACAACAAGGCTGGTCCATTACACTTATAAGCTGTAAGACCATGTTTAGCTGTGAATCAATGTAAAATTAAATAAAAAAAACTGAAACAAAAACTTTTCATGAACTTAAAAAGAGTAGAAGGCCATTTTAAATTAATTGCTAGATTTTCATCCCAATTTTTCTTAAAAACGGGGAGGGAGGATTTTATTTTTATTTTTTTATTTTCGTTTTTTAATTTTTTAATGTCTTTTAAAAAAAATAAAAAAAAAATTAAAAAGGGTCTGGGCGGCAAGAAAATAAGGGGGCAGGTGGAGATGATAATCTAGCAATTAATTTATTATGGCCTTAAATTAGAAAATTAATATTTTAGGAAATCATTTAACCAAAACAAAGATCAACCTAATAAACTTTAAAACAGGGCCCTCACAGCTATCTCTTGCCTGGCCAGTTTTTCAAACAGCGACACTAAATAAAGTCATTGTAACTTCACTTCCATTAGAAGAATAACTTTTAATATACAAATCGAAAAGTCACGCATATACTAATTTAAACAGCGCCCCTTAGTCGCCGGCTTATGCATATCAACATTTATTGGCATTTCTTTCTTACAACTTACATTTCTTTCAACTTTTTTAAAAAGAAATATTTCTCTCGCTATCGTTACCCTAAGCTCCAAATCCACCGTTGTTAGCAAAGTTCTAAAAACCAGATTTCTTTTCAAATTAACACCTGAACAGCTTAATATAGGAACTTAGAGGCAAAACCAACAAAAGTATTGGAATTATAGCGGGCCGTATCTATCATAACTTATATGGCACAGGCATTTTTGTCAAGTGGATGATTTCAATCAGGTTAAACGATCTGTTTAAATTTTAATATTTCCTGACTGTCTTTAATAGCTTAAAGATCTTTCACTCATACTTTTTTTTACAAATTTGCTTAGGTATATTAAAGTAAACATGCATCCATTGATAATCTGAATGTGAGGTTTCATTCTAAACACATATTTAAGGTCTCACTACACAGTTGAATTTTGTTAGAACTTTGTTCTATATAAAATAAGGTCTAGGATTTCCATGGTAAATAATGAATTCCACATAGAATTTTTTTTTAAATCTTTTTTTTCCTTAGCAAGAATATAAACCCGCATAAAAATGCACAATATCTGGTAGGTTGACCACGTTGGTATTTTTTAAATGAGGGTGCAGTGACACCCTGAGATTTTTTGAAAAAAGAAGTCCTCAAATGCTCATAAATATATGAATATGTTGAAATCCTAAAAAAGTCACTTTTTTAACACCAGTGATGTCTAATTGCAGTATATGCTAATAATACCAATTTATGCTCTACTCATCTGCAGCAAGAAATCACAAATACTATGAACCATTTTGAAAATATTTCAAAACCAAATTACATAGGCCTTGTTTTTAAGCGTAAGAATCATGTTACCATGAGAAAAAAGGGGCATAACTGTGTAGCAAGATGTAAAGGTTCATATTATGATTTTTAATGGTGTCCAGTTTTCTTGGTGGAAGACTTAGACCTCAGAATGCTTGAACTCAGAGTATAAGGCACAAAAAAGTACCTGTGTTTCCACTAGCATGCCCAACTGAAATAAAGGGTTGGTACGTAACATGCCAAAATAATATATTAAAAATGGATTTCCTAACTAATGACTGCATGCCTAGGTACCATAAGATTAAAATAGATTACATGCTTAAAATTGCAATGAGTCATGTTATTTCATTTTGATTTCAATATGATCCGGTTGTACGTAGTAAAATTATTTCATTTTAGAAAGAGTTTGAATGACGATGCGATGGTCATCAAACAGTATGTGAGTGCTACGAGATACTTTTTATCCATTTTAAATTATTTTTTTAAGAAATCTGTAGTGTGTTTTTCCTAATATACTCCCTTTATATAACAATTTGATGTTTTATATTCCTTTTAAATTTAATATAATATCATGAACAAAATCTTTATTTATACCACCAGTCTACCACTAGCTCATCCCCCAACATTTTCAACATCGAGGGTGTTACAGGCAATTATTGTTTTAGGCCAAATCAATATAAATTGGATATCTCAAGTTTGAATTATGATATATGAAAAACAATTTCAAAACATTCAATTGCTCTTCTATTTATTTATGATCCGTTATAATTTTTATTTTTTATTTTGAACAAATAAATAATTGACTGAAACTAATAGCAACAAGGACAACCAAAAAAATCAAACATGACACACCATTACTACATAAGATATCATTCTATCAATGTTTACGACAACATCCTAGTACTTGACGCTGCATTTGGTGTGTAGTTTCGCGTAAGTCAAAGACTCATAAATTCAATAGTACTGCCCAGTACTTCATTTTTGTTATTACAATTCAGTGTATGGAACTGAATTATTTTATCCTTTGTTCCTTATGTGGAATTTAACTTAAAATAGAGTTTTAATTTTATTTTCAATAAAGTTCTTTAATAGACCATAGTGATTTTTCCGTGTGTGAAAGATCCTGTTGGGAAAAATAGGTATGAGAACCAGACTAATGACTTCATTAGAGGGAAATCATAAATATTGATATTATGAATATTGGCAATGCAAGTGACAGGAACCTTTAGGTGTAACCCCACCATTGATTTTTGTTCTTTATTCTATAGTAAATAATAAAAGTTTGAAGGCTTGTCATTCATAGAGGGTCCCAAATGAAAGAAGTGAAACCTACATTTTACTGTTTGTCAACCTCTGCACTATCAAAATATGATGAGAAAAGTAGGGGTCATGTGTCATATAAGAGATTTTTTTTCTGCTCAGTGTGTACACTGGTGACAAAGTGAAAGTAGACTTCCGAAATCATGAATTCATACCCCAATTTCCAAGCATCATTTTTTTTTTCTAAATTCACAATTCAAACATGACAATGCTATCAAAATGTTCAAAATACATCAATAATGCCATTCAAATAAAAAAATGAGCATTAAAAATAGGAAAATGCATTTTTAAAGAAGAAGAATTGAGGATTATTTACAACCGCCATTATGCGACTACCCCATGGAAGCACTTCCTTTTTGCAATGGTGGCACTATGCCTATAAGGAAACTCTTTTTTTTTTAATTTCATAATTACCTCATTTTTGCTAAGTACTACCAATTTGAAGTAATACTGCCAAGTTGCAGGCATTAAATACTGAAACTTTTGTCAAAATACCACTTTTTACATGATCATTATATACAGGCGCGAGATGTTGACCGACATGCAATTTTGATGTGTTCGACTAATTTTACCCATAAATTTTTTTTTTTACCTAATTCCATTAAAATTTTTACACCAAAACAGTCTCATGATACACTGAAGACATTATCTTACCAAAATACATTATTCAATACAATGTACATGCTAAAAATTGCACATTTAAATCATCCAAAATAAAAAATCTTCAAAATTGTGTGATTTTTCATGAAATTTCAATGTAAATATGCACATATATGCTTTATTTGAGGCATACACTTGCCAAAATGAGTTTTTTTATGAAGCAAATGTCTCCAATTTGTCATTTAATACTATGAGAGTGTAGAAAAGAGGTTATTTTACCTACAATTAACATTTTGGAAAATCACCCCCATTTCACTCAAGTCTCTCTTATAGGTGTAACCCCACCATTGATTTTTGTTCTTTATTCTATAGTAAATAATAAAAGTTTGAAGGCTTGTCATTCATAGAGGGTCCCAAATGAAAGAAGTGAAACCTACATTTTACTGTTTGTCAACCTCTGCACTATCAAAATATGATGAGAAAAGTAGGGGTCATGTGTCATATAAGAGATTTTTTTTCTGCTCAGTGTGTACACTGGTGACAAAGTGAAAGTAGACTTCCGAAATCATGAATTCATACCCCAATTTCCAAGCATCATTTTTTTTTTCTAAATTCACAATTCAAACATGACAATGCTATCAAAATGTTCAAAATACATCAATAATGCCATTCAAATAAAAAAATGAGCATTAAAAATAGGAAAATGCATTTTTAAAGAAGAAGAATTGAGGATTATTTACAACCGCCATTATGCGACTACCCCACGGAAGCACTTCCTTTTTGCAATGGTGGCACTATGCCTTTACCATACTTACCTGAATTTACTTAATGTCATGATTGAAAAGAAAATAAATTATTTATTTTCATTTCAGCAAAACAATTTAGAAAATAATAAAATATAATCATGTTTTGGTCAAGGTTAGGTAAAAGGGAACCAGTGTAAATGTGACATAAATAAATATAACAATCTGTCTGGGTGTGATCTATGTAGGTTAAGAGTTATATGTATTAAAAAACAAACACTTAAAAACAGTAATTCCTCTTCCCCTAAATCTGACATAGTATACAGGGTAACATGTTAAATCATAAATTAATACTTGTGCTGTCCTTCAAGTAGTCTTAACCAATTCTCTAACTTGCTCTGCAATGATTAAATATCAAAGTTCACCAAGTAGATACACATATTCAACTTAAAACTTAAAAAAAAATGGGGTGGGGTGGGGTGTTTATAACGGGGAGTGTCAAGTTTGGGGTATACTGAGAGTATCTCCATTTATTCAGGACTCTTAAGTGTTTCTCTATCAAAACAAGAAATTTAACAACATTGAATTGTCAGAGTGTAATTTGTTAAACCATATACTTGTAAACAACAATAACACAATCTGGACATGTAAACAACAATACCACAATCTGGACATGTAAACAACAATAACACAATCTGGACATGTAAACAACAGTAACACAATCTGGACATGTAAACAACAATACCACAATCTTGACATGTAAACAAGACAGTAACACAATCTGGACATGTAAACAACAGTACCACAATCTGGACATGTAAACAACAACCCAATCTGGACATGTAAACAACAATAACACAATCTGGACATGTAAACAACAATAACCCAATCTGGACATGTAAACAACAATAACCCAATCTGGACATGTAAACAACAATACCACAATCTGGACATGTAAACAACAATAACCCAATCTGGACATGTAAACAACAATACCGCAATCTGGACATGTAAACAACAATAACACAATTTGGACATGTTAAAAAACAAAACTTAGATAACAAATTTATACAGACATTAGAAGTTAGTAAATGCATACACAATCATGCGAAGCAATCATTTTACTAGATAAAGAGATTTGCCTGTATTCTTCTACACGAGTATAAATTATGAATAACTTCTGACTGCATGATTGTTTTTTGTCACATCAATTATCAATATTGCACTGGGTTGGAGTTGATATTTATTATTATTTATTGATCAGGATTATTTTTCTACCCATGAGAGAGTACTTTGTAATTCATAAATGCAATTTATGTTAGAATGTAAAATGTTTGTTTTAATCACGAGTACTATTTCTCCAAGTAAATCAATGTACTCAATGGCCAATCTATGATCTTAAAAAAACCCACCAACATACATCACCTCACCTAAACTGATTACTAAAATTCACTATAATTCTACTGAAAAAAACAACATGTGTGCCTATTCCAATTTTGTGTCGAATCCCCTAAGTTAATCACTGTACTGAGTGTACTACTGCTCACAAGTAAATAACTGTACTGAGTGTTCTACTGTTCACAAGTAAATCACTGTACTGCGTGTACAACTGCTCACAAGTAAATCACTGTACTGAGTGTACTACTGCTTACAAGTAAATCACTGAACTGAGTGTACTACTGCTCACAAGTAAATAACTGTACTGAGTGTTCTACTGCTCATAATTAAATCACTGTACTGAGTGTACAACTGCTTACAAGTAAATCAATGTACTGAGTGTACTACTGCTCATAAGTAAATAACTGTACTGAGTGTTCTACTGCTCACAAGTAAATCACTGTACTGAGTGTACTACTGCTTACAAGTAAATCACTGTACTGAGTGTACTACTGCTCACAAGTAAATAACTGTACTGAGTGTTCTACTGCTCACAAGTAAATCACTGTACTGAGCCTATTACTGCTCACAAGTATATCACTGTACTGGTGTACTACTGTTTACAAGTAAACCACTGCACTGAATGTACTACTGCTTACAAGTAAAACACTGTACTGAGTGTACTACTGCTTACAAGTAAATCACTGTACTGTGTGCACTACTACTTTCAAGTAAATCCCTGTACTGAGTGTACTACTGTTCATAAGTAAATAACTGTACTGAGTGTTCTACTGCTCACAAGTAAATCACTGTACTGAGTGTACTACTGCTTACAAGTAAATCACTGTACTGAGTGTTCTACTGCTCACAAGTAAATAACTGTACTGAGTGTTCTACTGCTCACAAGTAAATCACTGTACTGAGCCTATTACTGCTTACAAGTATATCACTGTACTGGGTGTACTACTGTTAACAAGTAAATCACTGCACTGAGTGTACTACTGCTCACAAGTAAACCAGTGTTCTGAGTGTACTATTGCTTACAATTAATGCCTGTACTGAGTGTATTACTGCTTACAAGTAAATCACTGTACTGAGTGTACTACTTCTTACAAGTAAATCCCTGTACTGAGTGTACTACTGCTTACAAGTAAATCCCTGTACTGAGTGTACTACTGCTTACAAGTAAATCACTGTACTGAGTGTACTGCTGCTTACAAGTAAATCCCTGTACTGAGTGTATTACTGCTTACAAGTAAATCCCTGTACTGAGTGTACTACTGCTTACAAGTAAATCACTGTACTGAGTGTTGTACTGCTCACAAGTAAATCACTGTTCTGAGTGTACTACTGCTTACAAGTAAATCCCTGTACTGAGTGTACTACTTCTTACAAGTAAATCACTGTACTGAGTGTACTACTGCTTACAAGTAAATCCCTGTACTGAATGTTCTACTGTTCACAAGTAAATCACTGTACTGACTTTACTACTGCTTAAAAGTTAATAACTGTACTGAGTGTACTACTGCTTACAAGTTAATAACTGTACTGACTGTACTACTGCATACAAGTAAATCACTGTACTGAGTGTAAAAATGCACACAAGTAATTCACTGTACTGAGTATACTACTGCTTACAAGTAAATCACTACTGGGTGTACTACTGCTCACAAGTTAATATCGGTACTGAGTGTACAAATGCTCACAAGTAATACACTATACTGAATGTACTACTGCTCACAAGTTTATCACTGTACTTGATGTACTACTGCTCATAAGTAAATCACTGTATGGCTCAGCCAAGATAAAGTGGACATTTATGTTGCACGGAGGGTGAAAATTAAACATATTCAAATGGTTAAAACAGGTTTATATATGTGTTGGGGCAACCCTTATTCATATTTTCCTGAAATGATTTTCATGTTCCAGATGTCATTAAAAAGTTACAGTCAGACAAATACACCCACCTATGAGGGCTTACGGACTATACATGCCTAAGCATAACGCATAAACGTTGAAGTGTTAAAGGGCCTTTATAAGTATGTTTTTGTCATAGAAACTTTGAACAATATCACGTTAATTAATACAATTTTATGAAAAAAGAAGTAAATGTTTAAGAATCAGTATGATTTTTCACATTATACATATAGTATATATAGTATAGTGTATACAAGTAAATCATTGTACTGAGTGTACTACTGCACACAAGTAAACCACTGTACTGGGCGTAAATTGGCTGCTTACAAATAAAGATCCCTGCACTGAGTGTGATACTGCTCACAAGTAAATCACTGTACTGAGTGTACTACTGCTCACAAGTTAATCACTGTACTGAGTGTATTACAGCTCACAAGTTAACCACTGTACTGGGTGTACTACTGCTTACAAATAAAAATCCCTGCACTGAGTGTGATACTGCTCACAAGTTAATCACTGTACTGGGTGTACTATTGCTTACAAATAAAAATCCCTGCACTGAGTGTGATACTGCTCACAAGTTAATCACTGTACTGGGTGTACTACTGCTTACAAATAAAAATCCCTGCACTGAGTGTGATACTGCTCACAAGTTAACCACTGTACTGGGTGTACTACTGCTTACAAATAAAAGTCCCTGCACTGAGTGTGATACTGCTCACAAGTTAATCACTGTACTGAGTGTATTACAGCTCACAACTTAACCACTGTACTGGGTGTACTACTGCAACACAAATAAAAATCCCTGCACTGAGTGTGATACTGCTCACAAATAATTCACTGTACTGGGTGAACTACTGCTTACAAATAAAAATCCCTGCACTGAGTGTGATACTGCTCACAAGTAAATCACTGTACCGGTTGTAATATTGCTTACAAATAAAAATCCCTGCACTGAGTGTGATACAGCTCACAAGTAAACCACTGTACTGGGTGTATTACTGCTTACAAATAAAAATCCCTGCACTGAGTGTGATACAGCTCACAAGTAAATCACTGTACTGAGTGTAGTACTGCTTACAAATAAAAATCCCTGCACTGAGTGTACTACTGCTCACAAGTACTGAGCACTTGATACTAAATGCATCTAGTTTATAGACTTATGGGGAGATGTAGTTTAACATCATTTTCTCAGGTTATATATGACATTCCAGCTTATTTATTGATGGAAGACTCCAGACTGAATCTGGGTAAAACCACATTCCTTCTGCAAGTAACTGACAAGCTTTTTCACAATTTTTTAACCAAGTCCGGCTCAAACCCAAGACTTCAGTGGGGGAGGTAAGTGGTCCTTTTACACATACATGTGATACCTAACGGTGTGAGACAAAACCTTACAATTTTTTTACCAATTCACAGTCTCACGACTCGTGATCAAAATCTCGTGGTAAAACCATATTTCAAAAGAAGTAGAGAAATTGATCACTATTTTCCGAGTTTTACAGTAACGTCTGCCTTTTAGTTTGTTTATGCTTATTGTTTTTGGGGAACAAATCCAAGTAAACCGAATGAGGCGCACCTGGTAATTTGCAAAACAAAACGTGTCCTCAACAGTATGCCTGGGTGGGAGTAGGTGTTAAATGATTATGTAATTAAAGGATTACAACTGGAAGATAATCTTTATAATTGAAGTGGGTTTATGACTTAAAGGAAACACATTTGTCTCAGCAGATCATATAGAAAACGAGTGTTTGGTAGGTGGAGGTTCTGTGAACAATTGTCGGTAAGTAAAGAAATAGAAGAGCTTTGTATTGTATTTTAATAATTGATTATTAACGCATTGAATTGATGTTTGGTGTTCTTAGGTCAGTCTTTGAAGTTTTGTTTTTGTATCTTTAAAGCAGTATATACATTGCATTTAATCAGATGATTTATTTATGTTGTACCAGGTTGTTGTTGGAAAGATGATTACATGTTTGTTATTCCATGAGGTGTTCTTTGATCCCTGGAGTTCCTGTGTCCAGAGACTAGACATAAGGTGCCTGTTTTGGAAGGTATGTATATATATATTTTAGGTGAATGCACAGGACCAGGATGAAAGACATTCATATTGAAGTGGATGCTGGAAATGCTTAAACATGGAAAAAATGAACATACTTAAAATTATTTCTATTTAATATTACAAATGATTATGAATAAAAATAATCAAAATCAGACTCCACCTGTAATGTATCCTGTCAATTCCAAAAATTGCAGATAAAAACAAATATTTATTTTATGATAATTTATATATTTGAGTTATAAAGCTGTGCAAATGATTCAGACCAGTATTGTCTATCAACCAGGTTGAGGGAGATTCTGAAGAATACACCATCCCCCCCTAACAACAGAACTATCAGTTTTGAATAGTGAAAAATATCCAATCTTTTGAGTGTCAAAATCAATAATCAGTCAGAGAGAGAGAGAGAGAGAGCTTTGGTGTGTATAATTAAACTCAAAGTATGGAATTGAAATGAAAAAGAAAAAATGTAGAAATAAGTAGAAAAATGACATAACTCATGAAAATAAAGTATGATAAATTGATTGATATAAAAAAAGAAAATATTTTTTTTGAAACTTCTTTTCCTGTTAGATGTTGTAAGTTACTTAATTATACACGACCGCGGCATGGTCTAGTGGTAGAGCGCCCACCTCGCATGCGGAAGGTTGTGGGTTCAATCCCCGGCCGGCCATACCAAAGACTTAAAAACGGTACTAGAAGCTTCCTCGCTTGATGCTCAGCATTTAGAGGAGAGTTCTAGGTCTGGTTGGCCCGGTGTCAGTATAATGTGACTGGGTGGGGTATCATACCATGTGTCTGCAGCATGATACTCCAGTGTGACAGCGCTTAGAATACTGTCTCAAGTAGACACCGTCGCGATATGACTGAAAAATTGTTGAAAGCGACGCTAAACACAATACAACAACAACAACTTAATTATACAGTCTTAATTTTAAACATCATTATGTCGGAATATGATGCTCATAATTAAATCCATTTATCTACATATGTAAATGTTTATAATAATGACTGAATTTAGCGCGCTAAAATATACATTTGAAAACCTCACAGTTTTAGGCATGAATCTCACAGTAAATAACCACTAAATTCACAGGTTGGGGTCCTGAAAATATTACATATATGTTTACAGTTTCTTCCATGCTTTCTGAAGCATCGTTTCTTTTTTAATTTGAACTAATTAAGAAACACATATCTAAAAAAATATATAATGGACCGTTTTGATATGGGGCCATTTTGACTGCACTCCATTCCTTCTCTACATAATTCCTTCACACAACCCGAAGTCCAGATGCCAACCATGTCTAGATTATACAGTGAAGACTGGACACCTTAAAACAACAAAAGAAAAACCAGCACATACCAATACTGTTTGGAGTGACTGGTCATTGTAAAATGCTGCTTGTTCACACCTTCGTGTTTGTTTATTTACACAGATACACATGTACAAACAAAACCTACCAATTCAACTGAAACCACTTCTCCGAGGCACACTGCTTGTTGAATTGATTTAGGAGGGTTTTCTGTCAAGTAAATCCATTCGTCCCCCAATACAACATACTTGAATGCCTTGTTTTCTTTCTCCGAAACCACGACGCACGATTCGTAGCCCCTAATCCGATCATATTTGTCTTCAGGTAGCGTGCGAAAGAGAAAACTTTCTAACTTGCTGTTCTTTTTCTGCATAATATCCAGATTTCAGGTACATTCCTGGTACCTTTTCATTTTCTTTCTCTATAATGAATGCGTCAGAACCATTTCCACATATAAACAGGCGATACTTTCACTGAAATAAGCCAGATCATTATCAATTTTCACCTTTTGCTGCTACCAGGCACCTGTCAACAATTTAGTATGCACGAGTCAAGGGTCAATATATATATTTCTATCTCCATTTAGAAGAACGTTTCATGGTAGGTAAGTATATTAAAAAAAGAGTCAGAACAGAGTTGTTTCTCTTAGACCACTAACACAGTCTTGGTACGGTAGAGAGACCCTGATCTCAGAGGATATATATGATAATTCAACTTTGCCAGAGACGTCATATCAAGTCACTGTTGTTTATGTCTCATAATGTATTCCAAATATTATCAACTTGGGCTGTCTGGTTCTTGATAAAAGAAAATGAACTATTCCAAATCTTTTGGCACAACTCATTAAGACTATGGAGCCAAATCTGAATCTCCTTGGTCGAATAATGATTCTGATAAAATATCAGCAATGAAAGAATTTGTTTAAAGGAAACGTTTATTATTCATTTATTCAGAATTTGTTTAAACCATTGGCTGAATTTCTAAGTTCCGTACCAAAGTAAAGGTGATAAAAAAGTAAAACACATTTTTTAACAAAAAGAAAGTGTACTAGATTGAATAAAAAACTGACTCAACTACTCGTGATTTTTTTTATGTTGAAAGATAAAGAAGTAAATTAAATCATGGCAGGTACTTGCACATATATACATTCTACATGAGCTCGTGTGCATGGGTAGCTTGAAAATTTTAGAAATTATTATTATTTCTTGATTTAAAAAAAAATCGAGACACAAAAAGTATTTCTTGCCATCAAATTCCTTTATTTTAACGCATTTTTTAATTAAAAAGAGAAAAAAATTACCATCCAAAGATGTGATCATGTTTTCTTTTCATACCAAACTCACAAACATGTGTTAATTGATTTAGGAGGAGATGTGTGTTTACAGAATTGCAAAATGGATCATCCGAAATTCAAACAAACAGAACGTATTGTAAACTCATTTAATGGTATGCTTTTCGCAACCAAAATTTCTATTAATTTTGTCTATATAAAATCAGTTTTGCTGTAAGATTTGTTTTACTTGACCTATGAATGAACTTGCATATTGGAAAAATTGATAATACAATAATAACAAATAACTAATACTGGTAAGTTGATAATGTTGAGTAAGAGAATCATCTATACTTTACATTAAATTTGTATCACAATGTAGCAAGGCAAAATAAAAAGACATATTTATATAGGCCTATATAAACAAATTAAGTCAATGATATAAAGAAGGACTTGTATAGATATATAGTTCCTTGATATAAATTAACAAACAATAGGGTAGCATTTACAATGTTCAGCGTTTTTATGTGTCTTTTAAAAGTAAGAAATTATTAAAAGTTAGCTTATTGGAAAATCATTTTATAAAGAGCAATTCTTATTTTGCTATACATGCAAACAGTTATTAATTCACTAATAGATACTATCCTTTGAATAGCGGAAATATAGAACTATCCTTTGTGGGTCAGAAAAATGGCGACAGAATGAATGCTTTAAGGCATGTTACAAGGCTTTTGATTGGCTAATATGCTGATTCTTTAAATTGGCTTTTCTTCCCTATTTTCCCAATTAAATACGTTTTGATTTTCCTTTAAGATTTCCAAACGCAAAATTTGGTGTCCATATAACTCAGATAGAATATAAAACCACTATAAATTGATATATATTCTGTTTCTTGTCCACATTAATGTGGGGTACAAAATCAAGATAGGCCAATCAAAATCAATCTACCACAACATAAATACGCATCGATTTACAGAAAATCACAAGATAATTTGGTCATATTTTAGTTGCAAAGATGTTGTATTTAGAGGATTACCTTGAGAGTAAGTGTCGATAGTTATGAAAGATTGACATAATAGTAGTAACTTGGCATTGTGTGAGTAATGTTTTATTACTTTCCTTTTTTCGTTTTCAGTGATAGAAAATTTGCCCATGGAAATGCGGGAAAGACTTACAGAAATGAGAGAAATGGACCTACAAGTACAAAGTAAGTTAGTTATTTCACATGGTATCATACCATTATTCAAAATACATAAAATGTAAAAACCTGTAATTTTTTAAAGTGAAATTATCTCCCCTGGTTTGAATTTTCGTTATTATCTCCCCTTAAAGAGGGTTGCTCAATAAGTGGCAATCTTTTTTAGCATCAACTGTATAACAAGTTCTTTCAAATGGAGCAGGATGTTAACTTGGCATAGCCAATAATAAGCATATGTGGATTAAGATTTCACGTTGTAGCCGTGGTGGGTATCGAACCAATGACCTTCTTATCTTGGGTCTGATGCTCTACTATTAATATTAGACCATTTGCGAGGATGCAAACTCTTGACACTCAAACAAATCAATACTCCAATTAGCAATCTGTATTGGGTGCTATGCCACCATTTTCCTTGGATAAACAAACTATGTCTAAGGCTAAGTAAACACTATATTGTATTTACTTGGACTGTCATGAATGGCATACAGCTGGTAGACGTGGCGATAGTCTTTCTCATGTCAGGGCATTGCGCTGCATCCTCATTTTTTGATAATTATGGTGGTGTTTAAATAGTGGTTTATGATCACTTAAAAATTACTGGTAAATATATTGATACAAAATGAAAGTTGACGCTAAATGCTTGTAGAATGTTTAAATAAATATTAAATAATAACGCTCTTAGTAAAATAGCAGTTACATGGTTAGTTTCTTCATTTCATTCATATTAGACAAAGGTGACCCAGAAATTCTTGAAATGAAATGGTGTATGGTGATTTTGATCATATGACACATGCTATTACATGCAAATTAAATATAAGGGTCTAAAGGAGGAAACAAGTTGGAAGTATATAAAACTGCACTTACCTTAAACATCAATGACTATTTCTCAATGGAATTATTCCATTATGTCACTTCTTTGAACAGCATCAGGTTGCTTAATTTTAATTTATTTCTTTTAAAAAAGCTATAAACATAGTAACCAATTAAAAAACTGATTGAAAAATAATTGAAAAAAATATATTTTTAATGTGAACTTTATTACTCCACCTTTATATATCCACATATTCTTAGCTTATCCAAATCTTATAACAAGCGTTTTCAACTATTTACTAATTTTTCATTGTGCATTTGACATGTGACCCTGTGAGCATTTCAAACTCATTTTGTAACAACTTCTATAAGAAGGGTTTTCTTCCTGAATCTTTATCTCGCAATTTGTCGCACTTAACATACACAGGTTTCACTAAAGATAGAGTTGCAATGAAATATGCATAATTTGATATCTGCCATAGACATTACAAGCAAGTACCACACAGTACCACTACACCTTTTTGCCAAGCAATAAGAGATGGGAGAGTTCGAGTTATAAGTGGGTGAAATTGGATGCAAATTACTATAAGGTCATTATAAATTAATTGCTAGAGTAACATCCAATTTTTTCTTAGAAACAGGTAGGGTGGGAGGATTTTTTTATCTTCATTTTTAATTTTTTTTATGTTTTTTTTTTATAAAAATAAAAAAGGTCGGGCGGCATGAACATTTGGGGGTGGGCGGGGATGATAATCTAGCAATTAATTTATTATGGCTTAAGGGAGAATTTTTTCTGCACACAACACATTTATGCCAGTACAGCCTTTTAATGATTAATGTGCTGTCGTCTGACGACCACTTACTTATCACCACTGAGGTCATAGGTTTGAGCCCTGTTAAGTCCAAAATGTAAAATTATTTGCCAGTAACAGGTCCTACTCAGATTCATTCAGATGTCTTCCTCCACATATAGAACTAGATATGACATATAACCTATCATGTGTTACAGCCCATTGAAAAATGTATACATGTGTTTATGTATTCAACTGTACAAATGTATACAGATGCTAAGCCTTGTGAGCCAAAATACTTTTTTCAATTTTTAATTATGATTCTTAAACATAACTGTGTTATCATGATAATTTTTCTGGGAATTGGTTGTCAATATTTAGAAATTGTATTTGAGCAGTCACACAATAACAAACATGGAAAACTAGGTCAATATGCGACAAAAAAACAAAAACAGCCAGAAAAGGCTACCAATGTCGGTAAACAAACAATATTGGCGAATATTATCAACATTAAGCTAAAACAACTTATTTTTGAAAAACTGGACTCTTCTGTGCCAGGTTGTTAATTTAAAGCAAAATTTGTAGAAATTTCATTGGTAGAAAGCAAAAGTTTGCAATACAAAAATCCCTAAATGTATTTAGATGATTGAAGTGTTTGTGTTTCTGTTTTAGATGCACTCGACACTTTGGATGAGAGAGTTTCCTCATTTTTCAAAAAGTGTATTCAACCAAATGTCAAATCTGAATGGAAAGATGAGCAATTTGGAAAAATAAAAAAGGTATTATTACTTGTTACATATGTTAGTTATAACATGTTTTATTTGTAAAATTTTAATGAGATATTAATTTAGTTGACTACCGGTATGTGCAAAGTTTGCTTGTTGCATGCAATATTTCGAAATAAGCATTGAAATGCGAGTTGAAATTCCAAGCACATGAAAAAAATGCAAAAAGAGATAAAAAGGAATATATTTACATACACAAAGATGGGGAATAGTTGTGAACAGCCAAAAACATAAACACTACCAGAATATCGTCTTAAGCGATATCGATATATAACGAGTTTCAAATGTACTGAGGGTTGTTTTTGAGAGGCTAGCTGGTAAAGTCTGTAATCAAACCCACAGCCTCCGGCGTTCACTATACCACCACACGAGATCGTTAAGAAATACTTCAGTACAAATAACATTTTCATGATAAACCAGTGATTAATTTCAATTGATGAATCATTTCATCTGCATTTTTTTTTATTCTGTAATTTTTTTATAATGGCCAAATATCTATGTAATATATTATTTACTGCTTTTTAAGGATTATTACAAAACATTAGAAGATGCTGATGAGAAGGTCCAGTTGGCTAACCATATATATGATCTTGTAAGTAACTTACTACATCACCATACTTGTAAATGATATCAACTCATTTTATTGGTGAACTGTCAATATGTTACCTTTTTTGTTTATGTTTATATTAAATATTAAACCTTATTAAACATCCCTCTTTAAAAGTTGTTCTTTATCTATCACATACATGGTTTTGAGCATGGTACATGTAATTGTTAGGGCAGACTTTTTTATTTATTTCATGATGCAACATAATGAATTAATTGTAAACAAATACTCATTACATTACAGTGGTTTTACATTGAAATGTTGTTGATTTTTTTAGCTCGCCGGGACGAAGTCCAAGGAGAGCTATTGTCATGACCCCGGCAGCGGCGGCGGCGTCTTCTGTAGACACCCAGGTTAAACTTTTGCGTACAAGTTTCAGATATCTATGCAACCAGTCATTGGATATGAATGAAACTTTGCATGTGTGTTTACCATCATCAGTGGAACACACAGAGATAAGAACCATAACTCTGGATTGCATTTTGGCACAGTTATGGCCCTTTTTGGACTTAGACACCCAGAGGCGAGCTTTGTTGGTCTTCTGACAACTCTTGTTAATTGAAAATCGTCACCCCAGCATGGTATAGTGGTAGAGCATCCACCTGGCATACCAAAGACTTGAAAATGGTACAGGAAGCTTCCTAGATTGGTGCTCAGCATTTATAGGATAGTTCTAGGTCTGGTTGGCCTGTAGTTGGTATAATGTGACTGGGTGGTGTATTATACCATGTGTCCGTGGCATGATATTCCAGTGTGACAGCACTCAGAGTATTGTCTCAAGAAAACACTGTGGCAGTGTTTGAAAAGTTGTTGAAAGCGATTCTAAACACCATACAACAACAATATTAAGTTAATATCTTTTTTCAGGTTGACAGACATTTAAGAAGATTAGACCAAGAATTATCAAAGTTTAAAATGGAATTAGAGGCAGACAATGCCGGAATCACAGAAGTTTTGGAAAAAAGTAAGTAAATTCTTTATTTAAAAAAACTTAGTAACCAGTAATAGTACATATATACATATTTGATAACATGCATTAAAGATGCATCACCTATAACTGTCTGTTAAGTAAATAATAGAAAGTTTATTGAATCACAAAGAGGAAGGTCATATTTAAAGACAGTGGTTGATTCCGTCATTTTAGTTATCTTATTTATGAGAAATTTGTTAATACACAGGTTATCATTTTCTGTTTTATTCGTCAGTGTTATACTGGCCAATGAGTGACTATCGCCTTGGCACGATTTAGTATTCGTTCTTCAAAATTAGCGAATTTTACACTACAGAGACAAAATACAATAAATTAGTATAAATCAATATTGCAGTGTTGGTTGGTTACTAGTTACTGCTTACAATTTATTGATAATAAATTCTACTTCACAGGATCATTGGAAATGGACAAACCTCCACCACAGAATCACAGAGCAGAAAGTAAGTGTTTTAGCTCACCTGAGCAAAGTTCAACATCTGCTATTCTGATCACCCTGTGTCCATCATCCATTCAGATGCCTTTCTTCTCAGAAACTGTTTGACATATTTTTACCAAGTATGGTGTGAAGCATTTTTATATGGTGCTCTCACAAGTTTGTTCATATCATGACCCTGGGGTCAGATATGACCAAACACCAAAGCCTTTCCTCAAAATAATTTTCACAATCTTTCACTCTGAAACTCCATTTGACCTTTCAAAAAAAAAGAGGAGAGAATTAAGCTCAGCAGTAGATCCATTCTGTAAACCCATTGATAAAACCATTGATTAAGTTGAGCAGTACTCAGAAATGAAAACTTAAGAGTGCAATTGAAAAATAAAGTAAATATTTGATGAAAATTATATCAATGCCTTTGGTTGTACTAGCTCATTGATACCATTTCATAGGCCTATAGGCCAATAGAACCTGTCAAAAATCAAAAACACAATGTAAATTTAATCAGAAAATGTAAAGTTCGGACCTTTCGAAATTTTTTTTGCAGACCTTCCAAAAATTTTACTGGAAGGTCCAGTACTGCATTTTACAAAATAACTTATGGCCGTAAGTCAGTTTGCCAAGTTTTTTTGTATTATGCTCCAATTTTTTGAAGTTTATAGTGATTGTTCTTCCAGAAAATATATTATTTACTCCATTATTTGACCAAAATTTGGGTTTACCCCCGTTAGTTCGCCTTTGGTTTCTGAAGCTGTCTATGTATTTAATTAATATTATGCGCGTATCTGTATCAGGGCTGTAAAATACCACTCGAACACTCGCCATGACAAGTAAATATTTGGTCCGGACGAGTAAGATTTAAGAAACTGACCTTATTATTTCTTTGATTTTAAGCATGACTTAAAAATGTTGGAAAGTAGCTTTTATATGAAATTTCAAGCCCTGTTTATAATTATAGTATACCAACCAAGTTTGGTATTTGTCAACGTCAGTCAAATTTTACAGGAGTGGGATCCCTTTTTGATAAAAAAAATGGTTTCCAATCAGAAGCAGAGGTATTTGTGTCAAATTAAGTTTTCTTTAGAAATATTTTGATGATAATTTTTGTATAGATACCCAACATATAAAGGAAACTTGGAATTTGTTTTGAGGTAAATTGGGTCAAGGTCATTGTTTCAAGAAAACAGTTTCAGCATAATATCTTTAGTTTCCTTTAAGATGTAATTTTGTTTAAAACGGTAGGTTCCTGACATGACAAGAATTGGATTGGTTTTAAAGTTAATAATTGTGTCAAGGTCACTGGATTCCTTTGAAAAATCTGTTTTGATATTTTGTATTTGGGTATGTCCAGAGAATTTGAATTTAAAGGCAAGCTTTCATGATTGTAATAAGTCCCCTACCAGTTTTATCAGAGAGGACTATGGATTTACTCTCTGTCTGTCCAGAAATTACTAAAAAGCATCCAAACTAGATTTTAGATTTATGAAACTTAACATGCGGATAGAGGGCAATAAGGAGATAATGCATTTATTTTTTTAGTAGGACGAAAATTGTGGTTGCTACCTGTAAACCGATAATTGCTTGCTATACTCCACTGTCTTGTTAATATATGGTTAATAATTTAGACGGTCAATATAGTGACTTCTTTGCTTTTTTTCTTACAATTATCTTGTCATACGTTTAAGTCATTTGGAAAGTGCATACATTTGTAATTATGTACCTTTAACAACAAAACTGCATGATAAAGGTAATGTAGAGAACTGAATTTAAAAGCCATTAATAACATATTTGAAACATACAATTGTTTGTCGTACAAAGGTTTATTTTCCGAGCGGTAGTGGATAGAGTGTTGACCATTCACACCAGAGGTTGCAGGTTCGACCCCCAGTTTGACTTAATATGTCTAAAAAACAACATTCAGTAATGGTTCTGCACTCAAGCAGACTCAAGAGCAGCCTGGGCCTAAATTCATCAATAATTTGAGTGTGAGAATCGAACTTGGAGCTCAGATGTTACGTTTTTGTAAAACCCTGTGTATATATATAATTATGGGTAATAAATGTGATCCTGTAACATTTTCTGTGAAAAACCTGCTTGTTTCTGCAAATGAATTTAGTAATTAGCTTGATTTATATAGGTTATTTGAATCTTAAGTTTTTGACATTTTGAGTCTAGGTTTAAATCATATAAGCTTTTACCTTTCTTTGCAATCGAGCTAAAATGAATTATTATAAACTTAAGTTTAATTATTTAAATACTTAATTATTTTATATGTCATGTAAAGTTGTACAATATTAACAGAAAATCATCTTTTTTGATATTAGTTTATTAAATTATTATGTATTTGATTGTAGAAAGAAGACTACCACCTACCTCACTACCCAGTCAAACTGAGAAGAGAATGACAACAGAGAATGTTCTATCAAATCTTGCCAATGAGATTGCGAGAGACTCCTTCGGGGGAGTAAGGAAGACGCAATCTGCTTCCAGTTCACCCAACATTTCCATGTTTAACTCTGTGCCATCATCATCCAATACCCTTACCTATAAACTAGGTTGGTATAGGATATTGTAAAAAAATCTAGATTTATTCTGTTCATGTGTGTGGTTAAGATAACTCCTGCCTGGACAGGTGTCTTCGATGAGGTCTAAAGAGCCCTTACCTTTAACCATAAAAGTTATATATTATTATTGTTATTTGTATTAGTAAAATGAAAATTAATCTGTATGAATATGCCTACAGCTTAACTATGTGAAGGTCATCAAGCAGTATTTAAGGTGTCTATTTTTAGAATGAGGATTTCGTTTCATGTTTACTTTTTTGATTTAAATATCGATTTTTATCACATTTTTGCCTATTTGACATACTAAACCATTCAGAGTTTATCTATTAATGATAATGTGATACAGTTTAAAAATGATTTTGATTTTTAAGACATTTATAGCGTTTTTCCTGATATACTCCCTTTAAGGTCCAGGTAGAAACTTTCCTCTTGAGGGATAACTGTTTTAGTGGTAATGAGGCTGTCCCCAAGGGATGAATTTTCTATCCAAACAGAAAAAGCCATGAATGATTATTTTTTCTTGCATATCAGTCATATTGAATACTTATTTTAATTGATCACTGAGCTTTTACTATGATTTCTTGTACATGTATATATATTTAAACACAATCAAAGATAAGTATCCAGATTATGATTTTAGACTGGCTCTTGAAAAACTGCATTTGGTTTCATCGCTTGCGATTAAAGAATATTAAAGTGACCAGTCAAAATATAGTTAATTTTTAAATATTTGAGTAAAATATTGGTGAAACAGGAGCCTGGTTCAGTTGCATTAACAATGGCGGTCATCCATGCCTGGGTGGGCTTAAGATCCTGTCTCGAGATCACTTACCTCTCACCATAGGTGAAACATATTTAAGTTACCAAGTTTTTTTACTTGCAGATGAACAGTGAATCAACCCATATTCATTTCAAGGTCTTTTTTCACCAATAAAAGTAGATGTCATACATAACCTGTTATGTGTTGAAGAAGTTAAATCTACTTAAAATAAAAAACAACCATGGAGGTTTTCCGCAAATGTAGGTTTTAATATGGTGGATAATCATGTATGAAAATATAAATTCATGACTATGTGAATTACATTATTGCAGGCCATGTAGGGGCAGGAAGCAATGCTGCAATAGCCGCGGCTGCATCACAAGCCATAGCTGCTACACAGCAAGTGGTGAGTTATCTTTGTAGTCATACCTGTCACAAACCCACTATATATACTTCTTCCGCTGCCATCAACATTATATCATTCTACTACTCCAATAGTCCTGTCTCCTCTCCTGCTGTCATCTCAACCAAAGATGTTCTACTCCTTACTGTCATCTCATCTATATCATTCTACTACTCCAATAATCCTGCCTTCTCTCCTACTGTCATCTCAACCAAAGATGTTCTATTCCTTACTGTCATCTCATCTATATCATTCTATTACCCCAATAGTACTGTCTCCTCTCCTACTGTAATCTTAACCAAAGATGTTCCACTTCTTACTGTCATCTCATCTATATCATTCTACTACTCCAATAGTCTTGTCTCTTCTCCTGCTGTCATCTCAACCAAAGATGTTCTACTCCTTACTGTCATCTCATCTATATCATTCTACTACTCCAATAGTCCTGTCTCCTCTCCTACTGTCATCTTAACCAAAGATGTTCTACTCCTTACTGTCATCTCATCTATATAATTCTACTACTCCATTTGTTCTGTCTCTTCTCCTACTATCAACTCAACCAAAGGCATTCTGCTCCTTACTGTCATCTCATCTATAACATTCTATTACCCCAATAGTCCTGTCTCCTCTCCTACTGTAATCTTAACCAAAGACGTTCCACTTCTTACTGTCATCTCATCTATATCATTCTACTACTCCAATAGTCTTGTCTCCTCTCCTGCTGTCATCTCAACCAAAGATGTTCTACTCCTTACTGTCATCTCACCTATATCATTCTACTACTCCAATAGTCCTGTCTCCTCTCCTACTGTCATCTCAACCAAAGATGTTCTACTCCTTACTGTCATCTCATCTATATCATTCTACTACTCCATTAGTTCTGTCTCCTCTCCTACTATCAACTCAACCAAAGGCATTCTGCTCCTTACTGTCATCTCATCTATATCATTCTACTACTCCAATAGTCCTGTCTCCTCTCCTACTGTCATCTCAACCAAAGATGTTCTACTCCTTACTGTCATCTCATCTATATCATTCTACTTCTCCAATAGTCTCGTCTCCTCTCCTTCTGTCATCTCAACCAAAGGCATTCTGCTCCTTACTGTCATCTCATCTATATCATTCTACTTTTCCAATAGTTCTGTCTCCTCTCCTTCTGTCATCTCAACCAAAGGCATTCTGCTCCTTACTGTCATCTCATCTATATCATTCTACTTCTCCAATAGTCCTGTCTCCTCTCCTACTGTCATCTCAACCAAAGATGTTCTGCTCCTTACTGTCATCTCATCTATATCATTCTACTACTCCAATAGTCCTGTCTCCTCTCCTACTGTCAACTCAACCAAAGATGTTCTACTCCTTACTGTCATCTCATCTATATCATTCTACTACTCCATTAGTTCTGTCTCCTCTCCTACTATCAACTCAACCAAAGGCATTCTGCTCCTTACTGTCATCTCATCTATATCATTCTACTACTCCAAAAGTCCTGTCTCCTCTCCTACTGTCATCTCAACCAAAGATGTTCTGCTCCTTACTGTCATCTCATCTATATCATTCTACTTCTCCAATAGTCCTGTCTCCTCTCCTTCTGTCATCTCAACCAAAAGCATTCTGCTCCTTACTGTTGTCTCATCTATATCATTCTACTACTCCAATAGTCCTGTCTCCTCTCCTACTGTCATCTCATCTATATCATCATACTTCTCCAATAGTCTCGTCTCCTCTCCTACTGTCATCTCAACCAAAGTTGTTCTACTCCTTACTGTCATCTCATCTATATCATTCTACTACTCCAATAGTCCTGTCTCCTCTCCTACTGTCATCTCATCTATATCATCATACTTCTCCAATAGTCTCGTCTCCTCTCATACTGTCATCTTGACCAAAGATGTTCCACTCCTTACTGTCATCTCATCTATATCATTCTACTGCTCCAATAGTCCTGTCTCCTCTCCTACTGTCATCTCAACCAAAGATGTTCTACTCCTTACTGTCATCTCATCAATATCATTCTACTTCTCCAATAGTCCTGTCTCCTCTCCTTCTGTCATCTCAACCAAAGGCATTCTGCTCCTTACTGTCATCTCATCTATATCATTCTACTTCTCCAATAGTCCTGTCTCCTCTCCTACTGTCATCTCAACCAAAGATGTTCTGCTCCTTACTGTCATCTCATCTATATCATTCTACTACTCCAATAGTCCTGTCTCCTCTCCTACTGTCATCTCAACCAAAGATGTTCTACTCCTTACTGTCATCTCATCTATATCATTCTACTTCTCCAATAGTCCTGTCTCCTCTCCTACTGTCATCTCAACCAAAGATGTTCTGCTCCTTACTGTCATCTCATCTATATCATTCTACTACTCCAATAGTCCTGTCTCCTCTCCTACTGTCATCTCAACCAAAGATGTTCTACTCCTTACTGTCATCTCATCTATATCATTCTACTACTCCATTAGTTCTGTCTCCTCTCCTACTATCAACTCAACCAAAGGCATTCTGCTCCTTACTGTCATCTCATCTATATCATTCTACTACTCCAAAAGTCCTGTCTCCTCTCCTACTGTCATCTCAACCAAAGATGTTCTGCTCCTTACTGTCATCTCATCTATATCATTCTACTTCTCCAATAGTCCTGTCTCCTCTCCTTCTGTCATCTCAACCAAAGGCATTCTGCTCCTTACTGTCGTCTCATCTATATCATTCTACTACTCCAATAGTCCTGTCTCCTCTCCTACTGTCAACTCAACCAAAGATGTTCTACTCCTTACTGTCATCTCATCTATATCATCATACTTCTCCAATAGTCCTGTCTCCTCTCCTACTGTAATTTCAACCAAAGACGTTCCACTTCTTACTGTCATCTCATCTATATCATTCTACTACTCCAATAGTCCTGTCTCCTCTCCTACTGTCATCTCAACCAAAATGTTCTACTCCTCATGTCATCTCATCTATATCATTCTACTACTCCAATAGTCCTGTCTCCTCTCCTACTGTCATCTCAACCAAAGATGTTCTACTCCTTACTGTCATCTCATCTATATCATCATACTTCTCCAATAGTCTCGTCTCCTCTCCTACTGTCATCTCAACCAAAGATGTTCTACTCCTTACTGTCATCTTATCTATATCATTCTACTCCAATAGTCCTGTCTCCTCTCCTACTGTCATCTCAACCAAAGATGTTCTACTCCTTACTGTCATCTCATCTATACAATTCTACTACTCCAATAGTCCTGTCTCCTCTCCTACTGTCATCTCAATATAAGACTTTATATATCTTACTGTCATCTCATCTATATCATTCCAATACCCCTATTATCAATTCCCCTATACCATTCTACTACTCCTGCTATCGAGACCCTAATAATCTTTATCTATTCCCACTGTCATCTCCTCTGTCATTTTACTACACTACTGTCATCTCCTGTATAACTGTCGATTGTCTTCTTTCCTATGTTTTATCTGTTGCACTACCTACTGCCTGTTAGGTTCTCCATCTCAACCCTCTGTATTCCTATTGATCTGCATTTAGTGCATGCCTAGCTTTTCAGATGAAACACTTAAAACATTTAAAGAAATATTGACCAGATGACATTATGTCGGACCCAGACACCAATATTAAGATATTAATATGCATTTGCATATATGGGCAGTGGTAGATATATTGTCAGGGCTTTATTACCAAGTATTAAACAAAGGCCTACTTCCCAATCCCCCAGTTGAGGCCCAAACATTTTTCAAAATGTATTTTTTTAGTGAAATTTTTCTTACATCAGAGAAAAATGAGAAAAAATAATACTGGACTGAATATGAAGTATTATTGTAGTATCTGATAATTAATTGTTAGAACATAATCTTAACAGTGTTACGCTATATTTTCTATTTTACCAAAGCCTTAACAAAATTCCCAATTTCCTCTCAATCACACAGTTTATCTTGAAGGCGTCGGTCTCTTTCCAGTTTCCAGTAAAAAAGCTCTGAATGTAGATGCACTGTCAGAATATTTTCTGTAAAACTTCTTAAGATATAATTATGAACATAATAAATTGTTTTTCTAATAGTCATACTATTTCATTACAGTCATGTGGATCCTCCATTTTACATCTGTCTTTTTCCAGATGCAGTGTCAAGGTAGACGAACTCCAAGCATGAAGGCAAGTTATGTTGCCTTGAAGACTGGTAGTACAGATCTCACAAAGGACTTCATTAAACAAGAGCCATTTTCATATTCCTCCCAACCGTCCACACCAAACATAAATGCCTCAGACATATCACAAGCAGCCCGCTCACAGAGAACTAAAAAGTAAGTGTTTCTGCTAAACATCATGCTGTATTAGAGGCCGCAATCAAATACTTACTAATATGTAAATGAAAATAAATGTTTTCATGTTATTCAATTGATCTTGAACATTAACTGAACATTCTTATATAGTGTAAATACTGTTTAGGCAGTCCAGTACAATTGTTTTTAGCTCTACTGGCCAAAGCCAAAATGGGCTTATTTGAGGACTCGTGGTCTGCTGTCTGTTATCTGTTGTCAGCCATAAGCAGCACTTTCTCTGAACTGCAAGGCCAGTTCAAATGTATGTTTCTTGTGCATATGTAACAATGCAAAAGATTTTTTTTTATCTTAAAATAGTTAAAAAAAACTTCTCATGAACCACCAAACAGATATTTAATTAAGTGTAAGAATACCTGAGCTGGGTCCATCTTCTCATTAACCAGCAAACAGATATTTAATTAAGGGTTAGAATACCTGAGCTGGGTCCATCTTGACTTTGTTATTCAAATGGCTTCTTCTTTATATTCGCTTGACAGTTTTCCACCAGATTTGGTGTGAAGGAAATTCTTATATAAAGCTCTCAAGTTTATTTAAATAATGAATTTCATCTGGCCTCAGGGGCTGTTTATCATTCATAAACAAGTTGTTTTACTTCTGTATAAATATAATATCTTCAGATAAAGGGATAATTATACTATAATTTTGAAGTTTGATTTTTAATGGTCATAAATATTTTGAACAGCAACACTGATGTTTGACATATAAATAGTAAATTTAAATTGACAAACATATTTGGTTATCTATTTAAACTACTGTGTACACTGTTTAGGGAGGCATTCACCATTGTAAACAAATGCGTAGTAATATATAGAACGCGAAATTATGGTGGTTTTACTGGCAAATGACATATGAAGTTTTTAAAACTTGCAAATCTAAGAGCACCAAACAATAAAATCACAGGAAATTTCTGAAGGCTGTAAGAATAATGGTTGTGCTGTTGCATCTGTTAAATTGTGGTATGTGATATTTGATTTCATACTTCCCTTAATACTTTATTCAGACAAACTTCCAAAGCAGCAGCCCTACTTCAGGCCCAGCAGGCCCACCAACAGGCCCAACAGCAAGCTCAACAACAAAAACAGCAGCAGCAGGCGGCAGTCGTCTCCGTTCTGTCACAGCAACTTTGTGCCCCGGAAACCACTCCGAATCCCGACCCAACCAACGAACTGCAGATAGTAGACGAGAATGGGGAAACAGTTAACTGGCAGGATGATCCCAATGAACCAAGATACTGTCTGTGTAATCAAGTGTCATACGGTGAAATGGTTGGCTGTGATAATGATGATGTAAGTATATTGCTATGCTTTAGTCTGGCCCCGGGTAATATAACTTTTTTTTTGTGCTCGACTCATATTCATACGTATTATGGAATTTATTAAAACAAGTTTGCCACAATATAATGTGTGAGTTTAATAATTTGAATAATAAATAATTATGAATGTCAGATTCTTTTTATCACATAACTCAAGAAAATGGTATGTTTACCATGTTCAACTTGCATATCACCTCTTATAACAAGAATAAATCGGGCATATTAGCTTCAGTTAGTCTTCATTATAATGTAATATCTCAAAATAACATGATATTTTACCACAACAAATTAACGTCATATATATTTATCCGGGCAAGTCCGAAAGTAGTTGTGTATTTTAAGTATGAGAGATGAGTTGTACAGAAAACTGTGAGCAATGAATCGGAAATGATATGTTACTAGATTTATATAAAAAGATGTTTTAACACTTTTGCACTGTAAAATGTGAGATTATAAAATAATGAAAGTGTACAGGCTTAAAAGTCCATTGTTAATATTGGCTCTTGTCTTCATCTTCTGTTGATAAATACATGTGTAGTCTGTTCCATACATTGTACATAATTTGTATAATACTTAATTCGAAAATCTGTACATGCTTTATTGCAGTGTCCTATAGAATGGTTCCACTACGGGTGTGTGCGCTTGACTCAGGCACCAAAAGGGAAGTGGTATTGTCCACAGTGTACAGCTGCCTTGAAGAGAAGGGGACGGAGATAGCATAACATCTTCTCATTTATTTGTGTGTATATGTGCTTAATGACTATTATGTATGTGAAAGTGAAAAAAAATGCTATGATGCTTGAGGGAGGGACAAGTGGAATATTTAATAAAATTTGAAAATCAAATATAGGAAGCCAGTTATTTTTTATCCCCATTTGTTGCGTGATTCAGGACTTAACTTGGATATGTTAAACCCTGGTATGTTTTTCTCCTCCTTCACATCTTTATGTATAGAACAGCACAAGATGGTATCTATAGTAACAGTACATTGATTCAAGTCAAGCATACACCTTAAAGGGACATATGGCAATGTTGAATTTGATTTTACTTGTGTTAAAATAAATCTTTACATCAATAATTAACTTATTACTGTATGGAAATATTAACCTTCAAATAATACTCTTTGGAACTGTCATATTTAAGAAAACATTAACAGTTTTGGTGGAAATAGTGCTGTTGTCCTAGTTTTAGGAAAAAGTCTAATTGATATATGTTTCGAAGGTTTTCATAAAAAAAAAAATGATGTAATTAAATATCACTTTACACTTTTGTCAAAGATGATTTTAAGTTAAAGGCTCATTAAACTTCCGAAATGGTCGTTTTTAGTTATAATTTAAGTGAGTTTTACTCTTCCAGATTATAGAATACATGTTTATTTGATCACTGAGGGACTTTGCAAACGAAAAAATAAATATAAAGCACATTATTAGTACATAATTAAGAACGGGTTTTGTTTACAAAATAATGTTCATCTCTTTCTGATAAACACCTTCGGTAGAAAACGGAGTTACGAAACTTGTTCAGAAACGCTTGGGTCAGTAATATATGATCAATTCACTTCAGAGAGAAACATAGTATGGGGAATTAGGGAATGTGGTTAAAAATTTACCGCTTGTGGCTAAATAGTTTTTATTCCCCTCAGTGTATTAATGAACTGGAACCCACGAGCACATAAGCGACGAATCATTCATATAAAATCAAAAATGAAATTACTTTATTTATAACTGTACTAAACAAACCACCCTTGGTAGCCTCTCAATATTGACTGTGATAAAGTGATTTGTGACATAAAAGCGCATGCGATAGTATCACGCCTATATGCAAGGGAGGATCCTGAGCAAGAGTTACTAGACCAAACTAGTATTCCTTACTCATTGTTTTTCAGTGTGTATAAATAATATAATGCGTACTATGTTGATAGTTTTATTGCAGACATCAATATTATATATTTTAAACGAAGAAAACCCAATAACGATACATAATATTAGTGAAGCCATAACTTTTCTAATCTTTTTAATGAACCCCTTATCTAACTCTCTTAATCCACACACTACCACTGCAGTATTCATTTGTGTACTTCCGAACACTGGCGGAGGGACAGTCGGAAAGTAACCGAGTCATGACGGAATTACAAAAATGTGAACGAAAGTTAAAAGTTTGGTCCACTCATCTAAGAAACACATTTTGATCAAAGTTATTTATTTTCTCTCTTTTTTAAAAACAGTCACTAAGGGGTCTACAGGAATGGTTTTAGCAATACTATAAACAAGTTTAATTACAATAATTTTTGTTATTATCAAAAAGTGTGCATTTTGGAAGTTTAATGAGGCTTTAATATTAAGTTCATGACGTACAAAAACAAACCAGGATCAAAGGCACTGACATCTAATGATGGGCTTGGTCCAAAAACTTTGTGAGCAATTTTGTCAGTTACTTGCAGAAGGATGGTACTGGATCTTATAAATATATCATAAATATATATAAGGGACCATAGCTCCTGTAAAATTGACTGATATTGGCAAATAGTGAACATACAGCTACACGCCATAAGCTATTGTGGTCTACATTCATCCATTGTTTTGCTACAAATGACTTCTCTGAAACCATTTGAAAGATTTTCACCAAACTTCATGTATACAATTCTTACACTAATGTGACAAAGTTCTCAAGTTTGTTCAAATGATGACCTTGGGGTCAAATTAGGCCCCGCACCAGGGGGTTTATCAGTATTTTTATGCCCCCCTCAAAATTTTTGGGTAATCACAGCGTCCGGTATTTCGTTTCTGGCCTGTATCTTTGTCATGCATAGATGGATTTGTTGATACTTGGTACAAATGATCAACATAACATGATGACGTGTTGCGAGTAAGACCCACACCCGTACCTCAAAGGTCAAGGTCACAATTTGAGTTTGTTTGAATACACTTCGAGTGTGAGATTTCGTGTCCAGCCTGTGACTTTGTCATGCATAAATGGATTTTAATGATACTTGCTACAAATGATCAACATAACATGACGTGTCGCGAGTAAGACCCACACCCGTATATCAAAGGTCAATGTCACTATTTGAGTTTGTTTGACAACACTTCAAGTTTGTGTGAGATTTCATGTCCGGGCTGTAACTTTATCATGCATAGATGGATTTTATAAATACTTTCTACAAATGATCAACATAATATGACGACGTGTCGCGTGTAAGACCCACACCTGGACCTCAAAGGTCAAGGTCACAATTTGAGTTTAACAACACTTTGAGTCGGTGAGATTTTGTGTCCGGCCTGT
The DNA here is from genome assembly GCA_029582155.1 of Panopea generosa. NCBI lineage: Eukaryota > Metazoa > Mollusca > Bivalvia > Adapedonta > Hiatellidae > Panopea > Panopea generosa. Next base: position 54,067,631 of record CM055903.1, on the reverse strand, counting down.
AACTTTGTCATGCATTGATGGATTTTAATGATACTTGCTACATTTGATCAACATAACAGGACGACATGTCTCGAGTAAGACCCACACCTGTACCTCAAAGGTCAAGGTCACAATTTGAGTTTAACAACACGAGTCTGTGTGAGATTTCGTGTCAGGCCTGCAACTTTGTCATGCATAGATGGATTTTTATAAATACTTGTTATAAATGATCAACATAACATGATGACATGTTGCACTTAATACCCAAACTCCCACTTCAAAGGTCACGGTCACAATTTAACTTTGTTTGACAACACTTTCAGTCATTTTGACATTTCTTGCCCAGTCTGTCATCTATGAATAAATTTTAAAAAAGCTTGGCTCAGTTGATCAACATGACATAATTAAGTGTCGCATGTAAGACCCAGAACCTTTCCTCAAAGATCAAGGTCACACTTTCAATTTGTTTGATATTGTGTGTGGTCTGTGACTTTGCCTTTAACTCGGCTCAATTTATCAAGATGACATGATGACGTGTCATAAGTAAGATCTAGACCAATACCTCAAATGTCAAGGTCACACTTTTAGTATGTATGATAACACTTTGAACCTGTTTGAGATTTCAAGTCCGTCCTTTAACTTTATCATACATGGATGGATTTCAAAAACACTTGGCTCAATTTATCAACAATTGATCTGTAACTTTGTCTTACATTTAGGGATTTTAAAATAGCTTGACACAAGTGATCAGCATGTCATGATGAGGTTTCAGCAGCATTTAACTGTTAAAATACCCAGACCATTACATCAGATGTCAAGGTTACACAAAGGTCAAGGTCATGCTTTAATGTAAAAAAAACACATGAAATTGCATGTCTAGTCTGAAACATCAGAGTATGGATACATCGCTACCTTTTATAACATAATTATATTTTCAACGACCATTTTGGGGGGCATGCGACACTTACAAGTGACATTTCTTGTTTTCAATATTTCAATACTCTTCTTCTCCGAAAGTGCAAGGCCTGGAGCTTTGATATTTTGCATGTAGTATCATCTAATGAGTTTCTATCAAGTTTGTTCAAGCCATGACCCTAGAGTTCAGTGAAGTTGGGGACTGCTTTACTCAACCACTTATTCAGCAACAGCACACTTATTCAAGCCCCAGGTCAAAAACAATATTGATGCAACACAGATATATTTTAATAACATCTTTATTGGATGGATGAAGGCCATAATATTGGAACCAGAGGAAATTTATAACCCCTAGACGGAGATTCAACCATAATTTCTATGTTGAAATGTAAAAAGGTGCCCCAACAGAGCCAAATGAACAGCCATAAACTGTTTTTGCTTATTCACCTTGTTACTTGTTGAATAAGATTAAAAATCCACTTGGTTTCAAAAATTTATAAACTTTGATGACATGGGACTGGGCAATATACGATCCCAGGGTCACAATTTGAAAACACTCTGTAATGAACCATAACCTTGTGCTTCATGCAAAATATATCATCAAAAGCACCTGTAGTGATGGGAAAGATGGCTTTCCCAAGTGTTATGGCCTGGGTCGGGCCAAATATGACACGCAGAGTAATGATATGAATCAGCTTGGTAATGGACCAGGCTACATTTGTAATTTCAGATACTTTTGTAAAAAAAAAAAAAAAAACGACTGCCAGACACAGGAGATCAGAAAAGATGACCTTGAACTTTTGGTTTTGGCGAACTAATAAAAATAGAATGACTATTAAAATGCTGTAAACTTGCAAGAAACATGTCTATGTCCAGAAGAAATGGTTATTCATCTATGCAATGGCATTATGGATTGTTAAAAAAATATACCAAAATATCCAATAGCAACATGAAATATGAAAAAGCCCTGCATGCCAAACTCTCGCCAAGGATTGAAGATTTAACCCATTACTTCATATAGACGCCTTTGGACACCTCAAATACAGACGCCTTTGGACACCTAATACAGAAGGCTTTTAAATTATTGGGTGAATTATGTTTATATTAACTGATAGAGTGGAAAACAGTGCAGGAAGTGTCACAAGCAATCTGAACTCTTCCTGCACTGTTTTCAAAGGCCTTCTGTGATTGGTGTTGGAAAACGTGTATCTTTGGAGTAAAGGGTTAAGTAGCCAGTCAAGGGAAATAGTAAAAGTGACCTTTTTAGACAGGTTGTTGCTTAATACAGGTTAATTTGCTCTGAAATTATAGACACGGGGAAACTGCTCAAGACAAATGGCTGCTTATAATAGAGGTGACTGCTTACACAGGTTTGACTGATTATACATTATGAAATTACACACTTCTTGCCTTTAAATAATTCCTGACAACTTAAGTTTGTCAATGACTTGTAAAATACACACTCAAAACATATTTGCAGTTTTATATGCATTTAATGAAGTAAACATACATATATATATATGCATTTAATAAACCCACATTTCAATAATTATATTTTGCTGTGAATGTGATTCATCAATATTCTTTGAATTTAAGTTGTAAAGTCTGAAAACACACAAAATTATTCTTTAAATTAAAACTCTAAAAAAATGTCAACAAAATGCATCATTTGGCAGGTGGTTGCCATGCTTGTATCCGTGGTTTGGCTGTACTGTACGGAACATATTCCTCGGGTGTAGCCGATTTGTTGTCTATATGTTCTATTGTCCACTCGCGCTTTATTGCAGGCAGCTCTGTAGGAGTTTCCTCCCTTGTGTATTGAAGCCAGAGTCGCCTGAAATGAAACCAACACCAAGTAACAGTGAATTTTATTGTGTATATTACCCAACATATACTTTTGTACTATAAGAGTTAATTTATAATTCGATGTGCTGGAAACTGAATGAAATTATTTGAATAAATAAATGTTGTTTGGTCATGTTTCAGTCGTATCACATTGGTGTCTACTTACGTCTGAGCGATGCCACACTGGAATATCATGCAACAGACATATGGTATGATACCCACCCAGTTACATTATACTAACATCTAGCTGACCAGACTTAGAACTATCCTCTAAATGCAAATCCAATCGAAGAAGCTTCTAGTACCATTTTTCAAGTCTTTGGTATGACCTAGCCAGGGATCCAACCCATGACCTTACACATGCAAAATGGACTTTACCATTAGAACACCACTGCGGTACTTAAGAAACAAATTAATATGAAATAGGTGTCACCTAAATAATGGTCAAAGCATATCATTATAACAAGAGTACCGCAAGAGGGTACAGACGCTCGTCTTTTTTCCAAATCTATTATGTAGGTTAAAGTTGGAGATGTAAACTTTTTAAACATGATAGTGATCAGTTTACATATTCAATAGTATTACTGAAAAATTAAAATAGATTAAAAAAAACAACAAAAACAAACAATCTAACCATAGCTAAACAAACGAGGCCCAACCTGAATCGCTCTACTGGCAACAGATGCTACATGTAAAATATCTAAGGTCTAGGCCTTAAACTTTCAAAGAAAATGTTTTTTTTTAAAATTTGAGTTAAAATGTGCTAATAAAGCCCTGTGGCGGGGGCATTTGTGATCAAATCACACTGGTTTAAGAACTCGTCCGAGATCTTTTAGTTATATCAATTTAACCGGAGGATGGTGACGACGCCAGGGCCACGACAAAAGCTCTTTGTTTCAAAAGTCTAGCTTAATCAGAGATGTCAAAACAAAAAATACAAGTGGGCTGTATATATATATATATATATATATATATATATATATATATATATAACCTATATCTTCAAAATAAGCATCAAACAGTAATTGTAATAATCCATTTGACTATTTAACTTGCATTTTGCTTCTTTCATTTCGCATTTAGTCTCGAGTCCCATTTCAGTAAATTGGTCTCAAATTATCTGCCTAATTAGATGCTTTGGAATTAATGAACTAATCAATAAGTACCTAGCGTTGATCAATTTTCATTTTTTAAGACTTGTTACAATTGATGAGAAGATTTTTGAAATTTCTCAAAATTTCCTGATTACCGGTAACCCCAAAACCAATCCCGAGCTCGCTTTTCATGTTTAGGGCAAAATATACACAAAATTTTATCAATATTAAAGAAAAATAAACTTAATGAGCAAAACAAGTTATTTTTTCCTTTTAAGTAACAGTGACCTTGACTGTGATCCATTTGTATATCAAATCAAACCCAATTGTTTGATACTGAATTTAACTGTTTTTGAGATTTATTCTGCAAACTCCAACATATAGACTGGCAGCACAGTGTCCATCTTCTAATGCACATGGAGGTAAATAAATGTGGATAAATAGGAGTACAGTCAAGTACGTAAACATCTATTGAGAAAAGGTACATGGGCACAAATAAACTTAACTTACCATTCCGGAGGTACCATGCTGGCATCATAGTCTGTGCCTACAGCATCTGTATATTCCACCCAGCGACTTCTACCTACAAACAACATGAAGCATTGGTGAGTTTATACGATTTTATTATTAGACTTTAACAGCGAAATTCCTCATGTGTTTAATATTCTAATCTGATCGGAATGACATAATACATGTTTTATCATCTTGTCACTGGCAAAAGATGATATTGCTTAAAGCAGAAATTTGGTGCATGGACATGTACAGCAATTAAAGAAAAAGACATGAAATAAGCCCCTCGAAATATTTAAACACCAATGTGCAGAAGGACACTCATTGTGATAAGGCAATGTGATAAGTAAATGTGCCAATTGATTTAAAAATCATTATATAGACCCCCACTTTATATAGCATACTTATAAGCATTCATTTAAGGTAGTTTGCAGTGTTCCTATCAGATATTTTGACATTTCGCGTAAATTAACAGAACTCTGTACACATAAATACTGCACATATTACAAAAGAAAAACAGAAAAAATATGTACCACCAGGCGATCCTTAAAAAAATATTTGTTTGCTGTGCTCCAGCTAAGTAGTTTTCATGTGGGTAGGTAGGTAGCTAATTTGTTTTTTTTTATTTTGCATAGTCATTTTAAAGAAAAATGGACATAGATCATCAAAAAAATTTTTGCACGCTTTGAGTCAATTAAAAAAAAAAAGTTTGGGTAGCGGCAATTTTGAGTGAGTATGTAGTCCCGAGCACGACAAACAATTTATATTTTAAGGACAGCCGCAGGAGGGCACTGTTAATGAGAAACTGCAGTGCTATATTGACAAAAACAAAGCTTAAACGAAAGCTGAGACTTCATAGATCAATTGAACCGATTTTTGATAAATTACATCAGATGTCAAAAATCTGATAGGAATGCTGCGAACTACCTTAATGTGACATGCAGGAGATGTGGGTTTAACTTCATGCCCAGGCTACTGTTTTATTGTTTAATTTTTCCAGTCAAGTTACAGTTGGACTTCTTCTCAATAAAGACCTGAAGACAATGTAAATTTTTATTATCTACTTTAATTGTCATGATGTATACATGCATACAAGTTTTGTTATAACTGCAAAACTGTAAACAACTTACATGCAGGTACAAATGCTGATTTTCAATAAAAAGATTGTTTTTTACATGAATGGCTCGCTGATTTGGTCAAATTGAACCCAAATGATGAAAACTGACTCAAAATGACAAATATTGACGAAAAGCATTAAAACTGTAGATAAAACACAGCTTTAGATACATCAGAATGTTACTTTTACAGTTGATAAGGTCATCCTTTTTTGTGAGCAAGATTATGATTTTAAATTGTGATTGTAAACAAACATGGACAGAATTAACTTAAAAGACAAAATGTTGCTTAAAGTCAAAAAAATATTTTGGGCAGCTGCAATTTAAGTGTGTAGGCAGTAGCATGGCAAACATTTTTTTTAAGTATGACCGATTGCTACTTTGGGAGTGTGATTTAAAACTAATTAGCCACGGACAAAGCACAATCACAAACCCAACTGGGTTTTCTTGACTACTACAACTGGGTCAATTCTGATACCCAGTGTTTCTTTTTTTTAAGCTCAGCTTCTTACCACACAGATAAAATTACTGAATGATGCATCATTGTCACAACAACAAAATAATCTCAAAACTTAGTGAATGATGCATCAACTGGGTCAATTCTGATACCCAGTGTTTCTTTTTTTAGCTCAGCTTCTTACCACACAGATAAAATTACTGAATGATGCATCATTGTCACAACAACAAACTAATCTCAAAACTTACTGAATGATGCATCAAAAGTTTTAAAATTACCCAGCTATCTTAAATAAGATTTAAACACTCACCTATAAAGTATTTTTTGTTTTCATAGTATCTATTTCCGAAATTGTCTGTGCCTTTGTGCTCACCAAACTTCAAGGCATCAGTTCTGTAAAATAAAACAAAATGGCATGATGCTTAACGGTTGTTTTCTGTATTTTTTTCATCCATTTACCAATTGATACATAAAACTAGATTTGACTGTCTACATATATGAGGCCAGGGTTGTTCAGATAATTTTGAGACACTGTCTGTTTGTCACAATATCCCAATAACCTTCTTTCAAATTTTTTACAAGCATGAATTTATAAAGAAACATCAGGTAATTCATAACAACAAAGAAATAATAGTAATTGTAAAGCAATTGTAGAATACTGATTATACCTATAACCCCGAGTCTAAAACTTCATCAACCATGTAAATGATGACATCAATAATAAACAGTAATAAAGTTACTTTATTGTCTTGAATAATCCTTCTAAAAGTAATTTCTTGTTAATAACCCTTGAAAATGATAGGGCCTAAATTAATTAATAGTGTGGTTCCTATTACATGGAAATACAAAATAGGGTAGGTAGGTTAAATAATTATTTATTTATTGAAAATTATTTATTTTGCGTTGTCGATACTATCCGTTTTCTGCGAGTATATGTTATGTCTGCATGTGGACAGATTTGTCATACACGATGGCGATGCAACTCTTGCTGGAGGCCGCCATGTTGCTGCTATCGTTACTATGTTCACTTCCAGCGGTGCACGACCGATACGGCTGATTTTATTTTTTTTCTCCATTTTTTTAAGGGAATAAATGTTAAGGGTTGGCAGCAATAATAGGGACGGTCAGGAAACCGGAACTGCACTATTATTTAATTAAGGCCTAAACTCATCAAAAAAACAGTGGTTATTTTTTATATATATGCAGTCAGTCATTCTGATTTTTTCCTAGTATACATATTACCGCGAATCAGCCACAGAGACGGCTTGAAATGGTGTCATCAGAAAAAATACTGGTGCTGGATGAAAAATTTAATTAGATATTCAAATAAACATAAACAGTGAGTTTGTACACTTAAGAATTTATGCACGGATTCTAGTTTTGCTGAAAAGAGTGCACAAAAATGTTGACCCCCCACCTCCTTAGAAATCTTACTGGTGTATAGTATTTTAGTGCACCCATCCATTTCAATTGTCACACTGTCCCCAGGTAAGAAATTCTAAGTGCACATGTGTGAGATAATGATATTTAATGGGTATATCGCAGTATTGGGTATATATGGGAAATTTATATTGTTTGAGTAGTCACAGGTAGGGGTATCCGGACCATGCCATAAAAATTTATAGTTACAAATATAACCTCTATAAACAATAGAAATGAAAACATAGAAACAGTTGAAAAACATTGATCATTAAAACTAATGTCGTTCTTATTCAGATGTTACAATTCTGATGTCAATCTGTGAAAATTTGGTACTGTTTAAGTATATCGCTGGCAAAATGGCTCTCTGAAGATCCTTCGATTCTGTATAACTGTAAAGTAGCGGGAAGACCAACAATCAACACAGAAACTTTATGTCGGATGTGTTAAATGCAATGAGACAAGACGCCCACCAGACTGTGTGGGACATTGCACTACAAAACAGTATTGGGAGTTGCAACAGCACATAACATAACAGGTGAAAATTTAAATGTGCAAGCAGTGTTCCAAGGATGCTCACTGGTGACAACTGGAAGAAGTGGAAGAAAAATTCCTGGGAGAATCTCATATTAGATGGTGCAGTGTCTCTTCCAGAAAAAAAATGTTACAATTACAACTATATTTAAACCATCATATGCAGCTTCTAGTGAGATTATTAGAGTAAAAAAATATAGATTTCTATGGGTATGGTGCCGTAACCTGTTTTCGAACATCACCTGAAATCGATCACATCCCAGAATTACGAATATCACGCATGCATATTTCAACTTCCTGCACAACAGGCAATATTTACAAATATTATCCACATGGTCATTGAATGAAATGAAAAATATCAATAATAATGCTTCCGATACAAGTAAGAAAGTAATTTTATGATACAGACCTGAAAAAATGTATTTCTCACTATGTCTACTTTTCAGTTAACATAAAACCTCGACAAATGCTAGGTTTGTTTACGATTATCAATTTCAAACACGTCTGCTGAAAAGTGATGCAATACAGGTCAAGGTCAAAAGTTATTAAAAATATTTTGCTTGTGCATGTCAGAAATTATAGAGGTTCCGAATGAGTGACCTTCTTATAGACGTTTTTTTTTAAAAAAATGTATTTGAAATAAGCACAGGGCCACATGTTAAATGTAGAACAAAAATAAGTACATAGTTACAGGTTTGTTATAAGAAGTGGATAAGAAGAGGTGGATATATAAAGATGCATTAATAGTGAGTGAATACAAATAAATGTGCAGCAAAACCATGCATTCGCGAGTATGCTAGCTCATATGGTAAAAACAAAACAAAAATAAACAATATACAGATATATACTCTGATACTAACATTGCAATTCGGGGGAAACTCTCTGTTTTCATGGGTGCTTTGGAAAACTCGGATATACAGGCTGCTATAAGTTTGATTACGTAAAAAAATATAAGATTTCTTATGAAACCTTGTTTTACAAATTCACTTTTTTATTTTGAATCATCAATAATTATTTTGAAAGTTCTGCTGATATTCATGTATAAAATATATTATACTATAAAACACAATATACCACTTTAAATGTAAACAAAGAATACATATTTTTTCGCCATCGATAAATAACAAGAATAATAAAAAAGAATCACAGCATCTTGGAAATGTCTTGGTTTTAGTTACTAAAACCCGGCAGTTTTATTATAACCGCCCGCTAAAACACGGCCAAAGCCTAACTGACATGGCCACATTGCGACTGCAAGGAACAGTCAAACATGGTGTGTAATTTTGATTGTGGTGTTCTATTGCACTAATTTCAATCATATTGCACTGTCCTACAAAGTTGCATATTTAAAAAGAAAATATCGAAAAATACTATAAATATGTCTATTTAGCTATAGAATTTTACTTTTGGTGATTTTTTTGCCATTTTTTTTGCCAACTTGACAGGCAATTTAAAGTACTTAATTTTCAAATGACCATTGTCACAAAAAGTATGATATGCCGAACCCAAAGCATTGAAAATAATAACAAAAAGATACAATTGGTTATTTTGTTCGAAACAAAGGATATTTGTTTCTTCGCAGTGGTTTTATTGGTGTGGTGTATTTTCAGCACGTAGTAAGAATCAGTTGATAATTATCTCACATTATGTATTGTATTTGTATAATGTGAATATCTACTTAATTGCTTGGCATTTAGGTTTTACTTAATTCATATTAAAGTATACAATAAAAAAGGTATATACATTTTTTTAAATTCAGTGTTTTTATTTGGTTACTATGATATTAAAAAATATAAGAAAAATATTAAAACCTCATACTGTTCAGTGAATTGATATTGTTATGGAATAAAGCCATTGAGAAATATTTATTCATGTGAAAGGTAAGCACAGTTTTATCTGCTTTCATAAATTTGAACTTTTGCTGCCTCACATGATTATAGTTTGACAAATTCCGTCATCCTGTCATGTGCTTGAAATCAGGTGCTGCCATTTTGTTGGACGTATATTGGGTCACCATGATCTAATGTGAATTGTGAAGTAAACGGACATATATTTTGTTATCTTTTTCGTAGAAAAAAATTATTTTATAGTTATTTAAACGTTATATATACAAGCTTTTAATGACAACATCCTTTTTGCATTGAAATATTGATCGGCGATTCTTAAATAATCGAAAACGTCTAACACCATAATATCGGTGTGAAAACAAACGTTCATGTAGATTTTAGAGACTCTAAATGAACTGTTGATGTCGCGAATACCAACGACATTACATAAAATATCATGTTGAAAAATAATCAATTAATTTACTTTTTGTTACAATTATACATAAGGAAACTTACTTATATGCTGTAAAATAAGAACCCTTAAGACCGCCATGAAATTTTATTAGCTGTCTAAGTTCTTTGAGTTTTTTAAAGTAGATTGACATTTTGGAAAGCTGTCCCGCACTTCAAGGTTGTAGAAAATCGGATCACGAAAAGCATAACACAAATATTTATAACTGTATTGATTATAATTATAACAAAACTAATTTCATCCTCCACATCATTGTGTGTGTTAGATATTTAAAATATCATAAAAAAATAGAAATATTGTAAATACGCAGCGAATTAAAATGGCAGCGCCCATGATTTTCAAACCAGGAGGATGCGAAGACGAAGATGAAGACGATTTTGACGATGATGGTTTTTGTTTTGGTGGAAATGCATCGAATGGAAAGATAAAAAATAAATATTTTGACCCAATTGCAGTGAGATTCTTTAATGTCATTATCTCTTACACTCTAGCAGTCTGCGTTTATGTATGTATTTTTGGGGGTGGGGATGTTGTTGCTATACCACTAAAAATGTTGAGTTAAAGCCAGCAGTGGTCACTTCAACGTACTAATCCAGATCCAGAATGTTACAATCGTGTTACATTCAAAACATTATATAACCTTAGAAGGGTATATAATCATCTCATCTCATGTACTTGTCTCAATAATCACTGTAATAGGAGTGAGACTAGCCAACTTAGCGTACAATCTAATAAAAAATATCAAATTGTCTAAAATGCTTTGATATGCACTACAGTGTTGTTTTTTTTCAGCCATTTTTATAGCCGTTATTGGGTCATAATCCCAATGGCAAATAGTATCTTTTTTTCCCCCGTGAGTGGTATAATTCCCAATTGAAAGCTTCAATAATTTTAAATTGAAACTTGACATAATTCATTGATTAAATACACAAAGTATTGCCCATTCTGAATTGAGTATGACATTGATTCTCTGTAATTAAATGACCAGAGAAGCAAGTTTAAATTTTTTTATGAAGTTAAATATTTAATGCAAAAGTTTTCCAATGTAAAAGTAATTCCACTAAAATTCCCAATTCCAAGGGTATGGGTCATCTTCCCAAAACAGTGGGAAAAAACATTGACTACTCTTTTGCATTTTTGCTTTGGGCCACTTGACAGCATACGTGTCACAGACAATTTGTTTTTTTTCTGGTGTACTGGTACTCTTAGAATTGAATGAGTCCAGTGACTCATCTTCTTCATCAGTCTTCCTATCATCCAATCTATTTAACTTACAGTGTATAATTTATGTTTAAGTATATGTTGGTTGGCATTCCTTTAAGTCTGAAGACGATGTTGGAGTTGCGGTGGTCTTGTGGTGTGCATGGTTATTCCAGAGGTCTCGGATCGATTCCTGGTGGTGTTTCATTGAGAGTTTTTCAAACGCACTCCCACAGTCTTGATAAAGAAGTACTATATATTATTGTAGATGTTGATTTGTAAATTCATCAAAGTTAACATGGTTGGAGCTGACCCTCTGCACATTGCAGATGAGTGACGAAATTCACTGTCGCTTTTTCTTGATGAATGGAATTATTTTAAACTTATTTATTTTGTAACCTTGATTGTGAAACAAGTTCTTACAACTCATAATTAAGTCTTCCTGGTTAGAACCAGTATTACTCTTGCTCAAGGACACCACACATAACCATGGCAGAGTATTGAACTCCCAGATCATAGGTCCGATACTCTACCACTGTTCCTTTCGCTCCACATATATGCTAAAACATTAATATACATAAAGATGAAAAAAATCTAACAGGAAACTCAACTTTGTCACTCCACTGCAAATGGTCACATTGTCCATTACTGAAATGCAATTCCATCAAACTTCATAGAAATGTTCGGGGAAAGCATATCACATGCAAAATTTGCCTACAACTATGTCTTGGTCACCTTTGAAGGTCAAATGTTTGTATTTAGCAAATCATGTACTGGCTATTATCTGTTTGTTTATGTAAATCAAGTTCATGTCACAATAAAAGTCTAGTGAATGATCCAGTTATACAGAATCTCAGCCTGAAGTTTATTATGCCATGACTGTAAAGTTTAATGCAATTCTTTTCAGCAGTCTTACAATAATACCTGAGACACTTATATGACTTACAAACTTTTAACCTTCAAAGGTGAGCTTGGTTATGAATGTATAAATATGCATTTTTAGTACACACACATATTCTCCTTAATATTTCTGTGAAATGAAAATTCCCTTATGTGGTTTGAACACATTTTATACTAACTTCACAACTTTTTACCTGCAAAGGTCAACCAGGGGTCGTATTCACTAAACATTCTTGAGAATATTCTTAGACTTGAGTTTGAAAATCCAAATTTCAGCCTTGTATATCTAGTTAACCATGACTGATGGAGTAATTGTAAGAGTTAAATTGACAATATATTAGGTGTCTCTACATGCTTGGAGATTTTGGTATCAAGCAATGGTCTGTTAGTGTGCTTTTCAATGTTGATTATTGAGTTCAAATCGTAGAATATTCATAAGAATAGTTGATGAGTATGGCCCCAGACCTTGAAATATGAACCTGAATTTTTTTTGCCACATGCCTTCTCATTGACTGACACAAACATTTCTGTTTGATAGATTTCCTTTCAAATGTTCTACATAAAGCTGAAACATTATTTGTGACTTAAATAAACAATTAACTTAACAGTCATGGCATAATGATTAAAGGGATTATATTGGCATAATACTGTCAATTCCCTGTCCTAAATATACACGCCCAGCATGAAAATACACATATAACTTAGAGATATATGCGTCTAAAGTGTCTAATTGCATAACCTCTTTATTACAAACATCGGGTTTCTGAAGCCACGTTTTTGATTTTGTTTACAATCGTCATTTCCAACAGACGTTTTCGGGTCTCCGATCATTCATGGGATAACATCTTGAATACTCGTTCCCGATCTCGTTTTCGCAACTTTGTTCGAGAAATTTACGAAGTTCAATGTCAACATTGCGCAATACTTTATTGCGGGACGTATTTAAGTTTTGACCAGTATTCAGTTAGTGTTAATTTGATAACTTTCAAGTAAATGAAAGTTTTATGTCAATACACAAGCATTATTTTGTGCACACTGCATACAGGAAAAGTCTGGATTAACAGCGTGTTTGTGTTACTTGCCAATATAATCCCTTTAAGCTATATGGCTGAGATTCTGTATAACTGGTACTTACTAGGTTTTTATTGTGACATTAATTTTGATCGTAACTTACATTAACAAACATGTCGATCTTCCTCCCCTTCAGTAGGATTACAATGATTTGCAAAATACAAACATTTGACTGATGATAACTCTGAGTCACATTGCTTGTTATGCTAAAAGAAAGAATTAAAAACAATATTTACCTTTTTCAGATATCCACTGATAATGCTGCTGTTGGGAGAGGTGGATTTGGGTCTCCAAGGCCTAAACCCAAGCCAAATGCTCCTGTGAAGAACTTTAAAAGATCCTCAGATGTTAGAAATGAGGCTGAAAACAGGTCTCTGAATATGGGTGACTTTCAGATGGCAATAATAAAGGGTCAGAAACAAACTGTTCTACAGTATCTTAGTGAAGGTATTATACTGATCCCTATGGTTTGGGTAACATTTATTTAATTAGTGCTGTATTAAATTTGTTCAGTGACATCTAATTACCTGTACAAAAATGGAGTATACACATTAAGTACAATTTTTATCTGCATAAAGAAAAAAATACATAAAAGTTCATTGAGCTATCATATTGAAACTGAGAAACTTTAAATAAGATTGTGAAAAGCATTCATGGATGCATTGTGTATTATAAATTACTTTTGTAAAATTTGATGTCAATATTCAATTACCAGTGAGTACACAATGAAATACTGTTTGAATTTTTGTTCAAACGTGTTATCCTGACAGGTTTTACAGTGGATACTGTATTATGTTAACTTGGCAGGTTTTGCAGTGGATACTGTATTATGTTATCTTGACAGATTTTACAGTGGAAACTGTATTATGTTATCTTAACAGGTTTTACTGTGGATACTGTATTATGTCATCTTAGCAGGTTTTGCAGTGGATACTGTATTATGTTATCTTGACAGATTTTACAGTGGAAACTGTATTATGTTATCTTGACATGTTTTACATTGGATACTGTATTATGTTATCTTGACAGATTTTACAGTGGAAATTGTAGTATGTTATCTTGACAGGTTTTACTGTGGATACTGTATTATGTCATCTTAGCAGGTTTTGCAGTGGATACTGTATTATGTAATTTTGACAGGTTTTGCAGTAGATACTGTTTTATGTCATCTTGACAGGTTTTACAATGGATTCTGTATTATGTCATCTTGACAGGTTTTACAGTGGATACTGTATTATGTCAACCTGACAGGTTTTGCAGTGGATACTGTATTATGTCAGCCTGACAGGTTTTACAGTGGATACTGTATTATGTCATCTTGACAGGTTTTACAATGGATACTGTATTATGTAATCTTGACAGGTTTTGCAGTGGATACTGTATTATGTCATCCTGACAGGTTTTACAGTGGATACTGTATTATGTCATCCTGACAGGGTTTACAGTGGATACTGTATTATGTCATCCTGACAGGTTTTACAGTGGATACTGTATTATGTCATCTTGACAGGTTTTATAGTGGATACTGTATTATGTCATCTTGACAGGTTTTACAGTGGATACTGCATTATGTCAGCCTGACAGGTTTTACAGTGGATACTGTATTATTTAATCTTGACAGGTTTTGCAGTGGATACTGTATTGTGTTATCTTGACAGGTTTTGCAGTGGATACTGTGTTGTGTTATCTTGACAGGTTTTGCAGTGGATACTGTATTAAAAAGTGGATGGACAGGACTTATGTATGCTGCCAGTAATGCAAACGCAGTCATTGTCAAGATATTGTTGGAGAAGGGGGCAAATCCTAACTTTCATAAAGGTAGGTAATGTGAATGTTTATTTAAGTTAACTCTTCTAGCAAAGTGTTGGTGTTGTAATGTGTTTAGCATTAGTTTCAACAATTTTTCAGTCATATCACAACGGTGTCTACTTGAGACAATAGACACATGGTATGATACCCCACTCAGTCACATTATGGTATGGGGCATACAATTTGGAGATTGTTCTTCTGTCCATCATTCCATCATAAATTGATATACCAATGTGTATTAAAAACAAGTAAACAAAGTTAAATTATATGCAAGTTTATAGAGAGTTTTAGCAAAGAAACAACACAAGACTTAGTGGTATCTTGTCATATTTGAACAATGTTATTATTCAAATGACTTAATGTGTACTGGTGACCTTGAACTTGACAAAGTGCATGATGTCATTTTTATGGGCCTGTGCTTAACGGAGACATATTAAACAATATGTGTTTTACAAACAGAGTTCTTGTTAATTATGTCTTTGTTGTATATTTACAGATATGTACACAGTATTAATGGCTGCGTGTGGTGCAGCAGGCTACAAAGATAAAGACGTACTGGAATGTGTTGATCTGTTATTAGGGAAAGGTGCTCAAGTGAAATCATATGACAGGTTGTTAAGCCTGTAAAATATATTTCCTCATTTCATGCTATCCCCATTTCATGCACCTTTATCTCACGCCACAGTACTCTACATAAAGTTCTTGCCAATGAAATATTTTAATGCACTCTTTTAAAATAAAAGAGTATTGACCAATTTTTAGGAGTGCCAATTCTCCCTGACTTAGTATTTTTTTCAATTAGTTTAAACTTTATTTCGATTGCGAAACAAGTTCTTACAACTTTCACAGATCACACTCGAAGACTTCCTGGGTAGAACCAGTGCTAAGCGTATGCAGAAAAAGTGTCTTGATCAAGGACACAACACATGGCTGTTGGGGAAGATGACCCTCAGGTTTTGGGTTTGGTGCTCTACCACTGAACCACGCACTCCACACCACACATTTATTCAATTGAGAAAGATATCAAGGCAGCTGATCAAAGTGGTACTCATTCAATACTGTATAATACAAAATTAGACCAGGAATTTCTTTTCAAATTTGGGTTAAAAGTTTAGTTTTGAAATAATAGTTTTGTTATAAATAAATATTATCCACGTTTATTATTATAAAATTGGAGCAGGGCCCTGTAATTGCTCAGTGGCCACAGTCTCCATGATGATTGATATACGACATTGTGTCTAATCATTTTGTCACTCACTGCTGATTCTAGTGAGAAAGTTATCAGTTACTAGTGGAGATGGGTGGGCTTAGGTACTGGTTAATCTTTCAGGATCTCTGGAAATAATGGTTAGGTTGATCGTCTGTTAGCCCTCAATGGCATAACAATGACGATAACTATTCAAATCAGGTGATAAAATCAGACTTAGTACTTGTCTAAAACAATAAAATATCAACCTAAAACATTATTAAACAAAAATTTATGAAATAAAACATAGGAGGGCAGGTATAGTGTGGACCATGGACCAAAATTTATTTTAATATTTATCATCATTTTCACCATTTCAGGTATCACATGTCTCCACTGATGTATGCAGCAAGAGAAGGTCAATCACAGGTCATAAGAAGACTGGCGGAGTCGGGTGCCAATCTGGATAAACAGGATTCCAGCGGATGGACTGTACGCATGCACATAATTTAGCAAGTTTAAGAAATATCTAAATATATATTAAAATGATGTAAACAGAAAAGAAAAAAAGTTAAAAATATAATACTGACCAGTCTGTGTTGTTGAAATGACATTGCTTGTTATGAACAGGAATTTGTATTATGGATGATTATAATACATTTTCTGCTTCAATTAATTCTTTAACATACCTAGAAAATTAATTCTGGGACACAGAACCACTGATTGCTGCAATAATTATGGTCATTAGTACAGTAATGACTGTAAAGTACTTACAGGGTTGCAGTACAGCAATGACAGATCGGTAGTTACAGTAATGGCATAGTTGCAGCAATGACATAGTTACAACAATGACATAGTTACAGCGATGACATAGTTACAGCAGTGACATAGTTACAACAGTCACATAGTTACAGAGCAGTCACATAGTTACAGCAGTCACATAGTTTCAGCAGTGACATAGTTACAGCAATGACATAGTTACAGCAGTGGCATAGTTACAGCAGTGACATAGTTACAGCAGTGACATAGTTACAGCAATGAGAATACAATTAATTGACAGAAGGGAGTGACATTTAATATGTTTTTATATGGCAATAAAATGTTATGAAACTTAAACAATTATGACTGAGTTTAAGAAATAGCATATCAGTTATCGCAGAGTTACAGTAATGACAGAGTAACAATAATGACAGCTACAATAATGGCATAATAAAAGTCTTACAGTAATTACGATTAAAGTACAGTAGTGGCAAAGTTATGACAGTTTAACAGTAATAACATAGAATCCAGTATGTAGTGGAATTGCTAATATAGTAACAGGGATGACAAAGTTACATGTTTGATTATACTTACAGAGTTGTAAAAAGTAATAAAAATAGTAGAACTTGTTAGCTAATTATACACATAAATGTTAGCAACAGATAGCCATCGTATTACACCAGGATAAATGTATTTTAATTTCTTAAAAAAAAAGAGCTTAACATGGGCTGCCAGCAAAAACCACAAGGATGCTGTGAGAAGTCTACTGGAGGTGAAAGCCAACCCAATGATGAAACATTGTGATGGACAGACTGTGATAGATATGGTTGATTCTACAGGGGATGATCAGGTCGGTTTCTGTGATAGTTTGTTAGTTGGGGTATTCAGGGTAGCATCACTCACTTGCCAATCAGTGGCGCTCCCAAACTCACTCACTTCACATACATACATTACAAAACAAATACAACAAACCAGTTTGGATTCAGTATGTAGTTTCAAGGACACTACACATAGCCGTGGCAGAGGATTGAACCCACGGCCCTCCGATCGTGGGTTCAGTGCTTTACCACTAGAGCGCGCGTGATTCATTATGTTGTTATAAGTAATTATCCAGTATTTTACCGTCAGGATCTACCTGTATGAAGAGAATGTATACAATGAAGGATTATTGCAGGATTAAAACTGTATTGTCTTCCATGAACGATATAAAACTACTTGTAAATTATCAACAAAGGGTGACATAACCATAATATCTCAGATGAATTCTTGAACTTGCCAAGTAGGATAATTATTGTCGGAATTATGGCTCTTGAATCATCAAAACTTGCATTATTTGGCAGTGTGTGTATAACTACTCCTAGTTTTCATCTCACCAAAGTTACACAGTAGTTATAAAAGTTCTTGAACTGGCCAAATCAGTTATTAGTGCTAAGTGTGATGGCCCTTGAATCATAACTAAATATGTTATTTAAAGTTGTGTACACTTCAGTATACACAGTTTTCATTTGATATTCACCAAACTTTCACTGTAGTTGTATATGGTATCTTGGAGTAGTTTTTGAACTGAACTTGGGTAATTAGTGATGGGAGTTATGGCCCTTGGTTAACCTTCCAGGTTCAACTGATCATCTGTTAGCCGTCAATGGCATAAAAATGATGTTTAACATTGAAATCAATCATTTGATCATCACCAAGCACAGTAGTTATGTATTTATAATATCTCAGATGACCAGTTTTGAATGTCTTTGGTATGGATAGCCCTTTCACTTAACAAATACTAGTATTGCTTTCTTTGCCATTGTCTCCTCTACAACAGGCAAACTATTTTTAAGGGTCTTGTTTAATGCAATACTCTACTTTGTTCATCAGATAATGTGTCACATATATGTGTGTGTTTGGCTTCAGTAACATTTACAGTGTAGGAAGACCACAAATGTTTGTTATGCTTATTAAATGGCCAGAATGAAACTACCATATGTTTGCATGTAAGAAACTGTCAATAAACATTCTCTCTTTAAAGGAAATTTATTAGGATTTTTCAAATTTTCAAATTTTTTTTTAAACATATCATGCCTATATATACTCGCTTGGGATTTTCTGGCTTGGGCTACGTGCCAAGGTTTTACTAAAATAGATATTGCACTTAAAAGTAAAGCATATTTTGTGACATATCAAATAAATCACATGATTTCAATTTGGGGGTGGGGGCATGCCAATTTTATAGGTCACCTTTTGTGATTGCTTTTTGTCTGTCGTCGTGCATCGTCCGTCATCCACTCATAAACAATTGACATTTTCAACGTCTTCTCAAAAACTGTCAGCTAATCGTAATGAAATGTTGTATGCAACTTTGGTACCTAAAGCAGAATCAAAATTGTGAATTGCATGGTCCCCACCCCCCTGGGACCTTGGGGGTGGTGCTAAAACAGTTAAATTCCAGGGAATCTTTGAAAATCTTCTTCTTACTATAGGAAGCACTGAGAAACAAATGGCGACCATGATTATGGTTGTATAAAGGTCCTTTATAATAAATTGTGAATTGCATGTCCCTGGGTCTCATGGTTTGGCCCTGGTGTTGGAGCCTGAAAATAATTAGTGCATCTGTAAACAATTCACATTTTCAACTTCTTCTCAAAAGCCATAAGTTCAGTCATAATGAAATGTAGTATGCAGCCTGAATCAAAATTGTGAATTGCATGGTCAACACACCCCTGGGGCCTATGAGGCAGGGCCAAAACAGTCAAACTCAAGATAAACTTAAAAAATCTTCTTCTTACTATAGGAAGCACTGGGAAACAAATGGTGACTATGATTATGGACACATACGGAACCTTTATGAAAATTGTGAATTGCATGTCCCTGGGTCTCACAGTTTGGCCCTGGGGATGGGGCCAACTTTACTAAATATATATAAGAGGAAATGACAAAAAAAGTTATTTCTATTACTAAATAGACTTATGAGACATTTTTGTTGTGAGACATGTAAATACTTAGAGAAGTCAACCTGTATTAAGTTGGTTAATGCTTGTCATTTTCTCAAAATCTACATGAAAATTATTTAAATGTGACAGCTAATTCCAGCCGAAGCCTGGCTACATCCAATACCTGATCTAAATGGTTAAAGTATATTTATTACACATGGATAATGACGTCACATTTTTTTCAATTAATTACTTAGTTGAAACTTTATTTCTAAATGTTGAATTTCTATGCATCTCTAATACTTCTGATTTCTTGATGAGTTAGGCTGTCCCCACTTTTACATTATGTTCACATTGAAGTTATCATTTTCAGATGTTAGAGATACTGGAAGGCAAAAAGCGGGAGGCCAATATTTCAAGCATACCACCTGATGTATCATCTACAAACAATAATAGTCAAACCTCCATACAACCTTCAAGGTAATTTGTGTTATGAAGTAGTAATAATCTTAAGTATTATTTTATAAATATTTATTTACTGGCAAGTTTTGTTTTTAACCGTGTAACCCAATTATCAACACATGTAGAACATCCAGTATCAGGGTGAAGGAATTTGACATTGAAATGTGTTGTACTACTGTCTGTTGGCAAATTACTGCATTAGCAGACACTTGCATTAAGAAACCACCTTCCTTAAAGTCATACAGTTTTCCATGATCACTGCAGTTTTTGTATTTAATGTAAAATCCGAAAACAGAATTCTCTCTTATAAAACAAATCTTATGTTAAATAATAGTAATGAAACGACACAAACACAGAACAGGTTGATGAATGCCATGCTATCTGACTAGTATAATTCTTGTATCTTTTGTGCACAAGTTCATGGTGTCTGTTATAAGTAATGGCATGTTTGCTTATGCCGCTAGGTCTAACTGACCGCATGTTAATTGGTTAATATTGGTTTAATTAGCACAGAGTCATATGGGACAACCTACGGAGAGTTGGAGTTGTTTCTGTGCGGCCTAAATCTAAGTCAGTTTGTGGACCTGTTCCAGAGTCAACATGTAGACTTCAATACTTTCCTTAGAATGACAGAGGAAGACCTCATCAAGGTGTGTTTTGGTCTCTTTTGGTGTATTTTTTTATGAAAATCATTTTCAACACATTGTAGGTTATTATTTATACCTTTTTTTATTGGTGGAGAAAAATAAGGTCAAGATCATGCTTAGAGGTTCAAGGTCAGAAATACATGTAGGTTAACAATTTCATGTCCACATCTTATCTTGTAACATGCTATAAATGTTCACCATAATGAGCCAACGTTTGGTCACAGGTCTGTACTGGCGGGCTCAACATTGCAGTCCTTGGGCTGAATTTATTAATGATATTTATAATAAAAATACGATAAGAATTATTAATCATATAACAATTGTTGCCCATTAAAAAAAAGAAAATTAAAGTTCTTGATTTTGATTGAAATGTATAAAATTAAATACTGCACATATAATACATAAACTATACAAGCCTGACCTTTTACATAGGTTTTTATTAGCCCACAGGTTAGCTTTTGCGGGATCACCCTGCCATTACCTATTGCTTTTTCTTTGAAACTGTTTGACAGATTTGACTATTGTTACATGACACTATCTCAAGTTTGTTCAAATCACAACTCTAGTGTCAAATTTGGTCCCTCCCTAGGGACTTATTAGTTTTATTTTTTCAAAAGCTTCTTCTGAAATAGAAGTCCTGGAACTTTGATATTTGTATGTAGCATCACCTTACCAGTGGCTCTGAGATTTCTTCAAGCCACAACTCTAGGGCCAAAATTGACCCAATCCTGAAGCCATATCCGTTTAACATAAGAAAGTTTTATTTAAAAATGTGAAATTTCAAAAATATTCTTCACCAGAATCAACCAGCCAATTCGTTTATAATTGATGTAAATGATCCACACGAGTAGGGGTTTCAAGTTTGTTCAAATAAAGTAGATAGGGTCCACTGGGACCCAGTAAGTGGATTTTGTATTTCACATATGAATACTATTTTTCTCATCTATTTTTGTATTATTTTAAACATCTTGATTTCTCGGGTATTGTTTAGTCATTACAGTTGAAACTTGGTCCGTTAAAGGAGATTTAATGCACATAAGGAGCAGCAGGGGCCCAAAAAGGATAAAATGTGAATTTATAAAAATTATTCTCAAGAATAAATCAGCCAAATTTGTTCATATTTGGTATAAATGTTCTCTTTGAGTAGTAGGAAAATTTGTTCAAATAAAGGAGATAGTGTTCATTGGGGAATAGTAACAGAACTTTGTATTTTTACATAGGAATACTATGTGAACACAGATAATTCTCAAAACTTGAAAAGAAATGACAGTTGAAATCGGTTGGGTTGTTTAGGTTCGTTTGGGCCCTTGTGTAGTTTTATACATGATTCAAATCAGAAATTGCTTTCTTTAAATTCCACAATCGTCACTGCATTGTTTTTATAAGTGTAACACTTAATTAGCTTTATATATCAGCCTTTGTTTATATGATTGTGTTATCTGAAGCACACTGTACAACAACAGACATGTAAAGCAGACAGCTGTTGTACATTAGCCACTGTACCACAACAGACGTGTAAAGAAGGCAGCTGTTGTACATTAGCCACTGTACAACAACAGACATGTAAAGAAGGCAGCTGTTGTACATTAGCCACTGTACAACAACAGACGTGTAAAGAAGGCAGCTGTTGTACATTAGCCACTGTACAACAACAGGCATGTAAAGAAGGCAGCTGTTGTACATTAGCCACTGTACAACAACAGACATGTAAAGAAGGCAGCTGTTGTACATTAGCCACTGTACAACAACAGACATGTAAAGAAGGCAGCTGTTGTACATTAGCCACTGTACAACAACAGACATGTAAAGAAGGCAGCTGTTGTACATTAGCCACTCCTAAAATTATTTTTAAAATTGATGCAAAGCATCTTATTAACACAGTATCCATAAGTAAATAAATATGGAAATGATATATTGGTAAAAAATGTTTTCTACCAATTCTAAAATTATAAAAAATCCTGATATAATTCCTACAGAGCAATTAATACAAGTACAGAATATGTTACGTTTCAGAATAATAAATTGTTGATATTTCAGATGGGCATTACGCAGATTGGTGTACGCAAGAAGATTTTAGATGGGATCCAGGCAGTACACAAGAAAGAGTGGGAAAAATCCAGCCTCACCCCACTTCAGTACAAAAAACAAATCACGTAGGTCTTGTTTTGCATGTTAAGTGGTTTATATTGGGATATTAGTGAAATATATGCATGTAGGTATGTTAACTTCAAGAAAATTAAAATTGTTATCATCGAAAAAACAAAACAGTATAAACAAAATATCTTGTACATTAAAAATTTTGTAGGACACAAACAAGTTGTATTGGGCTGTCTAAATTCTTTAGATCTCCGAAAAAATCAGTTGAAAGATTTGTTTACAACACATGTTTAACATGCACGATGAATGTTTATACAGGGCTTTAAACTGTGAATGTTTTGCCAGCTGTTTTGAATGTTTTTTTGTTGAGAATTTATCAAAGGATGTACATATACTGTAGTTAATGCATGAACACCATCAATGTACATGTTGATAAGCTATACTTGTTTAATCTTTATTGGAAACTGTAGGTGTACACTTGCTTTGGTGATGTAGGTGTACACTTGCTTTGGTGATTGCCTAGCTCTTATAATCTCCTTGCACATTTACACATTAGTTATCCTCAATTGTGCATTATTGTTAATGTATGAAAACAAATTATTTATATTTCAATTCTGATGTTTGTATGTCGGAGTGGAAGTGATATGTTTTAACTGCGTATAAGTATTTCAAACTTTAAATTAAAATTAGTATTTAGATTTTGTTAAATTTAAGCTTGAAATAAAACTGTTTCTTTAAAACTGTCATGAATTAAAAAGAGGATCTTACACAAGTGCTGGTTTATTATTAAATTCATTAAATGAGTTGACAAAACTATATTAATATGCAAGACTGTGCCGAGCATCATACATGTATCATTTTTGCCAACAAGTTTAATAAATTAAATAATAAATAAGAAAGAATGTAAGATAATTTTATCACATAACTGACAGTAAAGTGGTACATTTGCCACTTGTTTTTCAGATTACCCATGCGAGGAATAAGAAAAATTGGGCATATTAATTCCCCCCCCCCCCACCCCCACACTCATCGTATGACATACGGTCATTTTACCATGACAAATCAATGTCATTTATGTATTCAGGCTTGTTGAAAGGAAGCTTGGTATTTTACATACCAGAGCTGAGGTATACAGAAAATGCCTAGTGATGAATTCATAGTAATTTTACTCTATGTTTACCCTTTAAAAAATACTTTCTTTGTGTTAAATAAAAAAATATCTCATGGGTTTGTTACACTCCTGCTCCGTAAGCTATGTAATAAAATAAGGTCTTTGTACAAGGACAATGATGGCAGTTTAATATGTTAATTAAACAGTGGTCTAGATACAATGGCTGATTGAATAACTGTATAATTAATAACACTGTCAAATTTTTTCACAGTTGTCCTGAAGCTTTAGCTGTAGTGGCCAATGTCTCCAAACATACCAAGTATATCACAACAACCATCGGCTTCCTTCAGGATCAGATGAAAGTCAGCCCACAGATACTAGAAGAATTACAGGTGTGACACTTGCTTTCATTGTTATAAAGAGATCTAATGTTTTTGTAACTATTTGAGTGATAGGAAGGGCTGCTGCACTTGCATCAGTGTCCACACTAGTTTTATGATGTGTTTTATGGATTTTCTAATAATAATTATCAAACTAGATGCATCATCTGACGTTAGGATCTTTCTCATCTTGTCTCAATCCATTATGAAAGATCTATTTTGTGAGAGGTTGAGTTGTATTTGATTTCTAAGACATAACTAATTTTGCTACTGCACATATCATCACAAAACTTCAGTTTTGGAAAGACCTTGCTGAGAGATTGACCCATGTTGATTTTAGATAAAAAACTGAAAGTTGAGGTCACTCAGGGGGATAGCTATTGAAAACAGCATTGATAGCAGAAATGAAAAAGAAATATTTCTCTGATGAATTATGTCAGCCATATTAAATAAAATTTCTTGAAGAGTATTCTTGATATACTGAGCACTTGCAGCAATTAGTCAGATCAGCATTTTTACCGATAAAAGTTCACTTTGTACATTGGTGATAAAAGTGAAACTAGATGATTCCCAGTCTTTCAAGGGTTGACTGGAACCCTTTAAGGGTGGACTACCTCAGATGGAATTCCAGTGTCAACTAGGTTGTTGTAGATTTTGTAGAACACAGGCATTTTTTTGATGGCACTGGGATTTTCTCACTTAAAGTCCGCCAACATGTCAGTTACATTGCCTTGATGTTTGACAATTCGAGATGCCCTATGCTGGACCATCTCAAGTTGATTACTCAGGCAGTCAGTGTGTTGGCTAGACTTATGTGCAGTATACTTTTGACTTGTTTTTTTTTTGTGAACATAATGCTATAATTCTCCTTATGAAGGACATGATTTAGTTTGCCTATTTGATTGTGTTGTGCTTTTCCATGGATGGTATACAGACAGTTGATTATTCTGCATTTGAAACTGATGTGTATGACTTTGCACTTCTCAGGATGGAGCGACATCTGCCAGGACTGCTCCAAATCTTGGCAGCTGTCAAGGTCCTTTTGTAATAGTAAAGATAATTCATACATGGTGCTGGGGAAAATGGCACATGAGTCTGTAGGAGGTTACCAGAATGTTGTTTTCTTATTTCTTATTATTTATTTTCAAATATTTACATAACTGTCATGTGACAAAAAATTTTTATTTCATCAGAACCCCTTTGCAAGAGAATCAACTCCATACATAAACAAAACGTTATGTCCTTCCCTCCTTCCTTCATTTACTCATTCATCTGTATTTCAGGATGGCACGGGTCCGAAACAGTTGCATCAGCATACAGAGGACACACTGAGAAATGTGACAGCACTGCAACACCAACTTACTAGTCTCAAAACACAATTAGAAAAGGTATTATATTACTAATGTATCTGATATTGCATGATGTTCAATACCTCTTCAACATTCTTCCATGGTTGAGTAGTCTAATTTGTCACCCAAGATCGTTCTACCCAGATTCATTCTAAAGTCTTTCTCCAGCAGTAAAACTGTACGTCATGTAACTTGTAATGTGATGAAATGCCATCAAACCCAATAAATAATACTTCTTTGCCTTAAATGTACATTTAACCCTTTACTTCATATAGACGCCTTTGGACACCTCTAATACAGAAGGCTTTTGAATTATTGGGTGAATTACGTTTATATTAACTGACAGAGTGGAAAACAGTGCAGGAAGTGTTCAGATTGCTTGTAACAACTCTTCCTGCACTGTTTTCAAAGGCCTTCTGTGATTGGTGTGGGAAAACGCATATCTATGGAGTGAAGGGTTTACAGGCATGATGAGCAAGTCATATTCAATATATTTTCTACTATATATTATAATAAATACAGAAAAATTGGACCAAAAATACTTGGTTATATGTGTATCAGATGTTTACTATATCAATACATGTGTGGAATATGTTCTAAATATCAACATACACTGCTTTGATACAAAGCTAAATAAGTTTTTATTTTGTATATTAAAGCAATATTTTGTTGATATGAAATATCTTCAACTGTTGACATTCATGAGCACAGGTATGGCATATGAATGAATACCAATTATGGTAACTAATCTACAACCAATGAATCAAGAATAGTTTGAAAATGGGATGGTTTAGTGGATAGAGTATTGGCCAGTCGTAATTGAGGTTAATGGTTTGATTCCATGCTCATCTCAAATTACTCTCATAGACAATAGTACTGGTTCTACCTAGGAAATAGTGTCTAGAGTGATTCACTTAAAAAGATTTGAGCTTCTTTACAATCAAGCAAAAATAAAATAGTATAAATCAAGGATAATTTGCATACAACAAGAACTCTTCTTAAGGTGCTTTCACAATTTCAGTAGAACTGTTGGTGCTTTCTTGGATGGCAATATTTTCACTGCAATCACCCAAGATATCTTTTGGTCGTGAAGGTGAAAAACAATTGTTAAATGGGTCATGTATATCAACCACCCATTAGAGATGATGGTGTCGTATTGAATGCATTAAAAATGTTTCTTCAGTTAAAACATGTCCTTGTCATTATTCCTACAGACTTTGAAGACTGGAAATTACAGTCCACCAGATGGGATAAAGAAACTGCCCAGTGGAAACAGAAGGTTTAAATTACACGCTGTTGTACTCTCAGGGACAATACTAGCTGTGATAGTGTGGAAAAGACAATACCTGTGGGAAAGGATGTCCCATTTAGTGTCGCCTATAGACTACTGATGTTGCTGCAGGAAGAAGAAAGTGAATTTTTAATAACAACAATCATTAGTGGTTGGAGCAATCCCACCCAAGGGGAAATGATTCTGTGCAGAACATTTGACTTGTACTGGATACATGCAAACCTTGTGACTGAGAGGTTTTTTATTGTTTAGCAAATATGTTTCTTGCCAAATACTTCATTATATTTTTTTCCCTGATTTATAATTTTGCTAATATATATTTTAGTCAACAGTTAACTCGCTGATTTAAATGGACACAATGTCATGACAATGGTGAAATTGAAATTTACTTATATTCATGCATCAAATCAAACTTCACACTCGTACGTATACTCATGTATGTATACTCATGTTCGTATACTCATGTATGTATACTCATACAAGAATATTACTATTCAAAACTTAATAACAATTTTTTTTATTAAAACTAATGAAGTCGTGCTGAAAAAAATAAGTAAAATTTCTTAAAAAACACAAATTTAATTATATCTGTAAAATTTTATCTATCATACCACAAAAAACTGATGAAATAAAATATCTGTGACACCTTTTTGTCACTTATGACCATAAATATGAATAATTATGCCTTTCATCCATTAACAAGAGTATACAAATTGTAATTTACAAATTTGGCATGATATTAAGGGTCTGATTACATTCTGTGTTATTCTAATTTCATATTTGCATCATGTAAATAAATAATTTTCAGTATTACAGTTTGGTCAGTATTTATCAAAATTGCTGTCTGTCCCTTTTAAATTACTCTGAAGCTTATTGATGGCATTGTGGTATGGCACTTTCATGCAAGATTTCATGGGTTTCATGCATATTCCATCATGCATATTCCATCCTGCAGTGTTTTATATCTCCTGCAACACCACTTGTGGGCACCACCCATGTGTCAAAGAGTTTCTGGCGCATAACTCCAGTACCATTCAAGATAACTTTGCGAAACTATGTACAATAACCTAGTGATCTAGAAGTGACTTTTGTTAGTATTTTTTTCTGTTACCATGGAAACAAATAGCCAAAGTTATGAAATTCTCTGTTTCTGTAGCAGAACTCCAAAAATGTTCAAGATAACTTAATGAAACTCTGTACACATGGAACAAAAAAAAAATATGAGGATATACCCTGGACAAGCAAAAATAACAAAAAATAATGTACAAAAGAGAGAAATAATTTTTATTCAAAATAAAGTTATGGTACATTGCCAAATTATAGTACATGTTTCAAGTATTGTTGTATTCCCTTCCATATTCTTGAAGATATGCATGTACTCAGAACAAGCAAATATGACTGAAAGTAAAGTAAAGTAAGGGAAATAATTCTACGATTGATCGAGATGAGAGTATGAGTCTTTTACTCTGCACTTCCATACATTGCCTTGTATCCAGGATCCAAGTCATTGCATTCCCAATGAGCATTTAGTTCTACTTTAAGTTACTACTCCCCAGAGCATATAGCTGTAGCTTTGTTTGTACATCATTCTGTGTGTCCATCCATCTGAATTTTTTGAGGGGAGAATCAAAACCACGACTCTCTGATCCTGGGTCCGATACACTAACACTGGACCACAAGCTCTGAATTCATTTCCAAAAGTTTCCAAAAGCACTGGATGGTATCTATCGACACTTGGAACATGGATAGAGGATTATGTGTGGAAGTGCTAGAAAAAGAACCGTGACTCTATCGTGAGAAAAAATGAATATCCCCTCACCCACCCCCCACCCCCAGCCTTTGTAATTTATTTTTTCTTATCGGAGCATATACTCAGTATCTTAAAAAATTTATGAGGGAAATTTTATAAAGCTATAAAAAGTGATCACCTGAGCATGTCATAATACTAACGAACAAAATTAAAGTATGGTAATATAGTTCTGTTTCTAGTTTTAGTAACCAAAAAAGTTGTGTTGTGCATCATAAGGTGAAAGGTCACATATAGCAAGATCATGGTGGGATATGGCATCCAATAAATAAACTCATCAGGTTGTTTAACAAGATCAAGGTCACTTGTCAGCTTATTGGGATGAATACTTCATCTCATGGAAGATTAAGTAGCCATCTATCCATGCTATTGATGGAGTAGTTGATGGTGAGGTTGTGTGTGCAAGTTCTCTGTTTGAACCGCTTCATGTCAGTATTTTGGGATATAAAATTAATGTTAAGTATATGGACAGGGCAGTCGGATCTAGAATTAGAGGTTCGAGTCAAACTTTCTCAAAACACTTTATGTGAGAAATGTTTGCGAGTTACTGTGGAAGGACGGCGGTTCTACTGGGCTTCAATTCATTCTGAGGTATTGTTTATGCCATATATTATCTGAAGTGTGTTTGAAGTGTGTTGAAAATAGCGTTAAACCCCCCCCCCCCCCCCCCCCACAAAAAAAAAAAAATTAGGTGTGCATAGTACTTATGTTCACAAAAGGTGTGAGATTAGCTGAAACTCTGTAGCTTTACAGCCGGGTTCAGAGGTTATAAAACTCCATGCTCAACTCTAAGTTTCATGCTCAACTCAAAATATCATGCTCAACTCCAAATTCATGCTCAACTCAAAAAATCATGCTCAACTCCAAATTTCATGCTCAATTCAAAAACAATTGTACTCATTATAACCAAATTAATGAAAATACCTGTAAGTTTCTACCTCAAATCTACATTAATACTTTTAAATTCGAGGTTGAGTCAAGTGGTTGTGCTTTAGTCTGTGTTTATATATGATTCCTGGAAATTGTGTTTGAGTACAAATTTGAGTTGAACATAAAAAAAAGTTATAACCTCAGGGTCAGTGGAGCATAATTTTACTCCAGCAAAAACTCTTCTATGACATTGGTTTGCTTTAACATACAACATGGAATAAATTTCTCTCTACTACATGATTCTTTCTGTCTCATCGCATGTACATAATTTATAGGAGAAAATTGCTATTCTAGTATATAAGCTTACATCAACCTTGACTTAGTGATTTTTGGTGTCATTCATACTTTTAAGCACAGGTACTATCTAGCCCATTTTGAGGGATAAAAAGCACATTTTGGATTTTCTCTTTTTAGTTAAGAGTGAATTTATGTGCTTTACACAATTCTTGTTTTCAAGGTATAGTACCACCATGAGAAACAGGAAATGCTTCCGTGGTGTAATCGCATAATGGCATTTATAAATAATACTTGTTTCTTCTTTAAGAATGCATTTTTTATTTGAATGGCATTATTGATGTATTTTGAACATTTTGAAAGCATTATCTTGTTTGAATTGTGAATTTAGAAAAAATTAAGGTATGAACACATGATTTCAGAACTCTCCATCCACTTTATCAACAGTGTACACAACTAAACAGAAAAAACTCTCTTATTGACACATGGCCCCTTTCTTTCTCGTCATATATTTTGTAGTGCAAAGGTTGACCAACAATAAAATGTAAGTTTCACTTCTTTCGTTTGGGTCTGCAAATATGTGTGTGTGTGTGTGTGTGTGTGTGCATGCAAATGCGTGTGTGTGAGTATATGTGTATGTATGAATATATGCAGGTGTGTATGTTAACATGTTATGTATCTTTGTTACTGTCGGCAAATAGCTTTACAGCTAGTGTTTTTATATTTATACTTCCAACACAAAATAAAGTTTCTTGTATCTTGTCTCTCAATGAATGACAAGTTTTCAAACCTTTTTACAATAGAAAATGAACAAAAATCAATGGTGAGCTTGCACCTCAATAAAAATCATATTTTAAGAATAATTAATGAACAAAATTTATATAGGTCATACGCCTCTGATACTGTTGACAACAAGAAACAAGAGATCCTGAATTGCTCTACTCGAGTCAAACTGCTAGAGGAACTGTTTTGGTAAGTTCACCCAAGATCTTTTGGTTATATAACTACTGTGCATATTTGGTTAAGATTCGCTAAAATGAGGTGCTATTGTGTCTACAAGAATAATGTTAAAGACGGACGCCGTTACGACAGAGGACGGACAACAAACAATTTACTATGACGTGTGCTGCTGGCCTTTAGTTAGTAGAGCTTAATATGGTTGTTAACGTGTCTGCACGAAAATTTAAATAGGGCTTAAATTTTCAGAAAAAATTTTTTGTTTAAGATTCCTTTAAAATGCGCTTATAAGCCCTGTGGCGGAGGCATTTGTCCCTGGGGACCCGACTTCAACAACCCTTGTAGATGACCCCCATACAATGTTACATGTAAAATATCTAAGGTTTATGAGAAAATGTTTTTTAAAGTTTCCTTTAAAATGTGCGTATAAGCCCTGTGGCGGGGGTATTTGTGGTCGAATCACGATGTTCACGAATTCGTCCGAGATCTTGTGGTTATGTAACTTTTTTCTATGTGTTTTTTCTAAAATCACAAATTGATCAAAACAACGCTTCCAACATGATCAAAATGCATCAATAATGCGATTCATATAAAATAAAATGAGCATTAAAATAAAGAAAATGTATTTTTTAAAGAAGAATGACCAAGGATTATTTATAATCGCCATTATTACCACACGGAAGCATTTCCTATTTCATATGGTGGTACTATTGTCTTTAATGGTCTTCGTACATGCTATACTATTTTAACTTTACATTTGCAGTAAATTTGTTAAATTTTTAAGAACTATCATGAAACAAAACTGCATAAAAATTGCCACGTGTCCCTAGAAGCTGGGTTTACTTGTTTAGTTTATAGCTCGATTGAGATGAAAGCTCAGAGCTTATATGAACCGCTCTCGAGTCCACTTTCTGGGTAGAATCACTACTGAAAGTTGTTGTTTTAGAGGCATCGGATCGAGCTGGGAAACGAATCGGCAACTTGGCATGAGCAACAAACACTCTATACTGATACCGCTATGGATGGATATAATGTAAAACGTATTGCATAACTGCCTTTAAAATACACTAAGCTCATAGTCTTTGCCTCATACACCATTAAGAACAAAGTCCTATATTTGAAATATGGGGCACACTATATTATAAACCGCAACTGCCCCTCATATCCGGATTTGTTTCGCGTGGCACAATCGATTATTTTATGATACTTGTTTTTTATCTGGCTGTCATCTTTAATCTGATTACATGTGTTACACGCACCAGCTGTACGAAAAATACATTAAGTTGTCTTTGCTGCAGGGTTTTTACAAGAAAAAAATATGGTGTTCCGTTAGGCCCATCATGCTATTTCTTTGTCCGCAGGAACAAGCGATGCCACGGCAATACAGTGGCATTGTGACGATGACACGACAGTAGGATTGTACCATGTTGATATAACGAAGACACGATGTTGATTGAGCGGTATCATATTGTGTCTTCATCATTGTGCCATAGCTCCATCTCTACGTGCTGTCAAAGCATCGTGTCTTATCTCTAATATCGGAAAAACCTGTTGCTGTGATTTCAATTATCTCCCTTTATGAAATAAAATTACTATAATTTCACTGTATCTTCATGATCCAACAGGTTTCTATGGTTGTCTTTTATATAGTGTGTTGGTTGTCATGAATCCTTAACTGGATCCTACTCATATAAAGCTATCAGTTCATGCATGTTAGTTGTTCCTCCCGTCCAGATGTGTTGGTGTAAAACTAAAGTATGTAAGTCGGGGTTGGCAGTAATTCTATTGGTTTGATAGATGCATTGATCTTGTGTCTGTGAAAGCAAAACAAGATCCATGTTCAGGATAAACTGTAACGACACGGCAAGTTTTGAAAGGTTTTGTATAATTTACTCAAGTTAGAGACAATATATTACTGAATTTACGAATGATGAACAATCCAAGGACAATAACTCAAGTAATACTGGGGAAAAGGTTAGCTAACGAACTTGACCTAAACATTTGCCAGTAAAAAAAATAACAAATGTAGACAGGTCAGTAAAGATTGGACTAAAATACTAATGTTGGGGAGGGAACATCATTTTTCTGCAATTTTCAAACAATCCAAGGGTCACAACTATATATTAACTGGAGCTATCGTGCTGGTTATCGAACTTGATATAGCTTCTTAGCAAATAAATATTCTGGCCAAGTTTGGTATATGCTTTATTTAAATTACTCGAGTTGCAGTGAGGATATCGCTAAGTTTGCAAGTGTTGACCATCCAAAGACCAAGTTCTCGAGATACTTTGGCAATCCGGTTGGTTTATTAAACTTATACTTATCATTCTGACAGTATATCTAAACGTTTAGACTTAGTTTGGTAAATAACTTTGCAAATGTTGAACAATCCAAAGTCTTGAACTCTGGCGTTACTGAGGAAATTACTGAAGAAAGTTAGCTGGTTATCAAACTCGACCTAGATATTCTTCTAATAATGTTTTGATCAAGTTTTGTTTGGTTTAAACATATTTTATTGCATAATTCGCATAGCAACTGGGTTAGGCCACACGTGCTAGCAACTTTAGTTAAGATCCTCTCCTTTCAATATATATAAATAACATTAGAATCAAGATTGCAAATATAACATTCTATAGGATGTAAACCAATAAAAGTTTCGTTAAAGCTGGATTTGAATTACTCGAGTTAAAGAGAGGACGGACGAACAATCATACCAAAAACAATATATATAGGGGCCTACGGAAAAGGGATTATCTTGATATGTGCATACTGACTATACTAAACTAGCTCTCTTGCTTTGCATACATTGAATGAAGTATCAAACCAGTCACGTGACTTCAACATGATTTCTATTTATTCCGTGAAAAAGGTCACATTATCATTTAATTTAATTATTGTTGAATTTAATTCATCTGAGATAAAGCCCGTGTGGTTCCGGCTAAGAATAGAATCTCTGCCGATCTCTGCAGAGGGGTAGGAATCCTCCGAATGGGTGTCATGTTCATTTTATCATTTTTTGTCATGTTCACTATTTTGGTTAAATTATCAACCCCTGTGTGGTTTCAGGGAGCCATATGAGTGATGGCAAGAATAGGACCACTGTGGCTCATGCAAGCGACACTTTGAGTAATACGATATTATTTGCTGAAAGTCTGCAGTTCTGCAGGTATCAAGGTTGTAGGTTCATTCTGCATATTCATTTGTTAGTGTATTTTTTTTTAAAATCTGTATGTAAATTTGTTGTTTTTGTACATGTAGAGTGAACCTGGAATCTTCCTCCCTGTTGGCGTCGAAAAACCTATAATGTGTTGGTACGCCATAAAACCCCATTCATTCATTCAGCTGAGATAAAGTCCGCATGTCGGGACAGTGCGTCTGTGATATTTATTTTCAAAACGGGAATTCCGTATCGATTTCACGTTATTTCACGATGTTTCACGTTTAGGCGGATTATTCCAAATCAATATTATTTTAGTTTGCAATCATGGACACACACCACCGTTACTTATCTTACGAGTAATCAATCTTATTAAACCAGCGTACTGACCTTTCCTTTTTTGGTTGTAAAGCAGCCATCTTGTATATAAATTAAGTACATGTGTACTTTAAACTTTGAACACTTATCTGCTCTTCTTTGTTATATTAGGTCCATAAAGCTAGATCTACTACATTTTTTAGACCTTGATATATAAAGGATCTGACATGAGAGCTTATTTAATCCTTATATTTACGTTATATTTTCCAACTATTTTAGATACATCTATTGTTATTTTTGTAATTTTGATATTTAGAAAGCAAATTATACGCATTAAACCGCAAAGCCAATGTCATGAATGTAACGGCGACGTTGTCAACATACGGAATAAGTGCATGCATTTGTGGGACAACTTACGGCACGTGAAACTAACGGCGACGTGACGTCTCACCAGCAAAACCAGATTGATCAACCAAAATGGTGTTGTAAACTAATTTATTAACGATATGCAAATGAATGCAATGCTCACACATATAAAATCAACTAACATGCATATCAAATGAAGTCCATGTAAATCTAATCTAACATTAACTACAAATATTGACAACAATATGGCGATACATACATGAAAACATATTTATGTCATTTCAAGAAAGAATTTGTGTTCTGATTATCAGTTTACTATTTTGTCATATTTAAGGCTGTACATTTGAAAATTATTTTGTTATATTTTAGACTGTACCCCTCTCCCAGTTTACTATTTTGGTATATTTTAGGCTGTATTCCCTCTCCCAGTTAACTTTTTTGTTATAGTTGAGGCTGTACACCTCTCCCAGCTTACTATTTTTTTATAGTTAAGGCTGTACCCCTCTCCCTATTAATATTTTGGTATATTTAAGGCTGTTTTCCCTCTCCCAGTTTACTTTTTTGTTATAGTCTAGGCTGAACCCCTCTCCCAGTTTACTTTTTTGTTATAGTTAAGGCTGTACCCCTCTCCCAGTTTACTATTTTGGTATACTTTAGGCTGTATTCCCTCTCCCAGTTTACTTTTTTGGTTACAGTTTAGGCTGTACCACTCTCCCAGTTTACTATTTTGGTATATTTTAGGATGTACCCTCTCCCAGTGAACTTTTTTTATTATATTTTAGACTCTACCCATCCTCTCCCAGTCAGGCTCCCAGTTTACTATTTTGTTATATTTTAGGCTGTGCCCCTCTCCCAGTTCAAAATTTTGTTATATATTGGGCTGTATCCCCCTCTCCCAGTGTACTATTTTGTTATATTTTAGGCTGTATCCCTCTCCAAGTTTACTATTTTGTTATATTTTAGGTTGTATCCCTCTCCCAGTTTTTTATTTTGTTATATTCTAGGATGTACCTCTCTCCCAGTTACTATCTTGGTATAACTTAGGCTGTAGGGTATCCCTCTCCCAGTTTACTATTTTGTTATATTAACGGCTGTGTCCCCTCTCCCAATTTACTATTTGGTATATTTTAGGCTGAACCCCTCTACTAGTTTACTATTTTATTATATATTTGTATTATGTATAATATATAAGGATCGAGTAATAGGCATGCAGTTTTCCGTGTTTTATGTTAACAATTGATTTTGCAATTAAATTTGTGTCCCCAAGATGACGTCACTAGCTCCGGTTGAACTATCACTAACCGATTTATTTTAGTCATGATTATATAGTTAGAAGGCATGGACTATTTAACAGAAGGTCTCTTATTTACATTTCTGTGATATTAATGTTAATACACTTCATATACATATTTTGAAAATATGTATATATATTTCTAAATAATAAATAGTTCATGAATATAAACAAACATAATTGTGAAAACTTCGCCCTGAGCCATATCCGTACCGAAATAATGCTGACCATGACATATTGTATCCAAGAGACGACAGTAGCTCTTGTACTCACCAAACATTTAAATTATAATAAATTGAGTGGTTGAATGCTGTTTCTTGGGAGAAAGACTTCATGGCGGCATTCCTCACTTGTTACGGTAAAAGTCCGATATAAAATAGTTCTAACGAAAATGAAATATAAAGCTAATGCGTTGGAACACAGTCCTTGTGAACCATTTTAACCCTTAACTCCATAGATACGCGTTTTCCCGCAACAATCACAGAAGGCCTTTGAAAACAACGCAGGAAGAGTTCAGATTGCTCGTAACGAGCAATCTGAATACTTCCTGCACTGTTTTCCACTCTGTCAGTTAATATAAACATAATTCACCCAAAAATTCAAAAGCCTTCTATATTAAGTGTCCAAAGGTGTCTATATTAGAGGTGTCCAAAGGCGTCTATATGAAGTAAAGGATTAAAATATTTAAAACCAAATTACATAGAACATATTTATCATTTACAACTTATGTATTTAAAGCACTTGATGTGTTTGAAACAACATTAAATGAGAAAGCAGTGCATATTGAGGATTGGACTACTTACGTAGTGAACAACGACGTAGTGATTGCTAAGATTCAAGAATGGTTAGACTATGTAAATCTAGACAGTGCTGTTGAAGAACCAGTCAACGAACCAGTTGAATCAAATAATTGAGTCAGTCTCTTCATAGCCGCGGGCAAGATCACACGTACAATTATACACTGCTCAGAAAACTTTGAAGCAGAACTGTATGTGTTTTCTACCTACTTCAATTCATTAGACGATTACTACAGTATTGTATGTGATTATTTTGAATAATGGAAGTATTTAGAAATAAAATTCCACCACTCTGATACATCTTTACCAATGCTATCTATAGAAAAGCACTGTTAGTATCGTTTGTAAAGAATACAGAATCATCACAATATTTAACCTGCTCTGTCACTGAACGGATTTTAAACACGGACGAAAGGTTTGAGAGATTTAAAGTGGTATGTGTATCGTTATATATATTGTACAAATCGATGAACCAGATTCCACCGTTCTTCATAACGACACACCAATGGAATAACGAAGTAGCGTCAAACGAGCGTTTGTGTTTGACTATATTATATATGTTTACATTGAATGATTACAAAAAATAAAACACGGTTACTTTTATATTAAGATTGTGTGACCACTAAGTGAGCTGGCGAACTAACCTGTGTTCCAAGTTTATACCCACTTATTATTGATAGCATTTCAACCGACCAGAACATGATGGTGTTATTCTGAACTATTATACATTATGCATAAATTCTATCGAATCCAACAATTGTTGAGTTAGGTAGCTTGCTGGCCCCTCCTTTGGATTCTTGCTGAAGACTCCAGTTTGTACCACTTTATATTTCATCGAATCCGCACATAAGAATGCACACTAACTGGTTGGTTGACCAACTTGTTTTTTAAAGAGGGTGCAGTGGAATCCTAAAAATGTCCTCTAATACATGTATCTGTTACAATCCTATACTAGTCACCTTTTTAACACCAGTGTTGTCTAACTACAGTATATGCGATGCCAGCTTCTGATAATCTGCAGAAAGACATCACAGTCCTAATGAACCATTTTAAAAATATTTAAAACCAAATTACATATAGCTTTTTTAAAGTGCAAGAATATTGCTACCGTGACAAAAAGGGCACAACCGTGTAGTGAGTCCTATAGCCTGTTCCATTCCCATACTTGGTCATCCAGTCCGTTGCACTTGTTTAAGCTAAATTTATCATCAATGCCTGCTGTAAGACACGTGTTGCTGGCAACATTTAACAACGTATTGCCGGATGTGTATTGCCAAATGGATTCAGGACTATGCCATTTGGAAGGGCTCATTTTTAAATCTAATACAGTTATATTATTTTCTTGTGTAATGGCATTAAGCAACGCTCCTTGTGTTGAACGTATTTGTGAGTCTTGAGTCAGTATGAAATACTGATTTCCAGGCACTTTCTCATGGCAACCATATAAAAGCAAGCTGTATGTTTCGTTTATTTTCGCTAGATCTATACACTTTTCTAAAAATTTGTTTTTCAAATGGCCCCTTGCCTTTAGATTTTCAGGAATATACACATCTGAGAATGTTTTTACTTTATCAACATAATATTGATATGGTTTACACTTGTTATCGATTCGTACTCTATGCCTAGGTTCCAAATCTCCGACAACAAACTCTTTATCCTTAATGAAATCTCTCAGCTGGTCTTGGTAAGGCCCGTCCATCCATACCTCAAATGTCCTTGCCTTGTTTATCGAGTGATAATCTGAACCAGTTTTAACTCCGCCCCAGGGAGTGACCCTGCGGAATAATAAATAGCATATTGTAAGATAAGTTGACGTCCAGCGAAAATAATTATAATAACAGTATTTTTTAGAATTAATTTTATTAATTAAACGGCAGATAAATCCACCCAAGACAGTTGGAATAGATTGCTTTTCGAATTATATAAATAACTAGTGAGAGACAAGTTTGATCAAGATGTAAATCCAATCTAATCTCGAACATATGGCTGTGCTAGAACAGCTTAAAACAAACCGATATTTACTGAAGTAATGGCCAGCTGTTTGGAAATAACAGAATGTATTATACCTGTTATGTTACTTTTATAATGTCTTAAGTTATACTGATTTACTTTTACTCGACTTCGAAGTAAGCTCAGCTCACATGAACTGCTTTCGAGTCTGCTCCCTGGGTAGGATTAGTATTAACTGTTATTTTAGCGGTCGCCGGGTCATTGTTTCCTTGAAGATTACTAATAAAAATGTGATTATAATTTTGCTTAATGCATAGTTTTCTTAAAATGTTGCGAATTCATATCCATCTGATCTCAACATATGACATATAGAGTCCCATTAGTGCATTAAGTGATATAAGTATTCAAACTTACCTATACATGTGTACAACTTTTGAGCATGGGACCATCTCAATCCTTCCACCACACAGCCATACCTTTATAGACAATTCCATTTGTTCAGATCCCCATATCTGCATACCTGGATCAAAACCACCCAACTGTAGAAAGAAATCTTTACGCATCACCGCCATCATACCCTGAATGGTGCCGTATTCAATCGGAGCTACACTATGGTTTCTATGGGTACGAAATTCATCACTGTATCTCGCCCACATCTGATCTAGTGTCAAATGATCAAAGAATGGAAACAATGTGTCAAACATTTGATTAGTTGAATTGGGATCGTCAATCCTTGTAGCAAGATCATCCTGAAGAATTGATCCAACATGTGAACAAAGTAGAGCATTAGGCTGTTGAATAAGCCGGTAGATAAGTGGCTCAAGCCAACCCTTACCTACTTCCATGTGTCCATCCATCACAACAAAGTAGTCGGCAGAGACTGCTTCAATACCCTTCTGTCTTGCCATCATCAGTCCCATAGATACTTTATTGTGCACCAACTTGAATTTAGGCACTGCTGCTACATGAATATCAACTGTACGTTTAAGGTTTATATCTAAAGAACCGTCATCCACTAGAATGACCTCTTTTATAAGTTCATCTGGCGATGTTTCTAAAACACTGTACGCTGTTCGAAGGAGAATACTGGGCCATTCGTCTCTGAATATGATCACAACACTAGCGGGTGGAAGGTGCTCTGGATATACAATTTCTTTGCATTTTTGTGGACGCATATCTGGAATCTTTCTATGCAAGCTAATTGTATCACTCAAATATGTGTTAAATCCATGCGCTTTTCTTTTTGCTTTAAGTTGCTGTAGTTCTTCTGCATCAAAATCTTGCGTTGGAAATTCGACATTAGCTCCATTTTCTCCGGGACCATAGTAAGCCTTTTCAGCCTTAATATATTGAATTTCCGTGTGGTTGATGTAAACTATTTTTGTTACATTTCGTACCAATTGTGAGCGATTCCGCAATTGCAATAGTTTCCTTTCATTTTCAGATAGTGTTTGATTAAATGTATCGTCATGGAGTTTGTGTACAATAATAATTAAAGTTAGAGCGTACATGACCAAAAGTCCTTTGAATAAGCTACGCACGCTGTACTGGTTATCCATTCTTTGTGTTTTCGTCTCCCGAAGAACATACACTTCACTTCTTCCAATTTAAATACAATTGATAACTTGATAAATATTTATTTTTATTTTTAAACCGGTACCTTTTATCAATGCATTATATTCATCATTTTAATATTTTTCAGTTTAGAGATTGCGACTGTCCATAGAATATTTGCTTTGAGATTGCGTCACGAAACATTCCATACATGTCTGCCTTATTTGATAAAACTAAAAAACTTTCATAATTCTATCAACATTAATGTTATAAATATTTCCAAATATATCTTATCGCATATACGCCACATTTGCTATATTGGAAGAAACATTAACCATAACTTGGCTGGTGGATGTATATGCCTTTTTAATAAGATGGGGGGAAATTATTCAGTGATTACACGATAAAGGTAACACATGTGGCACAATCAAAGTACGCTTAGATACAATTATACATTCATCGGCTATGTGAATTGACAACACGACTGCTTGAAAATAAAATTCATCGTAAGCTGGTGCTAGGGGACGTGGGGTTGCTGCGTATCTCATTATTCTTGAACAAACTGAATGAGTATGCTTGTTTCTTATATTTAGTTACGTTCAACGCTTCCAATGAATCTGTTATCAGATCTTATTCTTCGTCTATATATTTCATCGATTTTCCACTCCAACATACAGTGTCCACTCAGGTTTGGATAAATACGCTTCATTGTCATTGGTACAACATTATAGTTCATGTATTCAAAATTCCATTAACACCAATCTATTTTATGACAAAGGTTTGAAACACAAAATTTATTTTGAAACAAATTTGTAAATGATATAATTTACCCATTACATGTTTTTGTGTGTTGACAATCTAAGGAAAACGTTATTCTTCTATATGCTTTTCTAAGGCTGTTTTTGTCATGAAATTATCAAATATTTGAAAAAAGTATATAGTAACAAACTAGTCTATTTGTATTCGATCATTACCATGAGTTAAATTTCAAACTCTCCTGTAGCCATTGTGTTTACGCCACTGTGGCGGATATGTCCTTTGAATGTTACATGTTCGGCTGGGAACATTTTTTTTCTTAATTTTGAATTTTTGTTAAGACACTCAGAATCTCAAGGAATTAAATGCACAGGACGCTGCATACACATGCCCATAGAACTTTATTAAATACATATTCGTGGAGTTAATAAAAAGTGTTATTGTGGTATTTCAGTAATTACATAGCACTGACTTTTATGCATAACAAAGTACTAACGAAAGTATACTATACTTTTTGTTTATATATTAAAATATATTTAACTTTTCGATCCAGTTTCGATATATGTTAAGTGTCATCTAGAGCTATGTGAATTTTGATACCACAAAATAAACACATACTGTTCACTGTCAATTCTGCCACACATTTGCAAGTGATTTCATTATTACAATACTTGAATATTTGCCATGTAGTACAACTAATACAGCATATTTATGTTTATCATTGACTCTACAAATCTCGTATTTGCATTTATTGCCATTGAAGGTGCTTGCTTTCTTTTCAATATATTCGCCTTAGTGCCTTAGTGAATACTATGCCGGTTGGTACATTTTTAGTTTTTATCAAATATTTACTTCGAGAATTTGTACTAGTTATAGTTTATCTGTATAAGTCTTAAACACAATTGAGATAGGCTTTTCACAAAATTATGCTGAAAGTTTTCCCCATAATATGCTCTTGAAATTACCGATACCGTGGCAACTATATACACATCTCATTTATTTTCAATTTCGATGTTTGTCGTTATTTCTTTATGTTTTACATTACTGACTGTATCAGATATACATCCGCATGTGATTAATTTCCACAGTTATCACTATTTGTTCTTTACCTACGTACTTGATTTTATATTGAGATTTTTAAAAAAACTGGTTGGCTTGTTGGATTTTGGTAAGGATACACATTTAACTTCTGTTACTAGTGTATAATTCAATTTCCGATTTCATGGCAACTATAGCATCCAGTATTTTATGGTAACATGTTTCGATATCATGGTTGTGCTTTAAATATTGAA